>OU898278.1:65281977-65619477 GCA_918026665.1 Diabrotica balteata
TTTGCCAATGCAAAAAAGGATGCGGCGTTTCATGTGGGTGCAGAAAAGTTGGTTTATACTGTAACTTTACTTGTTCTGGGTGCTCAGGTGAAGGGTGCAATAATAGTCCACCAATAATTGAAGAAGATGAGGATGACATAGATCACGATGAAGATGTAATTGATGACGAATAAGATTAATATTATAATTGTTTTACCTATAAATGTAAATATTTTTAACTATTTATCTAAATGTATAAGAATATAATGGTGCCTTTTTATGTTGATAAATTTTTTTGTATTTAATTCTACTTTTTTCAATTTATATCTGTAAAATTAGTTTATAAAAACTGCAATGTTGTAAAGGGTGATTTTCAAAAGTTAAAAAGTTTGCAAAATTTTGGCAAAAAATTGTTTTCACCTATAGCACTCATAACAATTGATTTTTAAGGGTTGAAAATGTATGAAATTGTATTTTAAAGTATAAAAAAATCACTATTTAACTAATCCAAATCAAATTTCACTCATCTTAAGATATGTAATGTTATTTTACAATTTTTGAAAATTAGGGTAATATTCACCCCTAAGAACAATGAGGATTCATCGGCATGACAAACTATAAAGCAGAGGGTGAGTTGAGCTTAATTCCAATTTTTTATGCAAATCGTTACAAGGCGAAATCATTTTCTTCGCATTACTAATTTTTTTTACAATAATCTCTAACAAGGGTCGCTTTTTAAGGGTTGAAATATGATGGAACTTTATTCAAAAGCACTAAACTATCATTATTTAATTAATTCAAGCCAAATTTTACCCATATTCAGGTTTAATATGTTATTTTATAATTTTTGACAATAGGGGTAGTTTTCACCCCTAAGAACAATCAAGGTTCGTCGACATGACATAAACTATAAAGCAGTGGGTGAACTGAGCTTAAATCCAAATTTTTATCCAAATTGATCCAAGGCGAAATCATTTTTTTAGAATTAGTAATTTTTTTACATTAATATCTAACAAGGGCTGCTTTTTAAGGGTTGAAATATGATGGAACTCTATTCAAAAGTATAAAATAATCATTATTTAACTAATGCAAACCAAATCTTACCCATATTCTCGTTTACTATGTTATTTTATAATTTTTGACAATTAGGGGTAGTTTTCACCCCTAAAACCCTTCAGCGCACTTCGGTTCGATATAGATTTTCAGACTTGGGCTATCACCTACCTTCTGTTAAAATTTAAACTCAATATATGCAGGATGAAAAAATTGCGAAGTTTTAAATTTTTTCGAGCTTCATTTCCTGAACTATTATCGTTTCCTTTACGCAAACAACATTGTTGCGAGACAGATAGTTTTTACAATGTCTATACCCAGGTATCGATTTATTTTTATCCAAGTTTCATATTGGTCCACTATTTCAAATGCAGTTCAAACAGACATATATTAAATTGTATGATCCGTTTTAAATTCGTTCAGTCTGTATGTGTGTTTCCTGTTAATTATAATAAAGATAATTTTAAAAGTGCTTACAAACTAATTCTTTAAGAACCGCGACAAAAACCCTAGTATAAACTAAATAAAAAAAATTATTAATTCAATAAAACATATTCTGAAAATTTTTAATTCTTAATATTTAATCTACAATAAATATCTAAACAATATTTCAACTACTTCCGACTAAACAAAATTGCAAACGCAAAGGTGTCAATTTTGAGACACATTGTATTTTCTATTATTGATATACAGATGGGAAGAAAAAAAATTTAATAAAAACAAGGTTTTCTACCTATTTTCTATATATTACACACTCCTTTGTTAAAATATACTTCCGCGCACTAAGAGTAATCCGTATTTTTTTATTTCATGACAATGAAATCGGAAACGTGACCCTAACAGAGTTTTTCCTAATCAGAACTGCATACGAAGCACAGGAATAGCACTGTATCGAGTTGTGATTCACCTTGTTTGGAGTTATCTTAAGAACTCGACAAATAATTCTTAAGCTCCCACAAAGCTAATTCTCACGTTTAATAGTTTACAAACAATCTGGTGTGATACAACAAAACCGAATAAAATTTGGAAGAAGTAAACAATTCGAAATTGGGAAATGTATTTATCTACTACGGTGGTAGTACAAAATTTGCCAAGTTGTTTTTGAGAATAAACAATATGACGTATTCGATATTTAAACTCCATCACCTGTTTTATTATTTGACCCTTCAGCTCTAATTTACATCTTATATTTACATAAATATGCCGGTTGGTTATATTCTAATGATTTCTCTTGCACTTGCCTCATTATTAATATAGCGTCGATGCATGATCTTCCCCACCTAAAACCATAAGCGTCACAAAAATGTCGTGATCAAAGAAAAGATGTCTTTGCATGTGTCGTAAATTTCTAAAAGGCATTTGACTCAGTACAGCATGTAAATTTAATGCAGATACTAAAAAATATATTAGAATATATGATAAATATATTCCTGTCATTAAGAATCTATACTGCAACCAAACCGCCATGGTAAAAATTGGAGATAGCTACACTCACGAAATCTTTATACAACGAGGATCAGATAAGGTTGCACTTTATTCCCAACATTTGTTAATGTTCACTACGAACATTTATTTAAAAGAACACTTAAGAGACAGCCATATGGAATAAAAATATCAAGGGAAAATTACTTAATGTAAATAGATATTCGGCCGGTACAGTTATTTTGTCAGAAAACATTGAAGGTCTCCAAATTCTGCTTAATCGTATTCACGAAGTAGGAGACAAAATAAGCATTAAAATAAACTTAAACAAAACCAAATTTTTAGTCTTTATGCAGAACTTTAATAATATGGACTTAACTTGAAAAAGTTTCTTAAAATTACATATTTAGGAACCATCATTATGAACCAACTATATCAAGACATGTAAAGAAAACGCAGAATAGCAATGACTAAGACTACTTGACTGAAAACGAAGAAATTTCTTTATAGCAATCATTTCAGTTTAAAACTAAAATATAAAGAATGATTAAGTGGTATGTTTGGTCTGTACTCTGATGGAATAAAAGTGTGGAACCGAAAATTATCAATTATAAACCCAATTGAATCATTATGAATGTGAATTCATAGACGGATGATGAAGATACCTTGGACTGCAAGTAAAACTAACGAGGAAGTGCTGAGGAGGGTCAAGAAAGATAGAGAATTTATAGACTGTTAAACACCGGAAAATGTCTTATCTGGGATATATAGTGAGGGGAAATCGATATAGAATACAACGAATTCTTAAAGGTAAAATTAAGAATAAAAGAGGTGTAGGACGAAAACAGGTTTCTTTGCTAAAAACATTCGTGGGTTGACAGTTCTGATATGGCCCGTAAAGGAGAAGCAAAAGATATAGTTTTTCGTTTAAAAATAGATGGATGACGTTATCACGATGTCCTGGTTACGTCATCACAGTTGGTATTTTCTGAAATAAACGCAAAACTAAATTTAAAAATCGATCTTTCTTTGCATTTCTTTCTAATATATCGCATTTTTAAAATATTGAAAGTGGGTCCTTTTCAAATGAGTACATTGTATATGACTACATAATGATAACTTTAAACTGTAATCTACTACCTTGTGATATTTCCGATTCGTTTGATTGTTGAGTTTAGGTTTTGTGGAGTAACCAATTATTTGAGATCGTTTTTAATAAATTCGTTAAATATTCGATTTATATATAACGAATAAATGGTAAATTCAAAAACTATAAATAATTCTCTTTCGCCCCTTGTAGTTACTATAAGTTACGAAAATATTTAAACTTAAAGTAATCTTAAAACCCGTCTGCAAAGTTTTATCAGTGTGAATCGGTACAAGGTGGAATTACCTAACCTGAAGAAGAAGATAAGGAAGAAACAGGGCATACCGACAAGGGATGTCATATCAGCCTTAGGCAATATGTGCTCTGAAATTTTCTGTTAAGATTTGCGATAAACTAAGGTGGCTTGGGTTGTTTTATGTTGTTAAGATATAATTTTTCTTTAAGTTAGAACTTAAAACCAATATTGTAAAAAATATAATTGTTATAAAGAGTATATAAGTATTATAGAGTTTAAAAAAATCGAAAAATATATTTATATTATTCAATAATTATGCGTTTTTATTACTATCTATGGTAAATTGTATACAATTAAATTCAAACTTTTTGTTACGTTGAAACTTGTATTGTAAAAATTATGTGTTTAAAATCTTGAAATAACGGTATTATTTTTCAACAGATTCTTTTTTATAATCCATGCTTAATATTAAACAACCTGCCAAAACGTTTTACCCTTCTGCCTAAATACCTCTAAAACATGGTTTTCCATCAACGGTTGCCTTTATAGTGAAAAATTGTTATTAACGCAAATTAATCTGACATTTAGTAAAATGAGTGTTTTTTAAATAACATTATATAATAATTTTATAATAATATACTATAATATACAGGGTGAGTCATGAGGAACTTTACATACTTCTACCATATGTAGAGTCCCTCAGGGAGCCAATATCATGTGGCCACTAAAAAATGTCAACTCCTCTTCTTTATTAATTAACAGGGTGATTTGTGTAATTGACCATTTATTTCATTTTACTGTAGTGTTTATACGGCTCATTTGATTTTTTTAATTTTTGCATGATACAGTACACTACTATCAAGCATTCGACTGGTATTAGCTAAACTAAAAAATTCCAGGACTGGCTTTGGAAAAATTAATTTAGGGATTCGTATTAAATATTACACCCTGTATATATATATATATTTTTTTTTAAATCCAATAGGTGATTTTCAAACTACATAAATAGCCAATGAAAACGACATATACGACAATGTTGTCACACTTTTATTAAATTTTTAGTGAACGATCAAATCTTACCAAAAATAGAACAACCATAATGAAATATCAAATTATAAGGTATTAATTTAAACAAATGTTATAAATTTCAAACATTTTAATTAAAATGAGTTCCTACAACATAATCTAATACGTAGAAAATTAACTTAATTACTGTCACTTTGTATTATCTCTACGATAGATCGTATTGGGGCATTATTTTCGATAAACAATGAATTAAATTGATTAAAAAATCAAACCTCTTGCATGTGTTAGTTGTTGTTGATTATAAATGATTAAAATTTTATGTCAAATAAAAATACATTGCATCAACTGTACTAAATAAAAATAAATCTAAAAAAGTTTAAAATGAAGGTTGGCGTTGACCGTTTGACGTTTCTTGATATTTTATACCCATTGTCATTATTGTCATTATCAATTGTTATTTATGTGTACAAGAATACATATTTCTTCTGTCATATCTACGTTAAGTACATTATGTTAGTTTTGATAGAGCTTTTGTTACTTTCGTTCAAAATGCCACATCAGTTTTCGACCACAGAATATTCAGACATAATATTTGTTTATGGATTCTGTAATAGGAATGGTAGGGCTGCTAGTAGAGAATATCGCAGGAGATTTCCTAATCGTAGAACTCCCAGTCATCCAACATTTGGGTCAGTTTTTAATTATTTGCGAGAAAATGGCACTTTTCCTAGTGGAACAACAGAGCGACATGTAGATGAAGCGCAGGAAGATGACATTATGGACGCCGTTACTATGAATCCTACAATAAGCACTAGACAAGTAAGTCGAGAACTCAATGTTACTAAATCAAAAGTATGTTGAGTCTTACAAAAAAATAATCTATACCCATATCACATTCAAATGGTTCAGCGACTACATGCTGGAGATGAGATCGATAGGTTGGAATTTTGTAGATGGATTAACAATAATCGACCAACGCTATACAGGACACTATTTACAGATGAAGCCCAATTTACCGGAGACGGGATAAATAATTCACGAAATTCACATGTGTGGGCAGAAGAAAATCCCTATGCTATTCGAGAACGTCGTTCTCAGTTAAGGTTTTCGGTTAACGTGTGGATTGGTGTCATAAATAACCAATTAGTAAGTCCTCACTTTTTTGATGGTCCTTTAACAGGGCAGGTCTATTTGAACTTTCTACAAAATATTTTGCCGAATTTGCTTGCCAACGCGAACGTTGCTATCCGAGGGATGTATTTTTAGCATGATGGGGCACCCCCACACTTTTTACTGGCAGTGAGACAACATCTCAATAATGTTTATGGCAACAGGTGGATAGGACGTGCAGGTCCTATTTCGTGGCCTTCAAGATACCCTGATTTCAATCCCGTTGATTACCATATTTGGGGACGATTGAAGCAACTAGTTTACGCAGTGAATATTATTAACCGACAACAATTAATTGATAGAATTATACATTGTTGTAATACTATTAGAAACGATCCCTAGAGTATCCGTAATTCAATACGTCAATTAACAATTCGGCAACAAAAATGTGTACAGCCTGCAGGGTTCCATTTCGAAAATCTATTTTAAATTATTTTTATTTTGTTACCATTATTGTATCTTTTCCAGTTCTAATTTATAAGTTTATCATAACTATGTACATATTTTTAGTTTTTTTTTTTAAATTGTTCTTCGTTATTGTTAGTAGTTACTGTTTTTTGTTGTGCAGTGACTCAGTTTATCATTTCAATTAAAATGTTTGAAATTTATAACATTTGTTTGAATTAATTACCTTATAATTTGATACTTCATTATGGTTGTTCTATTTTTGGTAAGATTTGATCGTTCACTAAAAATTTAATAAAAGTGCGACAACATTGTCGTATATGTCGTTTTCATTGGCTATTTATGTAGTTTGAAAATCACCTATTGGATTTTAAAAAAAATATATACAGGGTGTAATATTTAATACGAATCCCTAAATTAATTTTTCCAAAGCCAGTCCTGGTATTTTTTAGTTTAGCTATACCTTATTCCATTAAGCGGTGCAGGGCATATAAACAATGATAAATTTAACAGATAATTGTTAAAGATGTTCCAAATGAGTCTACTCGTTCCGATAAGTAACAGTATAATTATGACACTTTATTATTTTTTTTCTTTTCTCAAATATTCGTGTTTATTGCATAGTAAATAAATTAATGTTATCACTGAATACAAAGTAAGTGAAAAAATACTCCGATTTATAAAATTAATGAATATTTTATGCATAAATGCAAGTAACAGTTCTTCAAAAATATTTAAAAACTAACCGGAATGTCCATCTTTATTTCGTCTGGCGATGTTATCGGCGGTTCATACCGGTTCGGACACGATTTAATGTTTATATTTTCCTGCACCGCTTAATGAATTTTACTATAATACCAGTCGAATGCTTTATAGTAGTGTACTGTATCATGCAAAAATTTAAAAAATCAAATGAGCCGTATAAACACTACAGTAAAATGAAATAAATGGTCAATTACACAAATCACCCTGTTAATTAATAAAGAAGAGGAGTTGGCATTTTTTAGTGGCCACATGATATGCTCCCTGAGGGACTCTACATATGGTAGAAGTATGTAAAGTTCCTCATGACTCACCCTGTATATTAAAATACAGTACCGATTCGAACTTCGGACAATTAGCACGTTAATAATTCGCTCCGTTGTAAACAGAACCAACCGGTTTTCGACTTATTTGGGTTTTTAGTTTAGGTGTTTGTAAATAAAGATATATACTTAACTTTCAGACGAGGACACTGTATGTGAGATACTGTATGCGAGATACAGAATTTGTGTCAGAAAGCGTTCATTTAACTTAATGTTTCTTCTGTATCTGGCATACGCATTCGGTATCTCGCATACTGTATCCGTCGCGCGTCCCGTGTGAAAAGCTCCATTTGAGTATATGCAATATCTGCGTCTCGGATACGCGTATCTCGGATACAGTATCCTCGTCGGAAAGGCGTCTAGACGCAGATATTGCATAGACTCAAATGGAGCTTTTCACACGGGACTCGCGACGGATACAGTATGCGAGATACCGAATGCGTATGCCAGATACAGAAGAAACATTACGTTAAATGAACGCTTTTAGACACAAATTCTGTATCTCGCATACAGTATCTCACATACAGTATCCTCGTCTGAAAGTTATATATGTTTATTTACAAACACCTAAACTAAAAACCCAAATAAGTCTAGGGGGAGTCTAGGGACCCTAGAACTTTTGCGGGTGTGTTGATAAACAAAGAGATCAGTGCAGTTGAAAATTAAATTCATATTAGTAATGTAGAAATGGACACGGATATAAACTCATTAAAAGGCAATTAAAACATGGGCGAAAAAACTTCTGATAAATCACACACAAACGAAACTCGTCTGTTCAATGTTTTGTCAGATAAGAATAAAATAGACTAATATGAAATTTGAAAACACTGCGAAAAGTATTGATTTTTTATTAATAGCATAAATGAGGCTGCAGAAAAAGCAATACCTGCTTTTAAACCTTTCACTGGCAAAAATCATCTTCCGCCTCCTTGGTGGGATAATGAATGTAGTAATGTTGTGAATAACAGAAGACATGCAATTAAATTATATAGGAAATCTCCTACAATGGCCAATTACACACAACGAAAAAGTTGGGTTAATAGAGTTCGTAACGAAGTTGTTTTGCATCGGATGGGAAAAGTTACGGAAGTCGTCAAAACAGTTAAAAATCGAAAACTTGAATATTTTGGCCATATTATGCGCCACCCAGAGAGATATAATATTACTCCATTTAATAATACAAGGCAAGGTAGACGGAAGAAGAGGGCCAGGTCAAAGAAGAACGTCATGGCTTAGAAACCTGAGAGATTGGTTTAACAGATCTCCTACATCTCTTTTCCGAGCTGCAGTCAACAAAATTACTATAGCCAATTTGATAGCCAAAGCTCGATAATCGAGCACGGCACATAAAGAAGAAGAAGTAATTTGAATGCGTCAGATTCGTTATGCAGCTTCTGAAAGGACATACACTATATTCTCACAATAACATAAAATATAAAGTAGAAAGAGAATTTCAGTGTATAGTACTTACTTGTGCAGTAAAGGTTTTCACCTTTAGTATTTAAAATCAAATAGCGATCTTACATTGTTTATATATTGTGTATAAGTAAAAAAAATGCGTTTAATCCTTTGCATATTTTGTTTATTACATATTAGTATCACCAAATTTATCAAAAACCGTTGTTAAATACCTGTATCAAAGAGTGTCACGAAAAAGGCTTTTTATTTGCTAATTTCTCTGGTCTATACAAGATGTAAGAAGATTAGTAAGAACGATGTCGAGATTATATTTTTTTTTGTGTGTGTGTTTTGGCTTGGACCATTGTCATTCAGCCAGTCTCAATCAAGATAAGTTTATTAATGTAGTGTGTGTGTGTGTGTGTGTGTGTGTGTGTGTGTGTGCGTGTGTGTGCGTGTGTGTGTGTGTGTGTGTGTTTGTGTGTGTAGAGTAATTGTCTTGATACTTAGCAAAGTCGACGTCATTGTCTTTGCTAAGAGACGCTAATTGTATCCGAACGTCTGCGGTCCCTCCGGTGAGTACCGATCACACAAGGATAGAAATTATTTTCATTTATTAATTTTTTAATAAACGAAAATTTCCACCCAGGTGAGATTCGAACTCACGACCTTTAGGTTTAAAGGTAGGCGCTTTTAGCACTGAGCCACAGAGGGGGTTTATCGAGATTATGGTCACTTAAAAAGACTGGAAGACCAGGTATCGAAAATTGGGCTAGAAAGAAAACGAGTTAAAAAAAACATGCAAGAAAAGCCACTAAAGGAATGGACTAATACTGAGAGATCAAAGATCTTAAACAAGAAAAACTATAACAAAAATTTCCCAAACAATTTAAAAAATTATTTTGTTTGGTATGAAATTTAATCATATATCCTAAATATTTTAAACATAAAAAAATTTCACAATTTCAACGTGCTCTTCGTATAAGTTACAAAACGAAAACACAATGTAGTACACGACAATACTACCAAATACACCTATTTGCTCCCACATGAATACCTACAAATTACTTACTCTACCTTATGTACAACCTATGTTGTTTCAATACACTGTTCACAATGACTTGGCATATATCTTATTATAGAGATATAAATAACAACAAACAAACACATATCTTTATTTGCTAAACCTCCTAATTGGAAAACAAATATCGTGGAGTTGACTTTAATTTAACTGGAGACTGACCTTATAAATCG
Organism: Diabrotica balteata; assembly: GCA_918026665.1. NCBI lineage: Eukaryota > Metazoa > Arthropoda > Insecta > Coleoptera > Chrysomelidae > Diabrotica > Diabrotica balteata. The sequence continues at coordinate 65,292,113 of OU898278.1, forward strand.
CAGAATCGGTAATGTCGAGGGATTGTTCAGACCTCACGAGTCTAATATTTTATCGAACGGTAAGTGTAATGTAGACCTGAATGCCGACTTTAATTTCACTTTTTCAGAAATACCAACTCGAACGTAAAGATACTTAACAATGGCATTAGTTAGTAAAGGTGGGTTGTTATTCTATTGGATTGCGTCATTCACGCACGAAGAATTACTAACTTAAGTCAGTTGACCTAAATTTCGGCTAATAACAATCAGCAAGAAGTGTCTACAGTGTAGAATTATGGCGGCATATTTATCTAGGAGTATAATTGAGCGACATATTGTAACGATGATTATTCACACGTTACAGACGTAAATTTAGATAACCTAGACGAAATGTGATAATTGCAAAAAATTGTAATATGTAAACTAAAAAATAAAAAAAAAAGTTCTTCAGAAAATCATCCTGTTGTTTCACTAGTCGCTGTATTTATTCATTTAAATAGCTTAGTAATGCTTTAACAGTTCTGTTGCCATTTTATCTCCTCCTGCAGCTTAACCATTCGCGCTCCTGCTAAAGTTTCGATATCTTTATGGAATTATACTCAATTCTTCTTATCTTATCTTAAATACGCTTTATTATAGATGTTCGTTTATCTTGCTCCATTCCATTAAGTTTTTTTATTTAGCAAGTCGTTCTATTTTGTCTTTTCTATATAAGGATTGCAATGTTTTTTTTTATATTTTTCTTAGTTCTTGTGCCTAACTGTTTCATTTTGGTTAGGTTTTTCTTGATTCCGACATTTTTACACTATCGGCACAACTATTGTTTTATATTTTTGTCTTCTAGCTCTGTTTGTTATTATTTCTTTTAGTTTTAAATACGTCGATAGCAATTAATGTAAACTATATACCTTAGCTTAATCAAACCATTCAGAGCGGTGCTGGGAATACATATATCCCACTATGCACCAACAATTTACCCATATCAATTACCATCATTCTTGTATTCATTGCGTCGAGTAAGGACGATAAATATACGAAGAAGGTTAGGTTTCGATCTAATTCGAATCTTTTACTACCCCCTGACACGTGTTTCTGGGTCTACCCGTCATCAGAAGGAGTTTGTAAGAAGACTCAAACCAAATCAAAACGCACCGATTACCCTGGTAATTACAGGAAAATAACTACCAGAGTATGCAACTAGAGACATCTAGTGAGGAAAGATGAAGATACGTCGATAGTAATTAAAGTAATTATATACCCAAGCTTAATTATATACCCAAGCTTAATCAAGCCATTCAGATACTTCAGAATACTTTAATTGGCATCGACGTATCTTCATCTTTCCTCACTAGAGGTCTCTAGTTGCATACTCTGGTACTTATTTTCCTGTAATTGCCAGAGTAATCGGTGCGTTTTGATTTAGTTAAGTCTTCTTACAAACTCCCTCTGATGACGGGTAGACCCAGAAACACGTGCCAGGGAGTGGTAAGAGACTCAAATTAGATCGAAACGCAACCTTTTTCGTATCTTTTAGTTTTATTTTATCAATGTTTTACTCTGCTGTCTTTAAGTGCTTATACAGCACTGTGCGAATTAACGCAATCATAAATCTTTCGTCAGAACAACGAATATACAAATATAACCACCTTTGTTGATATCTGATGTCTTTCCTTAATGTATGTATACCTTAAATAAATAAAAAAAAAATCCAAGAGTAGAAATCAATTGAAGCAAATGGAAGAGACCTATGTCCAGCAGAAGAGACCATTGTTGAGATTTCGGCTGAGAGATATGAGATTTCTCTAATGCATGGTTGAGACTCTCACTTAATGTTGGTGTTTGTGGAGGTGGTTGACGAGGAGGTGGTTGACGAGGAGGTGGTTGACTAAAGGAGTAAGGTTCATCGGACGGTCGGTTAAAATGAAAAGTAATATGATATATTAATTTGATGATTGATGAGATGAACTCGACAACGTATTAAATAATAGAAAATCCCATTGCACAACCGGAAAATCAAAAACACGTAAAGCGGCAACATTTTCCATGAAGGTATTTAAGAGAGTTCTTAAAGTAGATGTGAAATTTTTGATAACTGAAGCGTTGAAAATCTCGTAATGCAGAATGTCGCCTTCCCTAGAATGTCGTATGCAATCTCCTAATTTGCATCGGTTGGAGAAATTCCTTTAATAAGATCCATAAATATTTGACTAATAGGAGTAGTAAGAAACCAGAATTTTTCCACATTGGAAAAAGCACGCTTGCGAAGGGATTAATAAACTATTAAATAGATTAAATTAAAGAAACAGTACGCAAAGGTCATGGTTACAGAATGGAGAACAAAGAAATCTAAATATTATGTTGTGCAGTCGAGACAGAAGACGAGCTCCAAAGATTAACACACATCTTCAATACAACAGCCAAGAAATACAATATGATAATATCAGCAGAAAAAACCAAATTTATGACTTCTAATGCCCACTACGCAAAACAAATGTATGACATCTAAATATCCACTACGACGTAAAATCAAAATTGATGGAAAAATGATAAAGCAAGAAGCAAGGTTTAGTTACATATCTAGTAATAGATACAACTAGTTACGAAGATGTTGAAGAAGAAGTACGACAACAAAGCTTAAAAGCAAGTAAAGCGGCAGGATCTCTTAATGGCACAATCTGGAAGAACAAACACCTAAGACAAGACACAAAAACAAGAATATATAAGGCAGCAATTAGACCTATATTAACATACACGGCGGAGACAAGACATGACAAATCTCAAACGAGACGACTGCTAGAAACAACAGAGATGAAAATACTCCGACGAATATCAGGGAAAAATCTGTTGGATAGGGACAGAAACGAAAACATAAGAAGAACATGCAATATAGAAGACATAAGGGAGAAACAGGAGTGGAACGAATACATTAGTGGAATATCAGGGATAAGATAGTGCGAATAGCATGAGAGAAGTCACCAAATGGACGAAGAAGTATTGGCAGACCAAGAACAAGATGGTGCTATAATTTAAACAATCTAGGAGGTAAGGAAACTAGGTTAATCTCAGAAATTGCCTAAAACTGTGAGTATATTAGCTTTGAAATGCCTGAATGTTCGCTTTGCTTGAATGTTTGCTTTAAAAGTCGAATTATATGCCTTAAAAATGGTGGATTTGATTAATGAAATATTTGAAGAAGAGGACGACGAATCACTATTTGAAAAGTCACTTATGATGGATATTACTCCTTAATATTCCTGATCAGCGGCCACCCTAACCTTATCCTGCTCCGAAAATTCCTCATCGATTATTAATGCGATGAAGAGGTTATGAGATGTATAAAATTTTCAATAAATGGCTTCAATTTTCTCTGTACTGGTTAAGAATAATGATTTCATAGTGTTATCCCTTGATGTTGAATGTCTGCCTCATGGGCTTCACTCTATCTAGGATAAGCTGTTTGGCACGACAAGTTGGCTTTGTTTATTTTGCTTAAAATAATAAAAAAAAATGTTTAATTTAAAAATGCTTGTAAAATTGTGAAAAGAAAGAGATAAATTTTAAAATGTTATATAATATGTTCCAATTTAATAGGTATATATTAGTAATAAATACATTAAAAACAGGTTTATTAAAATTAAGTACATTATCATCAGTTGCATATCATTTTATTCAGAAAAACTTGGTTTGAATTAAACCTTCATATTTGACAATTTTCTGTGACAATCTGTGACAAATTTCTGTGTTTTTGACAATGTATCATTTGTACACCGGACAAATAACAGATGGTTTACAATTAAAATATCATAATTATTCTCCTTTCAAATATCCTTATGCTAAATCGAGTTCTAAAGCTGCATTTATTTAAATGTTTTAAATGAGTTCATTAATACTTTTTAAAGACCTGTCCCATCTAACCGTCTCTCAATATATCTTCTATATGATGCTAAATGGATTTAAAATACAGCGAACAACTTTCTGGCTAAAGAAATTTTGGAGTGTTCATGACCGTTTGTCAATATTGATTACTCATGCTATCTTTAAATCGCTGGAAATACACTCATTTCTTAAACAAAAATTGCCTGCCATTATTAGGGAACCACTTATCTAATACCGAAGGATCAAAATAACACCCATTGTCCAGCCAAGTATCGCCACTTGTCTTCGAACTTTGTACAAATTGATCACATTCTGTATAGACGGCGTATCTACCAACATTGTGCTTTAAACAATATTAGAGAGCCTCAACAGAAAGGATGCGCGAGGGTTACTTTGGTTGCAAAGAACAACTTATTATCGACGTCATTTTTAATCAGGCATAAACCAAAAATAGGAACCTTTTTACTGCCTTCGTTGACTACAAGAAGGCCTTTAAAACTACCTAGAACAAATTCTAAAAACTATAAACATTCTCTTATGATATCAGTATGCACTTTGGACTAGACAAGTGCCGTGTACTAAATATAGTCAGAGAAAAGGTTTAGCACCGAGGTTTTAATATACAAGATCGCCAAAACATAGCAATGGATGAAAATAATATGTACAAATATCTTGAAATAAAGCAATCGCAAAGAATAGATTATAAACAAATAAAAACCGAATTAACTTTAGAGTTCGTACAAAGAGTAAGACAGATAAATCGGTTATATCTTAATAGTAAAAATTTGTTTTAGGCAATAAATGCGTACGCCTGTTTTACACCCAGTTACTTATTTGATATTATAAAGTGTTCAAAAATAAGTATAGAGTCTTCAACGGAAAGCAAGAACACTGGTACAAGATCCACGCAGTGCATTAGACCGAGCCACATTACCGCAATCGCAATACCGAAAACGCAATCTGAGACATCTGCTTTATATCGCGCAATTTGTGGACTAGATAACACAACGCCACTTAAACTGAAGGAACAAAAAATGTGCTCAACCACCTTTCTAAGCAAGAAAAAATGCGCACCTGGATGAGTAAACCTCTGCATGGGCGACATCTTAATGAGATCAGCCAATAATGTGTCGACTATACAGAGTCGAACTATTGGTTGACATTAGGAAAGATGTTTCCCGAGACAGAGGTTCTCCTGATTGCCAGTCAGGATTAGGTCATTCCAACTAAAAATTAACTAAAATATATTATCATCAAAGATCCTCAAGTCCAAAACAACAAATACCAATATTGATGTCAAGGCAAAAAAAAACATCGAACATCTTCCTGGGAGCTATCAGGCGTTTGTGGACACTGATATAAAAAAACGCCATGACTCAATAGGAAAGATTTTTCACCATGAATTAGCCAACAAACTGGGATTTCTCCAAACCGACCATCTCGCTTATTATTAATACATAATACTTGAAAACGATATCTACAAGCTATACCAACCACACTGTGTTCACATACTAACTAGTGGCAAATATTAAATAGGATTTCATACTAGTTAATAAACTTACTATGCAAGGCAACATTCATAGATGTGACGATACCCAGTAACAATATTCTTTATGTTAAAGACAACGGAAAGATCGCCAAGTATAGAGATCTAATAATTTTGAGAATTCTGAGAGGGCGTTCCATCTAAAACTCAATTTTACTGTAGAAAGTGATAATCAGTCGTACCCAAGCCAAAAAAATATTAGTTTTGGAGAAATCAACTTTCGACACCAGCTGCTCTTAATACCAATCCTGTATAGATCGAAGCACAACTATCAACACTACGTTATGAAATCTGATGGATCAGACGGACTTAAAAACTTCTGGCTAAAGGAGTTCTGGAGTGTTCATGAGTGATTATCAGCATTAATTAATTACACTAGTTCTAATCCACATACTATCATTCCTAACCCAGGGAACAACGTATTTAATACCAAAGAATCAAAATCATACCCAAAATCCAACCAAGTATTGACACCAAATAAATCTGGATAATAATAGTATAATATATTAGTTCTCTATGAACTAATGATATAATAATATAATAAACGCTAAATACTTTACTATGGGAGGAGTTAAAATTTATCGTTTTAATAAATTATTATAATGTATACCTTTCACCTCCCTCTCTTTAATTTAATAACAGAATAATTGTATCTAGGACTTAACCAATCACTTCCAATTCGCTTTGATGTTTTGTAGAGGTAGACCTTGTCTAATAGTACCGCTATTTCCGTCGTATAGTACCTCCTACTGAACGTTTAAATATGGCAGTGCGGATAAATTCATTAATTATAAGTATATAACGATTAGAATAATGCCATTAAGATTTCAGTCTTATTGATATTATCTTGTTATTATAATGATTTTATCAGGACAACGTCGGTATAAGACTACAAGGTGTCGCGTGGGATTTTCTATGTAAAGATATAATAAATTTTAGTAAGAATAAGTGTAATAGTATAAACTATGTATTTTATATACGTAACTAAGGTACCGTGGCTAGTTACATAGAAAAAAGCGTGGTATAAATAGAGATGGAAATAGATTCTAGGTGTGTACCTTTCATCAGATCTAAAGATATTTAAGAAAAAGCTGGTAGATTCAATAGGGTAATTCGAGGAGAGATGGCCCACTTTTTTTAGAATGGATCTATTTTTAAAAGTTTTTGAAATTTGAAAGTAAAATAAAACTTCATATAATGATTATAGTTTATTGATACTAATTTCAGTTATGAAATACAAATAAAACTTAAATATATTTGTTTATGTTAAAAAATATAATTATGGAAAAAAACCATCTCACCCACATAATGGAGGAGAGTTGGCTCTATGAAGAAGGTGAGATGACGCATTATAAAAAAAATTAAGATAACTCATTTATATATATATATATAAATATATATATATATATATATATATATATATATATATATATATATATATATATATATATATATAAGCGAGGTTCCTACAGCCTCTGCCGTTTCTCGCATTTCGACCGCCATCGTTTTCTGTCCATCCATTCGTCTTCTCTGATGGCTCTATCTCTCATTATGTGCCGTACATTTTCTTCCCAGGCAACTGAAGGCCTTCCCCTTCTTCTTCTTTGTATGTGGTATGTGGTAACTCATTTTTACGTTACATATAACTCATTTTTATGTTACATAACTAGTTAGGTACTTCTTGTTGAACAAATAATTTTGCCACAAAAGTCGCAGAAATTAAAGTATTTGCTACAAGATTCGTGAAACCATTTCTTGAAATGCATACATTGAAGCTAGTCGTCCGATTTAGAAGTTTGTGAATATATTTTTAAACATCCTGCACAACATTCTGCATCAGAATCATCATCCATATCTGAATGATCTTTGAAACTTATTGTTATTGACTCATTATCCGAAGATTCTGAAACTAGTTTGATTTTGTTTGTGTTTATTTTGTTTTGTTTGATTTTGTTTTCTTTGCCTTTACAAATAATCTTTTCATTTGTTTTTAAAACTTTCAGTTTTTTCAAAGCCTTAGCTTGTTTTTGTTTCTCTCCTTTCTTTTCTCTCTTTTCTTTCATTCTAGCAATGGTTTCTTTGGAAGTAAGAATCTCTGCTAGCTGTTTGCTTCTCTTTTTGACCGCAGCTACTCCACGTTTATTTGGTAGAGGTGAGATTTCATCAAGCAATTTTCCTGGAGTAAGTTCAGAGGTTACAGTTCTAATCGACATATCAACCTCAGAGTGATTTTTGAGTAAAAGAGCTAGGACAGTTCGAGCCCAAAATCGGTCATTTTCCCATGTAAATCTCCATAAGAAAATCTAAGGTCCATTCTGGTCATTTTTGGCTCTTTTTGTGGTGGAGGCGCGACGGCATATTGGATCGTGACGTATGAGGTGTCAAACGAACGGGAAGGGGACGGGGAACACGTAGAGGGAAAAAACAAAGATGGCGGCATAGTCAAAACGGCACTATAACGTATCTCCGGATCTATTGGTCCGATTGCAACGTATGAGGTGTCAAACGAACGGGAAGAAAACGGGTAACACGTAGAGAGAAAAAACAAAGATGGCGGTATAGTCAAAATGGCACTATAACGTATCTCAGGGTCTATTGGTCCGATTGCAACGTATAAAGCGTCAAATGAAAGAGGAGGGGGTAACAAATACATTGAGATGAACAACAAGCAACAAAATCAATACCAAAATGGCACTATAACGTATCTCAGGGTCTATTGGTCCGATTGCAACGTATAAGGCGTCAAATGAAAGGGGAGGGGGTAACGAATACATTGAGATGAAAAACAAGCAACAAAATCAACGCCAAAATGGCACTATAACGTATCTCGGGGTCTATTGGTCCGATTGCAACGTATGAAGCGTTAAACGAAAGGTGAGAGAATAATGTATACATCAAGATGAAAACATGAAACAAAATCAATGCCAAAACGGCACTATAACGTATCTCAGGGTCTATTGGTCCGATTGCAACGTATAAAGCGTCAAATGAAATAGGAGGGGGTAACGAATACATTGAGATGAAAAAACAAGCAACAAAATCAATTTCAAAATGGCACTATAACGTATCTTAAGGTCTATTAACCTGATTACTACGTATGAGGTATCAAATGAATATAACGTACAGCAGCGGCTTTCGCTGGAAATAAAACGAATAGGAACGTTTACCATTCTTACACTATGACCAAACCAACATTCATTCACTCTATAATCTCCACAGTAACACATGAAAAGTAACGAGCTGCATACTATATTTTATACATACTACATAAAAATGTTAGCAAGGACAGTCAAGCAATAAGTAATGCATAAATGTAATAAGTAATGGGTAATGTAATAAGTAATAAACTGCTGTTAGTATCTAAGCAAAGGAATGATAGTAAGTTAACGAATATAGAGCCATGTATAAAAATGATTAAAAGCATGCCATGAAAGGAACGTAGTCAATTCGGTTCAAACAAACATTTGTTGAAAAACAAAAATTTATTCTTAACGGCAGTCACCAACGTGAAGGTACGACTACACGACCGCCGGGAGAGGTAATGTTAGTATGGGACAAACAGTTAGTATGAATGAAGTCATTTACATAATATGATAATTTATTTAATAATTATACTTAACTTATTAAGATCAGCACATAATTTAACATGGTTTAGAAGACATCTTTTATTGATGGACATCTTTTATGTTAAGACATCGACACTTTGGTGTAAATTCATTAGTTACTATGTTGTATAGCGTTCAAATGAATTATTGGGGGCTAATAACTCTAGGTTATCTTTAAAAATAGGAAATTCTCCGACTCCTGTTTTGGGACAGGCTATCGAAGAATTGACTTAAATCTAAATCGAGGAAGACCAATAAGTTATCGATTGTCTTAGGAGGCTGCACGAACACATAGCTCTGGAGTTAACCAGAACGGTTCATTAATTTGCCAGTGGTCCATGATATCTTTTTAGTGGTCATATCTAAACATTTTTTTTTTTTAAATGTGCTAATCTTAAGTATCGTGATTTAGAAATAATATTTAGAAAATTAAGATCTATTATAATTATCATATAATATAAACAACGAAAAGCGAAATGAAATGGTGAAATAATGACTAATAAATTCTGAATCAGATATATTTTAAGTTGTAATAAATAAACCACGTTATAAAAACGACAATATACAATTTGCATCCATCTTAAAGTCAATCATCAAGGATAAATGTTAAAATATGACTATTGATATATTAGATATATTACTTTGCGTTAATCAACATCCATCTTAGAATCAATTAAATAATGCCCCCACGGAAGTGTATCATATGACTCCGGAAGGTGATGTCTTTTATCATCATTGGCGCTTAGCGCAATCTTGCTTTGTGTTATGGTATAAACATGGTGCTTATCTGAGCGTATTAGATTCTGTGAAGCATACACCTTTTTTAAGTTATCCAAACACTCTACATAGTCCTCAAACGTAATTTTCGTGTTCACCACAGATTTCTTTACCCCCTTCGCCTTCTTTGTTAACCTAAAATTTTTAATAATTACTTCAATTTCTTCATCCTCATATTCTTCATCTTTCAACTTTTTACGTTTTTCTTTTAGCTCATCTTCAGTGACAGCTACTTTTGTTGTATACAATTTAGATCGGAGCCCTATGTAGTCAGTCATAATGCGACCTTTATTCTCATCTTTCATCATGCCCAACACCTTCTTGTTAACCTGAGGGATACCATAAATATTGTCTTTACGATAGTCTGAGGTATCAAAATATTTGTAGCAATCTTCTTTCATAGCCTCATATGGGTCTTGTTCACGTATTTCCACGATTACACTATCGGTATCAGTATAGCAAGTTGTAAAGTTTTCTCCGAACCTGCCAGCTAAGTATCCATACTGAAAATCATAGATTGTTGTTTTAGCCAAGTCTAAAATACTCATTCCGATATAGATTGGTTTATCTAACCATATTTCAGCTCTACGCATCTCAACAGCTACCAAGTTTTCACTAAAAATCGTTGCATTCTTAAACAATGGGCTACTTATTCTAGCTTCAGCTCCGTAACGACCCTCCCACAAAGTAAGCAACTTTATATCAACGCGCTTGCGCACTGATTCCATAGTCTTCCCGAACACTGCATTATTCATAAGCTTAAAAAGATCCTTTTCAAACTCATTGTTCGCTGCCTTCCGGAGATTTGTATTAAGATCGATGTATGACTTTAACCATGGAGCCTGTTTGAATTTCAATACTCTATGTATCTTTTTCAGGATCAATCCATTTGCAAGCGCCTGTTTTAGTGCTCTATAATGTATTACATATCTTTCTTTATCCTGTAGGGTAGCCATTAATTTAGTCTGCTCTCGCGGACGTGTAGGAGGAAGCATAGTCTTAGAATTTAAAGACTCAGGACAAAACGGGATATCTTTATGACGATCATGAAGATGTTGAGGGTACGCCAGATCAACCTCGAGAATGTACCCTTCAGAAGCATCGTCAGCAATGGAAAGGACATCAATATTGGCATCGACCCACTCGAAACCGCCATATGGAAGATATTGAGACATGGCCCAACCATACTGATTATTAACATCAAAATACATAAGGAACGTTTTTGGTTTAGATGGGTCATAGTTGTTGATGTATGGATTGTTAGCTTTCACACGTCTTTTAGAGCAAACTTGACTAAGACCACCACGAATACCACGTTCAACAAACAAATGCATGTCAGGATCGGTTAAAAGCTCCAGTTCTTGACCTGTATATTTAAGCATTGCATCCCACGTAAAACCAGGTAAAGTATAATAGTGAGCAGGGTCAAGATTATAAGTTCGAAGAGAGCTGGATCGGAATCGCTCAAAGATATCTGCAAGAAGAAGAATGTCAGTTTTCATATATAAATCGACATAATCCCCGAGAGTTGTACAATTGAATGACGACCAGACTTCTTGAGCGCGACGATAATGTCGACGAGGACATGACTTATCTTCAAGTTTATTGTAAAAAGACTCAATAGGAGGCAAAGAAGTCTCACAGAATTTTTTAAATGAATCTATATAATCATATGGCATGATACCTTTTTTAGTTAGAAGATGGAAATTCTCCTCAGGAAGCGAAGTATATTGGGACTTGAGATTAGGAAACTCGGGGAGGTACGAAGCTAATTTATCAAGAGAATAAGACATAAATCGATAACTATCAATAAAACGGAATTTAATTCGAGCATCATCAATATGTTTTGTAAAAGAAATGTATTTTTCCTTAGTAATAGGAAGAAGATCTACGGGACCTTTGATGTGTGTAGCAATATCGTTAATAATAAAATGTGCGTCATATCCGGAGAGATTATGAAATATTATTGGAATTGTATGAACATCTTTGTAATTAATGTTACACCCTTCGTGAGCTGCACCTCTATAATTATTGTCAGGAATAAAGTGATCATGGTCTCGCACTTTCTTATCATTGGGGGAAAAGCGCTGCTCACAGATATGGCAATGAGTGGCTGCATGGAAATCGCTCTCTTGCTGAGTTGTCATATTTATATCATATGGGCACATAAACACCGTAGAAACATCCTCAGCAAGCTGATTAAGTTTATCTGCGAACCATTTCATACAATCCTTTCCTCGATATGAGTCATAAAACGACAAAGTGTCATCATACGAGCATTTAAAGAAATAACCAACTGCTACAGGAATATGCTCTTGAGGTTTTTTAGGATCTCCTGTACGTTTCAAAGCACTCTCGAGATCCGCGTACACGGCGAAGGGGGCTTTAATCTTATTACGAAAATTCTTAAATTTCAACATTTTATGACTTTTGTCGGGCATTTTAATGGCTGTTTCATTAATTCTTATACAATCTACCATATGAGCTTCAACCTGTTTTGACGATGAAAACGGTTGTAGGCATCTATCACATATAAGATCTGATCGACCGCTGCAGCATGCCTTATGAATATTTAACTTTTCTTGTGATCGAAAGTAATGGAGGCAGGTATCGCAGAAATATTTGGCTCCATCACGTTTGCTAAGCTGCTTGGAGAGGAGGCGGGACAGGCTTTTTATCCAAACGTAATGGTATCTAATAGGACCTTCGGTATCATCATATTTATCTTGAATTAAAAGCAAATTCACATGTTTATCCTTCTTGTTTTTAGTTAGAAATGTAGGGAGGGTCGTAAAATCTCCTTTATCTTTTTTCAAAACGTATACATTAATTGAAATGTCATTCTGTTTTTCAAAATTAGGAATCTGCCTCATCGTCATTGGCCACTGTATTCCCTTCAACTTCAACACTTGCGAGTAGTGCGGATATTTAGACACTCTTTGAGGATGTTTATCAATAGGATTCAACGCTGATATGACAGACCACGCAAAGCATGCCTCATCATCATTTTTGACGTTAACGCAGGCTTCCTTTCTCTTTATTTGAGGAGGAAGTTCAATATAAGAGGAACCAAGTTGTGGTGTGTATTTGTTAATGTTTACCCCCAGGTTAACAACAGCCTTTAGTGCCCAGCCACTATCTCTCTCTTGGAATTCCTCTAGCTTTTTGCTGAGGGGTTCAGACACATGGTTTTCAAACCATTCGTCAAGATTTGTGTCTTTGTATATTGGAGAGTTTGATGTGGTAAAATATTTAGTGTCTTTTAGGATTTTCTCTCCGCTAGCTATCTCGAATTCTCCCCCAAAAGCAGTATTAACTTTAACTACCTCATCCTTCTTTAGCGCGTTTTGAATCCTACGTTTGAATAGCGCCTTGCAATCTACTAGGAAACTGCTGGGGTCTTTGTGTTTGAGGTTTGAGATGACTCCAGTTCGAATTCTTGAGTTGAACGCTGATAAGGAATCATCCCATTGTACTCTATGCTTAGCAGTCTCCTTCATAGGTGTAAGTCCAGCCCCCTTCTTTTGTTCGGCCTTCAGATGGTTTCTCAACGTTTTCACATGCCTCATCTGAGCTTCTAAATGCTGCTTCTCACCCATCGTCTTGGCATATCTCATCGAATTGCGTATCTTTTTACACGCTTTCCTACACTCAGTCAGCCCTTTCTTAACATTATCTTCCTGATAATCATTTCTAATCAACCCCAAGATGGACGCAATTAGCTGAATAAGTTTAGCTATCATGTTTAAACAAAACAAGCAAATATTCAAAATAGATTAAGAAATAAAATTTTTTCCAAAAAACGTTATATCAAAAAAGTCAAAATATTCAAAGAAATCAAAATTTTCAAAATTTATTACTCACCAGAGCACAGATTTAAACTCACCAAAGCACACGTCTGTACGCTAGGAATATCTGAAACAGAATGAAGAAAATACCATAATGCAGGGTATAAGGTAAACTTTAGTCGGACGGAAAACTGAATGGTATTATAAAAGGCTCCTCAAATGCACAATGCCAATACAAGTACAATAAATACCTACACAATAGGCATAATATACAGGCTTTCCATTTTAAGTTTGTTTAAAAGAGAAGGGCATAGCATAACATATTAATCAGGTAGTTGTCAACAATAGCCGTAGATATCGTCACCAAAGAAAATTTAGATATGAACATATGAAAATCATGATTACCTCACGTGTTCTGCACTAAGAATCTCGATAACTTTGAATAATACCATCAAGTTCCCACTCCCCGGATAACAGTCAAAAATCTTGACTACCCCACCACTTTTAGCACAAACATACTTGATAACTGCTATAATACCATCAAGTTCTCACGTTTTATCAGTAAATCATGGCCCGATTCTAAAGAAAATGTCAGTATCAGTATGCTAGAAGACCAGTACAGTGTGAAAATTTATGTTAAAACACAAAAGACGCTCAATACTGAGTGTTTACAGAGGATAATATAGAAAAAATAACAAAAACAGAGCTCGTCGGAAATAAGCAGAATCACAATAAAAAAGTATTCATAACTAAAATAGTTATGATTGTTAGAAACGTATATAGTATAAATGTCACCTAAATTACTGGCTAATAGTATAAAATATAAAATTAGATTCAACAGACTTATTCTTACGTGATAAGCCCTAATACTATCTCTAAACTATATAAATTTAAACAAAAGACGCAAGAATAGTAGAAAAATATTTCTATTCGCAACTAAACACATATTTTTAAAGGAAATCTGAACACACAACTACTAAAACAGCAATAATTGTAACTAAAAAAGATCTAATTAAAAAATAATAAAGGCCAGATTCTAAAGAATTTTAAAAATGACAGTATCAGTATGCTAGTAGACCAGTACAGAGGATAATATAGAAAAAAAAAAAATAACAAAAACAGAGCTCGTCGGAAATAACCAGAATCATAATAAAAAAAAAGTATTCAAAACTAAAATAGTTATGATTATAAGAAACGTATAAAGTATAAATGTCACCTAAATTACTGGATAACCGTGGTAAGCCCTATTACTAACTCTAAGCTTTATAAATTTAAACAAAAGAAGCAAGAATAGTAGAAAAATAATTCTATTCTCAACTAAACGCATGCTTTTAAAGGAAATCCGAACACACAACTACTAAAAATTCAATAATTATAATTAAAAAAAGATCTAATTAATAAATAAAAAACAATAAAACAAATAATATTCTCTAAAATAAATATAAACTCACCAAGGTTTAATAAAAACTCACACACTGAATACACAAAAATTTAAACGTTGTTTATCCATCCGCAGTAAAACTAAAACTGATTTTAAAATATATTTTACTAGCGTGTGCAGGCTCGATTAACCTTGTATCTATTTATAAAATTGCATATGTTTCCTGCGACAGGGAAACGCCACCGTGAGAAATGATTAAAGGATGCAGATGCATCCGGTGACGTCAGAGTTCTCGTTACCATATTTTATGATATAGTTAGATTTCCAAGTTTTATTATATACGAGGTTGGTCACAAATTACTCATAAAATATAATTGCAAAAATTTAGAAGTTAAAGCATGAGATTGATCAAAAATTATTCTCTTTGCTAGTCATTAGTCTTCTTATCTTTCCAAGTTTAATTATCTACGAGGGTAGTCACAAATTACTCATTAAATATAATTGATAAAGTTCACGTCACGTATCACACGTCACGTTATGTGGGACACGTGTTCACGTCACGTTTCACGTGCGTCACGTCTTCACGTCACGTTACGTGCGCCACGGGTTCACGTCCGTAAATGACAAGCTGAGACTTAAAAGTCCATTTACAGGAAAACATAACCAATTTTATAGCTTTAGCAATCTCCACAGGAAAATGGACCAGCTATTTGTTAAATGAATATGTAGAATGATAATTGTAATTTGGTGAAAATCAACATTTGTAATTATTATAAGTAGAAAATAAAAACTCTAAAAAAAAAAATATACATTGTTTGCATCTATACCATTGTCTATGATTATTTAACCATGACATAGGTCTTTTGGTACACATTTGCCCTAGCTATCAGTGTTCTCATTGTCAGCCTGAACATCATCTGAGACTATCAGAGTACTATCCGAACACCATCAGAGGCTATCTGACCACTATCTGAACACTATCAGATACTATCTGACAACTATCAGAACACCATCAGAGACGTTAGGTTAGCTCGAATGTCAGATCAAACATCACGTTTTATATCGTTAGGTCTACGTCAGATCACGTTAGGTTAGGTTAGGAGTTCGTTAGGTCACGTTTTACGACCCTTGGATCGATTTTGACGTTGAGATGTCATACAATCACGTATGTCATTGTGGTAACGTCCACTGATAGACATGAGCCTGTTACGTTCGCCGCTAGACATAGGCCTCCAGCAAAAATAAACTAATTCCACATCTTCGCAGTTATTGGAACGATTTCATGCATCACGTTTTACGTCACATGCGTCACGTTTCACGTCAAATTTCACGCTTTCGGCGACATTTTTGTCACATGTCACGTTTTGCAATAATACACTAGGTTAGACCAGAACGCGACGTTCACAATAGGTTAAGTTAGATCCAGAAATGCCACGTATGTTAGGTTAGAGCCATAAATGTTACGTAAAATACTTTTAGAAATTAAAGTATAAACGGTACATTTTTACGTGAAGACATCACGCGTCACATCAAAACGTCACGAATCACACCAAAAACGTCACGTTTTAAAGTCAACACGTCACACCTTACATATGGATAACATGGGAGTAAAGCGTCTTTTTCGTCTCTTGAGTAAAGTTAGCGATGGTTGAGCGATAGTTAATTTATTAGGTTAGGTCGTGCCGCGAAGCGACCCACCTAACCTAATAAATTAACTATCGCTCAACCATCGCTAACTTTACTCAAGAGACGAAAAAGACGCTTTACTCCCATGTTATCCATATGTAAGGTGTGACGTGTTGACTTTAAAACGTGACGTTTTTGGTGTGATTCGTGACGTTTTGATGTGACGCGTGATGTCTTCACGTAAAAATGTACCGTTTATACTTTAATTTCTAAAAGTATTTTACGTAACATTTATGGCTCTAACCTAACATACGTGGCATTTCTGGATCTAACTTAACCTATTGTGAACGTCGCGTTCTGGTCTAACCTAGTGTATTATTGCAAAACGTGACATGTGACAAAAATGTCGCCGAAAGCGTGAAATTTGACGTGAAACGTGACGCATGTGACGTAAAACGTGATGCATGAAATCGTTCCAATAACTGCGAAGATGTGGAATTAGTTTATTTTTGCTGGAGGCCTATGTCTAGCGGCGAACGTAACAGGCTCATGTCTATCAGTGGACGTTACCACAATGACATACGTGATTGTATGACATCTCAACGTCAAAATCGATCCAAGGGTCGTAAAACGTGACCTAACGAACTCCTAACCTAACCTAACGTGATCTGACGTAGACCTAACGATATAAAACGTGATGTTTGATCTGACATTCGAGCTAACCTATCGTCTCTGATGGTGTTCTGATAGTTGTCAGATAGTATCTGATAGTGTTCAGATAGTGGTCAGATAGCCTCTGATGGTGTTCGGATAGTACTCTGATAGTCTCAGATGATGTTCAGGCTGACAATGAGAACACTGATAGCTAGGGCAAATGTGTACCAAAAGACCTATGTCATGGTTAAATAATCATAGACAATGGTATAGATGCAAACAATGTATATTTTTTTTTTTAGAGTTTTTATTTTCTACTTATAATAATTACAAATGCTGATTTTCACCAAATTACAATTATCATTCTACATATTCATTTAACAAATAGCTGGTCCATTTTCCTGTGGAGATTGCTAAAGCTATAAAATTGGTTATGTTTTCCTGTAAATGGACTTTTAAGTCTCAGCTTGTCATTTACGGACGTGAACCCGTGGCGCACGTAACGTGACGTGAAGACGTGACGCACGTGAAACGTGACGTGAACACGTGTCCCACATAACGTGACGTGTGATACGTGACGTGAACTTTATCAATTATATTTAATGAGTAATTTGTGACTACCCTCGTAGATAATTAAACTTGGAAAGATAAGAAGACTAATGACTAGCAAAGAGAATAATTTTTGATCAATCTCATGCTTTAACTTCTAAATTTTTGCAATTATATTTTATGAGTAATTTGTGACCAACCTCGTATATAATAAAACTTGGAAATCTAACTATATCATAAAATATGGTAACGAGAACTCTGACGTCACCGGATGCATCTGCATCCTTTAATCATTTCTCACGGTGGCGTTTCCCTGTCGCAGGAAACATATGCAATTTTATAAATAGATACAAGGTTAATCGAGCCTGCACACGCTAGTAAAATATATTTTAAAATCAGTTTTAGTTTTACTGCGGATGGATAAACAACGTTTAAATTTTTGTGTATTCAGTGTGTGAGTTTTTATTAAACCTTGGTGAGTTTATATTTATTTTAGAGAATATTATTTGTTTTATTGTTTTTTATTTATTAATTAGATCTTTTTTTAATTATAATTATTGAATTTTTAGTAGTTGTGTGTTCGGATTTCCTTTAAAAGCATGCGTTTAGTTGAGAATAGAATTATTTTTCTACTATTCTTGCTTCTTTTGTTTAAATTTATAAAGCTTAGAGTTAGTAATAGGGCTTACCACGGTTATCCAGTAATTTAGGTGACATTTATACTTTATACGTTTCTTATAATCATAACTATTTTAGTTTTGAATACTTTTTTTTTATTATGATTCTGGTTATTTCCGACGAGCTCTGTTTTTGTTATTTTTTTTTTTCTATATTATCCTCTGTACTGGTCTACTAGCATACTGATACTGTCATTTTTAAAATTCTTTAAAATCTGGCCTTTATTATTTTTTAATTAGATCTTTTTTAGTTACAATTATTGCTGTTTTAGTAGTTGTGTGTTCAGATTTCCTTTAAAAATATGTGTTTAGTTGCGAATAGAAATATTTTTCTACTATTCTTGCGTCTTTTGTTTAAATTTATATAGTTTAGAGATAGTATTAGGGCTTATCACGTAAGAATAAGTCTGTTGAATCTAATTTTATATTTTATACTATTAGCCAGTAATTTAGGCGACATTTATACTATATACGTTTCTAACAATCATAACTATTTTAGTTATGAATACTTTTTTATTGTGATTCTGCTTATTTCCGACGAGCTCTGTTTTTGTTATTTTTTCTATATTATCCTCTGTAAACACTCAGTATTGAGCGTCTTTTGTGTTTTAACATAAATTTTCACACTGTACTGGTCTTCTAGCATACTGATACTGACATTTTCTTTAGAATCGGGCCATGATTTACTGATAAAACGTGAGAACTTGATGGTATTATAGCAGTTATCAAGTATGTTTGTGCTAAAAGTGGTGGGGTAGTCAAGATTTTTGACTGTTATCCGGGGAGTGGGAACTTGATGGTATTATTCAAAGTTATCGAGATTCTTAGTGCAGAACACGTGAGGTAATCATGATTTTCATATGTTCATATCTAAATTTTCTTTGGTGACGATATCTACGGCTATTGTTGACAACTACCTGATTAATATGTTATGCTATGCCCTTCTCTTTTAAACAAACTTAAAATGGAAAGCCTGTATATTATGCCTATTGTGTAGGTATTTATTGTACTTGTATTGGCATTGTGCATTTGAGGAGCCTTTTATAATACCATTCAGTTTTCCGTCCGACTAAAGTTTACCTTATACCCTGCATTATGGTATTTTCTTCATTCTGTTTCAGATATTCCTAGCGTACAGACGTGTGCTTTGGTGAGTTTAAATCTGTGCTCTGGTGAGTAATAAATTTTGAAAATTTTGATTTCTTTGAATATTTTGACTTTTTTGATATAACGTTTTTTGGAAAAATTTTATTTCTTAATCTATTTTGAATATTTGCTTGTTTTGTTTAAACATGATAGCTAAACTTATTCAGCTAATTGCGTCCATCTTGGGGTTGATTAGAAATGATTATCAGGAAGATAATGTTAAGAAAGGGCTGACTGAGTGTAGGAAAGCGTGTAAAAAGATACGCAATTCGATGAGATATGCCAAGACGATGGGTGAGAAGCAGCATTTAGAAGCTCAGATGAGGCATGTGAAAACGTTGAGAAACCATCTGAAGGCCGAACAAAAGAAGGGGGCTGGACTTACACCTATGAAGGAGACTGCTAAGCATAGAGTACAATGGGATGATTCCTTATCAGCGTTCAACTCAAGAATTCGAACTGGAGTCATCTCAAACCTCAAACACAAAGACCCCAGCAGTTTCCTAGTAGATTGCAAGGCGCTATTCAAACGTAGGATTCAAAACGCGCTAAAGAAGGATGAGGTAGTTAAAGTTAATACTGCTTTTGGGGGAGAATTCGAGATAGCTAGCGGAGAGAAAATCCTAAAAGACACTAAATATTTTACCACATCAAACTCTCCAATATACAAAGACACAAATCTTGACGAATGGTTTGAAAACCATGTGTCTGAACCCCTCAGCAAAAAGCTAGAGGAATTCCAAGAGAGAGATAGTGGCTGGGCACTAAAGGCTGTTGTTAACCTGGGGGTAAACATTAACAAATACACACCACAACTTGGTTCCTCTTATATTGAACTTCCTCCTCAAATAAAGAGAAAGGAAGCCTGCGTTAACGTCAAAAATGATGATGAGGCATGCTTTGCGTGGTCTGTCATATCAGCGTTGAATCCTATTGATAAACATCCTCAAAGAGTGTCTAAATATCCGCACTACTCGCAAGTGTTGAAGTTGAAGGGAATACAGTGGCCAATGACGATGAGGCAGATTCCTAATTTTGAAAAACAGAATGACATTTCAATTAATGTATACGTTTTGAAAAAAGATAAAGGAGATTTTACGACCCTCCCTACATTTCTAACTAAAAACAAGAAGGATAAACATGTGAATTTGCTTTTAATTCAAGATAAATATGATGATACCGAAGGTCCTATTAGATACCATTACGTTTGGATAAAAAGCCTGTCCCGCCTCCTCTCCAAGCAGCTTAGCAAACGTGATGGAGCCAAATATTTCTGCGATACCTGCCTCCATTACTTTCGATCACAAGAAAAGTTAAATATTCATAAGGCATGCTGCAGCGGTCGATCAGATCTTATATGTGATAGATGCCTACAACCGTTTTCATCGTCAAAACAGGTTGAAGCTCATATGGTAGATTGTATAAGAATTAATGAAACAGCCATTAAAATGCCCGACAAAAGTCATAAAATGTTGAAATTTAAGAATTTTCGTAATAAGATTAAAGCCCCCTTCGCCGTGTACGCGGATCTCGAGAGTGCTTTGAAACGTACAGGAGATCATAAAAAACCTCAAGAGCATATTCCTGTAGCAGTTGGTTATTTCTTTAAATGCTCGTATGATGACACTTTGTCGTTTTATGACTCATATCTAGGAAAGGATTGTATGAAATGGTTCGCAGATAAACTTAATCAGCTTGCTGAGGATGTTTCTACGGTGTTTATGTGCCCATATGATATAAATATGACAACTCAGCAAGAGAGCGATTTCCATGCAGCCACTCATTGCCATATCTGTGAGCAGCGCTTTTCCCCCAATGATAAGAAAGTGCGAGACCATGATCACTTTATTCCTGACAATAATTATAGAGGTGCAGCTCACGAAGGGTGTAACATTAATTACAAAGATGTTCATACAATTCCAATAATATTTCATAATCTCTCCGGATATGACGCACATTTTATTATTAACGATATTGCTACACACATCAAAGGTCCCGTAGATCTTCTTCCTATTACTAAGGAAAAATACATTTCTTTTACAAAACATATTGATGATGCTCGAATTAAATTCCGTTTTATTGATAGTTATCGATTTATGTCTTATTCTCTTGATAAATTAGCTTCGTACCTCCCCGAGTTTCCTAATCTCAAGTCCCAATATACTTCGCTTCCTGAGGAGAATTTCCATCTTCTAACTAAAAAAGGTATCATGCCATATGATTATATAGATTCATTTAAAAAATTCTGTGAGACTTCTTTGCCTCCTATTGAGTTTTTATACAATAAACTTGAAGATAAGTCATGTCCTCGTCGACATTATCGTCG
Source organism: Diabrotica balteata (assembly GCA_918026665.1). NCBI lineage: Eukaryota > Metazoa > Arthropoda > Insecta > Coleoptera > Chrysomelidae > Diabrotica > Diabrotica balteata. Next base: position 65,314,043 of record OU898278.1, read on the forward strand.
CGCTCAAGAAGTCTGGTCGTCATTCAATTGTACAACTCTCGGGGATTATGTCGATTTATATATGAAAACTGACATTCTTCTTCTTGCAGATATCTTTGAGCGATTCCGATCCAGCTCTCTTCGAACTTATAATCTTGACCCTGCTCACTATTATACTTTACCTGGTTTTACGTGGGATGCAATGCTTAAATATACAGGTCAAGAACTGGAGCTTTTAACCGATCCTGACATGCATTTGTTTGTTGAACGTGGTATTCGTGGTGGTCTTAGTCAAGTTTGCTCTAAAAGACGTGTGAAAGCTAACAATCCATACATCAACAACTATGACCCATCTAAACCAAAAACGTTCCTTATGTATTTTGATGTTAATAATCAGTATGGTTGGGCCATGTCTCAATATCTTCCATATGGCGGTTTCGAGTGGGTCGATGCCAATATTGATGTCCTTTCCATTGCTGACGATGCTTCTGAAGGGTACATTCTCGAGGTTGATCTGGCGTACCCTCAACATCTTCATGATCGTCATAAAGATATCCCGTTTTGTCCTGAGTCTTTAAATTCTAAGACTATGCTTCCTCCTACACGTCCGCGAGAGCAGACTAAATTAATGGCTACCCTACAGGATAAAGAAAGATATGTAATACATTATAGAGCACTAAAACAGGCGCTTGCAAATGGATTGATCCTGAAAAAGATACATAGAGTATTGAAATTCAAACAGGCTCCATGGTTAAAGTCATACATCGATCTTAATACAAATCTCCGGAAGGCAGCGAACAATGAGTTTGAAAAGGATCTTTTTAAGCTTATGAATAATGCAGTGTTCGGGAAGACTATGGAATCAGTGCGCAAGCGCGTTGATATAAAGTTGCTTACTTTGTGGGAGGGTCGTTACGGAGCTGAAGCTAGAATAAGTAGCCCATTGTTTAAGAATGCAACGATTTTTAGTGAAAACTTGGTAGCTGTTGAGATGCGTAGAGCTGAAATATGGTTAGATAAACCAATCTATATCGGAATGAGTATTTTAGACTTGGCTAAAACAACAATCTATGATTTTCAGTATGGATACTTAGCTGGCAGGTTCGGAGAAAACTTTACAACTTGCTATACTGATACCGATAGTGTAATCGTGGAAATACGTGAACAAGACCCATATGAGGCTATGAAAGAAGATTGCTACAAATATTTTGATACCTCAGACTATCGTAAAGACAATATTTATGGTATCCCTCAGGTTAACAAGAAGGTGTTGGGCATGATGAAAGATGAGAATAAAGGTCGCATTATGACTGACTACATAGGGCTCCGATCTAAATTGTATACAACAAAAGTAGCTGTCACTGAAGATGAGCTAAAAGAAAAACGTAAAAAGTTGAAAGATGAAGAATATGAGGATGAAGAAATTGAAGTAATTATTAAAAATTTTAGGTTAACAAAGAAGGCGAAGGGGGTAAAGAAATCTGTGGTGAACACGAAAATTACGTTTGAGGACTATGTAGAGTGTTTGGATAACTTAAAAAAGGTGTATGCTTCACAGAATCTAATACGCTCAGATAAGCACCATGTTTATACCATAACACAAAGCAAGATTGCGCTAAGCGCCAATGATGATAAAAGACATCACCTTCCGGAGTCATATGATACACTTCCGTGGGGGCATTATTTAATTGATTCTAAGATGGATGTTGATTAACGCAAAGTAATATATCTAATATATCAATAGTCATATTTTAACATTTATCCTTGATGATTGACTTTAAGATGGATGCAAATTGTATATTGTCGTTTTTTATAACGTGGTTTATTTATTACAACTTAAAATATATCTGATTCAGAATTTATTAGTCATTATTTCACCATTTCATTTCGCTTTTCGTTGTTTATATTATATGATAATTATAATAGATCTTAATTTTCTAAATATTATTTCTAAATCACGATACTTAAGATTAGCACATTTAAAAAAAAAAAATGTTTAGATATGACCACTAAAAAGATATCATGGACCACTGGCAAATTAATGAACCGTTCTGGTTAACTCCAGAGCTATGTGTTCGTGCAGCCTCCTAAGACAATCGATAACTTATTGGTCTTCCTCGATTTAGATTTAAGTCAATTCTTCGATAGCCTGTCCCAAAACAGGAGTCGGAGAATTTCCTATTTTTAAAGATAACCTAGAGTTATTAGCCCCCAATAATTCATTTGAACGCTATACAACATAGTAACTAATGAATTTACACCAAAGTGTCGATGTCTTAACATAAAAGATGTCCATCAATAAAAGATGTCTTCTAAACCATGTTAAATTATGTGCTGATCTTAATAAGTTAAGTATAATTATTAAATAAATTATCATATTATGTAAATGACTTCATTCATACTAACTGTTTGTCCCATACTAACATTACCTCTCCCGGCGGTCGTGTAGTCGTACCTTCACGTTGGTGACTGCCGTTAAGAATAAATTTTTGTTTTTCAACAAATGTTTGTTTGAACCGAATTGACTACGTTCCTTTCATGGCATGCTTTTAATCATTTTTATACATGGCTCTATATTCGTTAACTTACTATCATTCCTTTGCTTAGATACTAACAGCAGTTTATTACTTATTACATTACCCATTACTTATTACATTTATGCATTACTTATTGCTTGACTGTCCTTGCTAACATTTTTATGTAGTATGTATAAAATATAGTATGCAGCTCGTTACTTTTCATGTGTTACTGTGGAGATTATAGAGTGAATGAATGTTGGTTTGGTCATAGTGTAAGAATGGTAAACGTTCCTATTCGTTTTATTTCCAGCGAAAGCCGCTGCTGTACGTTATATTCATTTGATACCTCATACGTAGTAATCAGGTTAATAGACCTTAAGATACGTTATAGTGCCATTTTGAAATTGATTTTGTTGCTTGTTTTTTCATCTCAATGTATTCGCTACCCCCTCCTATTTCATTTGACGCTTTATACGTTGCAATCGGACCAATAGACCCTGAGATACGTTATAGTGCCGTTTTGGCATTGATTTTGTTTTATGTTTTCATCTTGATGTATACATTATTCTCTCACCTTTCGTTTAACGCTTCATACGTTGCAATCGGACCAATAGACCCCGAGATACGTTATAGTGCCATTTTGGCGTTGATTTTGTTGCTTGTTTTTCATCTCAATGTATTCGTTACCCCCTCCCCTTTCATTTGACGCCTTATACGTTGCAATCGGACCAATAGACCCTGAGATACGTTATAGTGCCATTTTGGTATTGATTTTGTTGCTTGTTGTTCATCTCAATGTATTTGTTACCCCCTCCTCTTTCATTTGACGCTTTATACGTTGCAATCGGACCAATAGACCCTGAGATACGTTATAGTGCCATTTTGACTATACCGCCATCTTTGTTTTTTCTCTCTACGTGTTACCCGTTTTCTTCCCGTTCGTTTGACACCTCATACGTTGCAATCGGACCAATAGATCCGGAGATACGTTATAGTGCCGTTTTGACTATGCCGCCATCTTTGTTTTTTCCCTCTACGTGTTCCCCGTCCCCTTCCCGTTCGTTTGACACCTCATACGTCACGATCCAATATGCCGTCGCGCCTCCACCACAAAAAGAGCCAAAAATGACCAGAATGGACCTTAGATTTTCTTATGGAGATTTACATGGGAAAATGACCGATTTTGGGCTCGAACTGTCCTAGCTCTTTTACTTTTTTGCTTGTAGTTTCTGTACTCTATAACAACTCTAGTTCCCCCTTTTGTCAAACTGATAATCACTCCAGTTGCTATAACCAGCTTTAAGTTGTAATTCAGGCCTTGAAAGGTGAGGGTTAATTTCTTTTTCCTTCGGTACATTGTCCTCCATCGACAAAAAAGCATCGTTGCGAATTGCAGAAGAATCCAAAGGTACAATTCCAGTTGATTAAAAAGCGGATACTGCGTTACTAACCGTAGCAGACTTTCCCTAAGCAAATTTCAGTAATTTCCCAAATTAAAGCCGAGTTATTTTTCTTTCTGGGTTATTCTTCATTAACGAATTGCAAGCAAATTGGTAATTTAATTTTAATGATTTAAAAAGCGCTCTCTCAAGAGGTTGCAAGAACTGTGTCGTGTGGCTAGGTAGGCAAAATAGGGTTATGCCATTTTGTTCCGCATATTCGAGAATATCACGATCGCTGCAATCCGAAGAATGACCATCCACAATCAGAAAAATATTGCCCTGTTGTTTTGGTGGAATAAATTGGTCTCGTAACCAGGCCAGGAAAATAGAACTGTTTATATAAGCCGATTTTTCAGACATGTAAACCACTGATTCTGGAGGCATTTCGTCTTTAAACTCTTTCTTTTTTTCTTAAAAATACATGCAGGAGGTATAAATGTACCTTCTGCATTGCAGCATGCTATTAATGTTATTGTTTCGCCTTTCTTACCAGATGTAATAACTGGTACGTTTTTTAACCCTTTATGGCTAAAACAGATCCTGGTTTATTATTTAGCTGTAGTCCAGTCTCATCCATGTTATACATACGGCTAGGTTTATCTAATAGATCAAGTTCAATGAGAATAGACTTCAAAAGTATGAAGTATTGTTCAACATCTTTACGGCACATTCCATTAGAACGAGCTAGAGACACCCCTTCGGCTTTTCTTACGGACAAATCTGGATTTCGTAAAAGAAATAATGTTAACCAAGTATATCCAGCTTTTCAGTATTCTTGTTAAACTTATGTGGGATTCCCATGCGTTCAGCTAACTTGATTCGTTTGGAGCAAAGCCTCGTTGTTGCAGCTTCTGAACATGAGTTACAATTTTGCGTTCTACCAATCCCAGTGTTGAAGATGGTCCCAAAATAGGTACGCTTTTTACAATCATTGTTTGATATTCTTCTACGTAATGTAAAAGCTGAAATATTATATTCACGTGCAGCTTTATTCACTCCCATTTGTTTAGTATTTACTGCATTAAGTGCCTCTGTTAATTGTTGCTCAGTCCATTGACCTTGACAAGATTTACCCCTTTCTTATGTATTTTGTAGGCATTTCTGAAATAAAAGATTTCTATGAATAAAACACTAAAACATTACTGAATTTTTATACAAAAAACTATTATTATATCAAATAATCCTCTCCTTGCAAGTGCACCATCTCTCCTCTCAATACGTGAGCCATCTATCCTATCTATATGAGAAGAGTTGGCGCATTGAATAACTACTCTCAATTTACACATGTCTAGGAATTTTTAGGTTAGAATTATGATTTAAGGTTTCCTCACATATTTATATACTTAATATAATCAAAAATATGAAAAAAATTACCTCAAATCTTGGATGCAAAATCTTTGATAACAATTGTCGTACCATTCACAAACAATAAACAAGTTTTTCGGAGAAATAGTAAACTTTTTCGATCATTTAAACACGCTTTAAGCGCGTAATCATTTTCCAATGCCGGACGTTTGTCGTTACAGTACATCTCGTTTTATGCGTACCGCGCCATCTCACCTCCTGCGCCGTCTCTCTTCGATTTACCCTACCAATAGGGATGACATCATTTATATAACTATTTTTTATGTACTTTAAGTATGGTTTTTGTTATGGTATACAATTGTGAAGTATTGTTTTTGTATTATAGTATTGGTGTTAATGTAGACCTATTCCGTTTGTTTTTTACTTAAAACTTTTATTTTCTGTTAATTTTAACACTTTAACGTTCCAATAAAAGTTCCCAATTACCTTAAGCTATACTACAATTGGCTTTTAGTATAGCTTAAAATATTAATTTATACATCTGGATAGTGTTTGATACGAACATCTTTGTTAAATCAATTTAAACTTTTCCAAATAATCAATATTAATAATTAAAATATTCAATTTCCATAAAGTAAAACTTGAATTCTAAATGAAAAATATTCAGTCAGGTACAGAATATAAATTTGATTTAGGCAGCCTATTAATCTTCTTTTCTTTCTATGGTTTCGTTTAATAGAACCTGAGAAGTTTTTATTTTGACTAGAACTTGATTGATTACATCCAATCTCGCCGCTACTTGACTTAATATGCGCCCGACTATAAGACAAGAATACGAGTATACCTTCAGCATATTTATACAAATTGCTACATGCATTCTTTGAGAAAACGGTAATTTGTCTGTCTATTTGTCGTAGTAGTCTCACCAAAATAACTATGTAGGACCAGCGATAAATTTATTTTACAATATGAAATAGATTATAGCATTATCTAATGGTAAAGGGCGATCTACATACATTTACATACGTTATTTTAAATTAAAAATATTGTTTTTAAATTCACATTTTAAATAGTATTGTTCATGTGAGTATGCAAGTCCCATAGACATAAAACATCAATTAAAAAAAAGTTAAATACTTGCCTTTATTGAGAATTTAAAAAGTGCACGAAAGACACACACACACACACACACTATATATATATATATATATATATATATATATATATATATATATATATATATATATATATATATTATTGTGATATTTAAAGTCTTAGTGCGCCAAGCAATTAAATAGCGAATTAATTAATTAACTAATTAAAATTAATTATTTAAATGATATGATTATGACTCTATCACACTTTTTAATTCTCTTATCTCAGGGTTATATTCGTGCTTTAATATCTATGCATTACATTTGAAAGGTAAGGTCCAAAGAATACCGGAATAATATATAATAATAAAAAAACCACATATATGATATAACACTATATATTGAAATAAAAATAATGAAATAAAATTCACACTCAAATGTTTTCAATCAACAAAATCTCATATAATGATTCTCAAAATTTTGTTCTACGTACGTGAACCTTCAAAATTAACGGTACAAACAATATTAGTTAAAATCTCAAAATCCCAATTATTATTCCAAATCTCGTAATCAAAATATTTATATCTTTTCTAAAGTAAGTGTAAAAATTGTGTTATCAATAAAAGAAAAACTGCAGAAAACAAAACTATCTCTCTCTGATGATGAGTGGTCCAAATCCTTGTTCCTTGTAGCCTATACTATCTACTCTTAGCAGCTCCCTAGGTAATCAGCAATCTTACAACAAATTGTTGCAAGTTTATCGTCCTTATTGATCTCCCTCAAATGCACGAATCGTTCAAATTATGCTAGCCTCTTCTCCTCTCGATAAACTGAATCTTTCGTTGGCCTGAGTGAAAAATGACTCTTGGAATATCTTCTCTTTACGATAAACTGAATCTCTCGTTGGCCTGAACAGTGACTCTTGAAATATAAGTAGAAAAATACGACGTACAATCTTTTACTGGATCAGCTTCTGTCAGATACACTAACTACACGAAAACTCACAAACTTTCACTGCTACTGCTTTCTACCTCTGGAAAACTACACGAGAACAACGGACCTTCGCCTTATACCCTTGAAAACCAACTGACTATCTTTTTTTTTCTTCCAAAACTAACTAAAGTCTCATTCTCAAACCAAACATCCCACCTTTTTCAATCTCATCCAATCAAAACGCGTCATACCTCTCCCCTTTCTTCATTTCGATAACACAAACAAATTTTTACCTACAATTATAAAATTTTCGAATTACCAATATTATAAAACTGCTTGTCGCTCTTTATTTTCATTCAGTATTCAGTATATTATTGTAGTTCATTCATTATATTTTTAAATTTCATTTAATTGTAACACGTAACTTTGATAATTGTATTTTCGTAATAAATTATTTTTTAAAAAGTCAAAAAAGTGTTTCGTGATATAAAAAGTGGCGCAGTCGCAGTAGGATCTGGAAACGTTGGCAGAACAAGGAAAAACCTAACTGACAAGGGTGGATTCCAATGCTTTAATCAGAAAAAGAACCAGAAAATTTCAAAAAGGAGTGCCGTCCTAACTTTACAGACATCTACGGAAGGAACACCAGGTGAAGCCCCTGGTAGATTAGCTGTCGAGAACAAGACGACTAGATGTTTTTGGAACTAATGTAAGTCTAATACTGAATCATCTCGTATATAATTTTTGTTTTATACCATTTACTACCATATACTGTTCGATATACCAATATAAAATATTCTTTTAATTAATAATTTTATGCCGAATTTGAATATTTTTTGATAATTACTTTAATAATTATAAACTTTTGGCGATTATTCTGTAAATCGTCAACTTTTTTATTTTCTTTTATTAAACGATTACCTTTGTCGATTATTCTGCTAATCAGACACTGTCTTAGAAAAATACTTTTCCGATATTTTGATTTATTATTTTAATATGTATATACATTTTCGAGTTATTATTTTGATATTTACATTTTGTTTTATTATTTGATATTTATATTTGATTAATTATTTAGTTAATTAATCCATAATCTTATATTTTTATTTCTATTTCGTTTATTCATTTATTAACCACCATGAATGATGACGGCAACATTTCTCGTCCCGCTTCTCGTAATGACAACCAGCCTGAAATAGAACCTAATAATTTATCTGAAATATTTTCTATCGTACCCGAATTTGAAGGCGATCAAATATTTTTACACACATTTTTAAATGCTTGTGATTATGCCTATAATATGTCTACGCGTGATTAAAAACAACTAGCTTCTTACTTCTCATTTTGGAGACACTAGAGACTGATCTTCTTTGATACAAGATTTACAGAGAGTCAAACAACTTCCAAATGAATCGGCTCTTACATTCCTTAATCGTGTCCAAGTGCTTAATGCAAAAATGCATGCTAACATACAGAAATCTAACCTCTCTGCTATAGAGCAACAGGCCCAAATTGTATTAATCGAATCAATGGCGCTCAATACCTTATTGACCGGCCTCGATCCAAAAATCGCTCATATTATTCGTGCTAGTAATCCAAAAGACCTTCTTGAAGCTCAAGTCCGCATCAGACGAGAGTTACAATTATCCTATTTCGAAATACAGAAAATCAATAGATCCAATTCTCCGAAACCCAATCAAAACAATCAACCCATCAGAAGACCAAACCTTTAACCACATAGATGCACGTTTTCTGGACGTATGGGCCACTCGTACAATGAATGTCGTTCTCGACAAAATTCCCAAAATAATTCGCAGAATTTCAACAACTCTCATAATTTTAACAATTCTCGAAATTTTAATAGCCACCAGAACTTCAATAACACTCAAAGCAATGACTTCCAGAGCCCAACTTTCAGCTCAAATAATAATTTCCAAAACAATAGACACAATGACCAACAAAGACCTCAATTCAAACCAAACCAAAATAATTCACAATAACGCCCTTCTGTAATACATAAGAACCATAATTTTTCAAACGATAGGCACAGAGCTCATTTCGTTAACTATGAGCCTGACTGTATTAACGACTACACTTCAGCTTTAAATGAAAGCTACCAATACGAAGATTTCTCTGATAATAATTTTTCACTTCCCGATCATTACCATTCAATTGATCAATCAACCGATTTAATTGATAGCCAAGACTATCAGGATTTTCTCACAGTCCCGAGTCAGAACCACCCACCAGACAATGCCAGTTCAATGAACGAATCTTTGTTTCAAATACAAAATCAGATTCAAACTCTGAATTTGGACGACATGAACTCATCTCTGAACTTTCTAGATCAGAATTTTCTTTAAGCCCTCTTCTTGCTGTGAACTCTAAAAACCTGTACTATATAAAAGACGCATCAAATACGTTTAAATTACTTATCGATACCGGTGCTGGTATCTCTATCTTTAAAAAAAATACCGTGAAAAATTTCAAACCACGTTTTCCCGAACAAATTACTATACAGGGTATCTTAACGAGGAAGAACAAGAACTCATAACAAATCTTTGCTTAAATTACGAAGACATATTTTGCTTAGAAGGAGACAATCTTACTTTCACCAGCGAGATTAAACATTAAATTGAAACTAATAACGCCAAACCCATTTTTACGAAATCATACAGATATCCTCAGGTCCACAAAGAGGAAGTAAAATCTCAAGTGAATAAGATGATCAACGAAGGTATCATCCGGCCTTCTACTTCTCCTTGGTCATCTTCTGTTTGGGTTGTTTCCAAAAAAATGGACTCTTCTGGAGAACAAAAATGACAAAAAAAGACTACCACAAGCTTAATGAATGTACCATTGACGATAAATACCCTCTTCCTAATATCTCCGATCTCTTAGACCAGCTTGGAAAATGCCAATATTTCACAACTCTCGATCTTGCCTCAGAATCTCATCAGATTGAAATCGATCCCAAAGATATTCCTAAAACAGCCTTCTCTGTCGAAAACGGACATTATGAAGTTACTCGTATGCCTTTTGGACTTAAAAATGCACCGTCCACATTCCAGCGTGTCATGGACAATATTCTTTTAGGTATTTTGAACAAACGATGTATTGTCTATATGGACGATATTATAGTATACTCCCCTACCATTCACGAACACATTTCGCGTCTTACTGAAGTCTTCAAACGTCTTCGAAAGGCAAATCTTAAAATCCAACCTAATAAATGTGAATTTCTCAGGAAAGAGGTAGCGTATCTCGGACATCTCATTACCCAAGATGGCGTCAAGCCTAACCCTTCTAAAGTCGATTGTATCCAACGATTTCCTGAACCGAAAACACCAAAATAAATAAAATCTTTCCCAGGTCTAGCCGGTTACTATCGGCGTTTTATTCCAAATTATGCTAAACTCTCTAAACCTCTCACTAGACTACTCCAAAAAGACGTTGCTTTTAATTTTGACCCAAATTGCAAGCAAGCTTTTGAAGATTTGAAAAACGCTTTAATTTCTGACCCAATTCTGACATATCCAAACTTTGAGGAACTATTCGTCCTTACAACAGATGCAAGTGCATTGGCCATTGGCGCTATATTATACCAAGGTCCCATTGGAAAATATCTTCCTATAGCATATGCTTCACGTACCCTGTGTAATGCTGAAACACGATATTCGACCATTGAGCGAGAGCTCCTTGCCATCGTATGGGATGTAAAACATTTCCGACCCTATCTGTTCGGTAGAAAATTCACCCTAGTAACTGATCACCGTCCACTCACCTGGTTATTTTCTATAAAAGACCCTGGAAGCAGACTTGCTAGATGGCTTCTCAAGCTTGAGGAATACAATTATAAAATTATTCATTAACCGGGAAAAATGCGGACGCCCTTTCTCGAATTAAAATCAATCATTTTAAAGAATGTGCAAATTTTCATAAGAAAATATCAATATTAGCTTCGAATCATACGGATTCTGACGAAGAGACAAATGAAATCAATGAAGAAGAAATCGCTGAACATTTTAATAGATTTGTCGAACTGTATTAATCTAAATCACTCATTGATTATTCTAAAATTGAAATATCTAATGATCAATTATTAGACAAATCGCATAAGAACATCATCACCTTTCTTAGACAAAATAAAATGGAAGAAATACATCACAAAATATTAGACGACGTCTTTGATGAACACAATATAGATTTTAACTTATCAAAGATTAACATATTCGGTAGTAAAACTGTCAAAAATCGGAAATATTTTATCATTCCCCTTCCTTTTGATCCCGAAACAGTAGTACAAGACCGTATATCATTTATGTCGCACAAAATGAATTTGACCTATCGCAAATCCATTACGTCGAAAATCAACTCGAATTACCAATTCTAGAAATATTTTCATTTACATATCTTTGCCGATAAAAAAATAAAACTGAGAATCTGTCAAGATGTTATTAAAACTCCGGAACAGGATAAAATAACCCAAATACTAGATCATTATCACCCTGGCAAAAGCAATCTCCATCGTGGTATAAATGAGGCTATACGAAGAATAAAAAAAATATATAATTGGCAAGGCATCACAAAGGATGTAGAAAATTTTATAAAAAATTGCGAAATCTGTCAAAAAGTAAAGATCTGTAGAAAAAACTTAAGTAACCCGTTAGTCACCACCGAAACACCTAAAACACCATTCGAAAGAATTAACATAGACCTTTTCGAATACCCTACCAGAAATTACGCATTAACTATCAGAGACGAACTCACTAAATTCACACAAGCCTATCCTCTTGAAGACAAAACAGCTAAATCAGTCGTCAATCATCTGATTATCTTTTTCCAACACTATGGCACACCATTACGCATACACTGTGCCTATGGACGTGAATTTGACAATGCTTTGATGAAAGATCTTTGTGAATTGTACGACATAAAACTAACCTTCTGAAGTGTGGACCATCCACAATCTAACGGTTCTATCGAAAGATTTTACGCAACCTTAAGCGAAATGATACGAGCTAATCAAGCTGAAAATCCCGATGAACATCCGTTCAATGTTCTGCCTTATGCAGTTATTTGCTACAATAACACAAAAAACAAAACTCACGGATTTACACCATACGAACTCATTTTTGGACATACTTCTTTTAGACCACCCGAAATACTTTACAATGAAAAAATCCTTATATCAAAATTTAGAAACTTAAGTAATCGTAAGCAATACTTCTATAAAGTGGCACGAGCCAAGACAGAAAGACAAAAAGAAAAGGCTAAAGAAAGATTCGATCAACACGTGTCATCAAACCCTCCAGAATATAAAATAGGCAATAATGTTTACGTCAAGGAATTGCAAATTAAAGATAAATCTCAAAAAAAATTTAACGGCCCTTTTGAAATCCAAGAAATTCACGTAAATTCTGCTACTTTATTAAATACCCAAACCAATAGGACAATGAAAGTAAATTTTGATAGATTAAAACCCTATCATGAGTAATTTTCTTTCAGATTCCTCGGACTAATTCCAGTCATCCTCTCCAGTATACGTTAACTCCAATCAACAACACTGTTGGAATCTTTTTTCATGAAGAAACCAATCTCAAAATTTCGAACGACAAATGGACCCTCCTTGTATATAAAGACGTGCAACCAATCAGAGACGTTATCGACAAAAATGACAAAATTTAAGAACATTTATTGGATACCATTGAAGAAGATGTACCTCGAATGCTGGCATTTAAATCCGAAGTCCAAACTCACATAAGTCTTCTCAAACAAATCTCTTCTTCTAGTTCCATGACCGCTATCGATCGTTGGATATCATGTTGGCTACCATATTCGCTATCGTGACTTTATTGACAGCAGCTCTAAATAACGATGTAGTTGATTTTCCATACCATTGCCTTAGATTTTTCAGCCATGATGTTCTTCTTCTACCAGGACCACGATTACCTTGGATCTTTCCCTGAATGATCAGATGTAAAAGATCATATTTTTCAGGGTGTCTCATAATAAACAAATCTCTAGTTCTGTTAATCTCAAATATACAGAAATAATGGCTGATACGAAACAATACACATTCCGAGAGAAACGCGGACTTATTAACGGAATAGGTTCTATATGGAAATCAATTACCGGCAACTTAGATTCGTCAGATGGCGAATATTTCAACGAATGTATCAATAATATAACCCGCGATGAGTATCAAATCGAAAACTTATTGAAAACCCAAATATCGGTTACCACTTCTGTTATTAAAAATTTTAACGCAACAATCCAGAAATTACAAATATATGAAAAAATATTCAACAATAATATTAAAGAAATTCGAGAGTTAATAATGGATATCTCTGAATAATTAAAATTCTATCAATCTCAAATCGATATGTTAAACTTTTGTAATTACTAATGAAAAGCTATTCATTTATCGAAGACTCTTTACATAAAATAATAAATGCCATAACCTCTGCTCGATTAAAAATATTACATAGCTCAATCATAACCCCATTTGATTTAATTGAATCGCTAAGGCATATATCACAATCATTGCAAAAAATAATCTTCCATTATCAATCTATACTTCAAATCTAGCTCAATATCTCGATATTATCGAATTGCAAACCTATCAATTAGACACAAGAATTGTGTTTGTCTTAAATATTCCTTTAACTGATGCAGAACAATATACTTTATATCGTATCTATCCAATACCAATACTGGATAATCGAACAGGTCTTCATTCAATATTAACAACAACAAATAAATACATTGCGCGAAATGATGATTCATTGTTATACCTTACAATAAATAGTCTTGAGTCTTGCAAAACTTTGCGAGCTCGAACCAAGATCTGTTACAACACACTTCCATACCCAATCGACAGCGATGCCATATTCGAAGCCCAACTTCTGAAACGACAAGAACGCCTTCCCAGAACATGCCAGACTTCCGTAGTATTTGCCCAAAGATTACAACGTCCAGAAGATCAACATAAACCTGTGGCTCATAACAGTTTCTGACCCACTGCCTATTACCATCAAATGCGAGTCCAGAGACGTCAAATCAGAGATTATTTATACAAACCATGTACTCAAACTACAACCCACGTGCGATGCCTTTATTGGTAGTACAAGAGTACACTCACAGAAATTGATCGACGTCCACGACAATGTTACTTACAGAAGTCTCCCAGTCCAAATACCATTCAATTGCTGCAAACACTTCCCAGATAAAATCCATCGTCCCGACTTAAAACCACTGAAGCTTAGCAAGATCAATACTGAAGACCTCGAGATAGCCCATCATAAACTCAATCAGTATTCTGAAGAACTCGATAAACTAATCAATGAACCGTTTGTCAACAAATATCTGAGCTGGTTCACCATTTTTAACATAGTTGTCATTGTAACTCTTGTTGTTCTTTATATTATATGTAAATGCAGATCCAAGAGAAGATACAGGATAGGAATTGGCAATACCAATGACAATGACCATCCGCCTTCTCCACCAAGACACCCAGAGACAGCCTTCACCCGAAATTGAAGGAAAATCCTTCCAAGACGAAGACCCAGTATCCACCTAAGCGACGCCATAGACGAAGAAGAGCAGATCCAACTGAATACCAATAAACAGATAGTCTAAAAGTTGCTGCCACGCATCAACTTTCATCTAAAAGGGGAAGCTGTTATATGCATTGTACCAACGAATGTTCCTTATCATGACGATTCCCAGGGTATCAGGTTTCCACTTCCAACAACCTGAGCCGATAAGGATCCTTGCACATTCAGTTACCAGCAGAGTCAGTGGGACCCAAGCTTTTTACACGTTCCCACGTATTTACCAATATTATAAAACCGCTTGTCGCTCGTTATTTTCATTCAGTATTCAGTATATTTTTGTAATTCATTCATTATATTTTTATATTTCATTTATTTGTAACACGTAACTTTGATAATTGTATTTTCGTAATAAATTAATTTTTAAAAAGTCAAAAAAGTGTTTCGTGATATAAAATATATACCTATATGTGTATATATATATATATATATATATATATATATATATATATATAAGGTAGTCCAAAATTTTTTGACTAGTTTGGAAAAAATATGTAAATACTTTTTTCTTTTTGGGTGTGGTAGTCAATAAAAAATAGAGCTTTGCTAAGGCGTACTATTTATTCTGAAATCCGAGCTTTCGGTGGTTATTTGCCACCTTTATCAAGGTCTACAATGAAAATTACTGTGTTATAACATTAGGCTGATGTAATATAAAAGTTATAAAAACTTACCAGAAAGTAAGATTCATAGCATATAAAACACAACGTTAAATAACATAATGTGATCTGAATTATTGAAGGCATTAAAAATTTTAAAAACTTTAAAATACTTAAAAATTAAAGAACATGTTACAAAGTTTAAAAAGTAAAAAATAAGAAGACATGTTTGACAAAAAACAGTCGTCTTCGCAGGTTTGAATTCAGTCACATCTCACGAACAGAAAGAGGTAGTAGGAGGAACTATTGTTGTTTAAATAGTTCGATGTAACTACAAAAAACAAACTTTCAAACTGATATCTAACAAAATGCCGTTTGTGATTTTAAGTACTACCAACCATGTTACCAACTTAGAATTGAGAGGGAAATTTAAAAAAAGGTTTTATTATGTCAAAAAATTAAAAGAAAATAGTATTTAGTAAGTAGGTTTGAAAAAACAAACAACCAAAACAAAATGAACATCTGAATAATAACTGAAGTTAATCATGATAATTATAGCAATTAATAATGGAATTTACGAAACATGAAGCACTCTGAGATACAGAAAACCCTAGTCAAAAGTCAAAATAAAATTGTAAATTTTGCTAAGATTCTGGATCTCAGATCTTTTATTCAGATTGTTGTTATCACTCCTGCTGATATGTACCATTTCTAAGAATGTTCTCTTAAATTTATTTTTCTCTCTGGCTAATATTTTAACATTGTTGAAATCTATCTTATGGTCTAGATCGATAGTGTGTTCTGCCAAAGCACAAGTGGGTTTATTTAGTCTACAGTCACTCTTATGAGAAATGATACGACTAGACAGATTTCTTCCAGTTTCACCAATGTACGTGGATGGACATTCAGTACATTGAATGCAATAAACAACATCTCTTGACTCTAAAGTAGTTAGGGGTTGTTTTATTTTGCTATATAGCTGACGTATGGTTTTAATGTTCTTGTTAGCTATTTTGATGTTCTTAAATTCTTTGAAAATTTTAGTAAGTTCTACGGTTAGTTTTGGAATATACGGAAGGGCATAAAAATACACACTTGTTTGAGAAGAATTGTTTTGTGCTGAGGGCACTGATTGAGAATTAGTGAGAAAGTTATTTCTGTTAACAAATGGAACATTAAAAATTAATTTGTTAATCAGTCTTAGAGGATATGAATTTTCAACAAAAATATTCCGTAAGAGGTTAAGATCATGTTGGAGATGATCTGGATGTGATAACCTTTTGACACGTTCTTTCATTGCTAGGACTAGGTTGGTTTTCATTCTAGGAGGATGATGGGAATGGTAGCTTATGAATCTATTGCTACATATAGGTTTTCTATACCATTGTGTTTTCACAACATTATCCTCACATCTATGCAAACGCATGTCAAGGAAGGGCAAAGATCCCTCCCGCTCTTCCTCGCACGTGAATTGCAAGTGTGGGTTTTGTTGGTTGAAAACATTTAAAGTGAATTGTATAGAGTCTGCTGGTAGTGCCAAAATTAAGTCATCCACGTATCTTTTTATAAAAGGTATTTCAAAATTGATTTGTTGCAAACAATCTTTAATCAAATCGTCTAAGACATAATTACAAAGAATTGGTGAAATGGTGGACCCCATAGAGGGTAGATAACTTAACTTATCTAATATCAAAAAACTCATTTCTTTTGTTTTTGACTCTAATGTTTTTATTTTTAATGACTGTTACTACAAACAAGTCTTTGGTACTCCAATGGGGTCCACCATTTCACCAATTCTTTGTAATTATGTCTTAGACGATTTGATTAAAGATTGTTTGCAACAAATCAATTTTAAAATACCTTTTATAAAAAGATACGTGGATGACTTAATCTTGGCACTACCAGCAGACTCTATACAATTCACTTTAAATGTTTTCAACCAACAAAACCCACACTTGCAATTCACGTGCGAGGAAGAGCGGGAGGGATCTTTGCCCTTCCTTGACATGCGTTTGCATAGATGTGAGGATAATGTTGTGAAAACACAATGGTATAGAAAACCTATATGTAGCAATAGATTCATAAGCTACCATTCCCATCATCCTCCTAGAATGAAAACCAACCTAGTCCTAGCAATGAAAGAACGTGTCAAAAGGTTATCACATCCAGATCATCTCCAACATGATCTTAACCTCTTACGGAATATTTTTGTTGAAAATTCATATCCTCTAAGACTGATTAACAAATTAATTTTTAATGTTCCATTTGTTAACAGAAATAACATTCTCACTAATTCTCAATCAGTGCCCTCAGCACAAAACAATTCTTCTCAAACAAGTGTGTATTTTTATGCCCTTCCGTATATTCCAAAACTAACCGTAGAACTTACTAAAATTTTCAAAGAATTTAAGAACATCAAAATAGCTAACAAGAACATCAAAACCATACGTCAGCTATATAGCAAAATAAAACAACCTCTAACTACTTTAGAGTCAAGAGATGTTGTTTATTGCATTCAATGTACTGAATGTCCATCCACGTACATTGGTGAAACTGGAAGAAATCTGTCTAGTCGTATCATTTCTCATAAGAGTGACTGCAGACTAAATAAACCCACTTGTGCTTTGGCAGAACACACTATCGATCTAGACCATAAGATAGATTTCAACAATGTTAAAATATTAGCCAGAGAGAAAAATAAATTTAAGAGAACATTCTTAGAAATGGTACATATCAGCAGGAGTGATAACAACAATCTGAATAAAAGATCTGAGATCCAGAATCTTAGCAAAATTTACAATTTTATTTTGACTTTTGACTAGGGTTTTCTGTATCTCAGAGTGCTTCATGTTTCGTAAATTCCATTATTAATTGCTATAATTATCATGATTAACTTCAGTTATTATTCAGATGTTCATTTTGTTTTGATTGTTTGTTTTTTCAAACCTACTTACTAAATACTATTTTCTTTTTATTTTTTGACATAATAAAACCTTTTTTTAAATTTCCCTCTCAATTCTAAGTTGGTAACATGGTTGGTAGTACTTAAAATCACAAACGGCATTTTGTTAGACATCAGTTTGAAAGTTTGTTTTTTGTAGTTACATCGAACTATTTAAACAACAATAGTTCCTCCTACTACCTCTTTCTGTTCGTGAGATGTGACTGAATTCAAACCTGCGAAGACGACTGTTTTTTGTCAAACATGTCGTCTTATTTTTTACTTTTTAAACTTTGTAACATGTTCTTTAATTTTTAAGTATTTTAAAGTTTTTAAAATTTTTAATGCCTTCAATAATTCAGATCACATTATGTTATTTAACGTTGTGTTTTATATGCTATGAATCTTACTTTCTGGTAAGTTTTTATAACTTTTATATTACATCAGCCTAATGTTATAACACAGTAATTTTCATTGTAGACCTTGATAAAGGTGGCAAATAACCACCGAAAGCTCGGATTTCAGAATAAATAGTACGCCTTAGCAAAGCTCTATTTTTTATTGACTACCACACCCAAAAAGAAAAAAGTATTTACATATATATATATATATATATATATATATATATATATATATATATATATCCATATTTTAATGTGTGGTATTAATGTTGAGTGTTCAATGCTTACAAAAATAATCTCAACGACTATGTCTTGAAAAAGGAATAAAAATATTCCGAAAGCTCGACAAAAAGTCAAAAGAGTGTTTTTTTTAACATCCCGGCCAATAATTCTGACTGCAACCCTAATAAACTGTGTTGTTTGTTTATATCGACAGTCAATAATATCCAGTATTTCTTATATATATATATATATATATATATATATATATATATATATTATATATATATATATATATATATATATATATGTATATATATATATATATATATATATATATATATATATATATATAGGTACTCAGAATGTTAGAATAGTGCTTGAGATTTGGGCATATACGTGCTTAATGGAATATATTAAAAAGATTATGAATACTGAAAATATAACATATTACGAAAGTAATAATAAATATAAAAAATATTATTTATGAATAAGTAAAGAACAAGAAAGTACTTCCAATAACTATACAATCTATAAACGAAAACGATCAAGTACTATTGATTCTAGTAACGTAGACAAAGAAATAATGGAAGCGCACAGAAAAATCTTGCAAACACCAAAAACACAAAGTCAGCCTTGTTATAATTTTAACAACCCTATTTATCATACTAAAATACAGATACAAAACGATAATCAAAGTAATATAGAAGAAATTATATTAAACTTTATTTCAACAACTTTAAATCAGATTATTCACAATTTAGATGAAAAAACGTTGGAATTACTGAAAAACAATATTTCACAATTATTAATAAATCGTGATAACATATCATTCCTTCAAAGGAATGCGCAGTCAATTAAATATATATATATATATATATATATATATATATATATATATATATATATATATAGCATTTTTCAGATAAAAAAGCTTGCACGTAATTCAAGATTTACGTCTTCAGAACCCCACAGCGTTGCCTAAACATCAGAATAGTTAGTAAGTGAGGAATTTTTAAAATGTCAACTATTTGTCAAACCATTATATTAACAGTAAATACACTTATTTTTAAGACTACTGCAACACATTAAAAGACATAAGAAACAATTTTAATACAAAATTATATACTCTAAATTTTAAACTTACCTCTTTAGGGCTTTAATAACAAAAACGTCCTGCCATTATTTATTGTTCAAAATAATCTATGTTATATGAAAGCTTATCAGCTTTCTACAGACTTTTATTTGTTTTGGCATATCATAATCACAATCTTCTGCTTTGGGTGCCGTGTCCGTATTCAGACGTTGGCCGTCATCATGTTTACAATTTCCTGAAACCTTTCTCTGTCGGCTGCTGCGCGAAATAATTCTTCTACTGTGAAACCACACCATTGTCTAATATTACGCAGCCATGAAAGTTTCTTTCGACCAATCCATCTCTTTCCTTCCACTTTTCCTTGTATTATAAGGCGAAGTAAATGGTATTTGGCTCTTCTAATTATATGGCCGAAGTATTCTATTTTTCTCTTCTTTATGGTGTTTATGAGCAGACGTTCTGAGTTGATCATTTGAAGAACATCTTCATTGAAAGTGTGCGAAACCCACGATATCTTTAGGATTCGTCTATAGCACCACATTTCGAATGCTTCTAACTTGTTTAGCATTGTGGTTTTTAACGTCCATGTCTCACAACCATACAATAGGATCGACCACACATAACATTTCAGGACCTTCTTACGAATGTTCATTGACAGGTTTCTGTTGCATAAAACTTGTTTCCAGGTCATAAAAGCCTTACGTGATATTTCGATCCTGGATATTATCTCTTCATCAGAGCCACAATTTACATTTAACCAGCTGCCAAGGTATTTGAAATGATTTACCCTTTCTATTTCTTCTCCATTAAGAGAAAGCAGACCTTGATCTATATGGATCTTTCCAACTGCCATCCACTTTGTCTTTGAAATGTTATTTTTAGGCCTCTCCGATAACTTGCTTTACTGACTAGATTTAGTAATGTTTGGAGACCTTGTAAACTTTCTGCAAGAATGGCTGTATCTTCAGCGTATCTAATATTGTTGATTACTTCTCCACCTAGTCTTACTCCCTCTTGTCTGTCATCCAAAGCCTCCCTAAAGATTTCTTCAGAGTACAGATTAAAAAGAGTAGGTGACAAAACACAACCCTGCCGTACTCCACGTTTGATGGGTATTTTTTCAGTGGGACTGTCTCCAATTTGGATAGAGGCTACTTGATTGTAATATAAGTATTTCAGCAGTCTTATATCATAGTGGTCAAGTCCTGCTGCCCGTAGGCAGTCGAAAAGTGTATTGTGTTGGACTCTGTCGAACGCCTTCTCGAAGTCGATGAAACAAACATAAACATTATTTCGGAATTCACAACTTTTTTGTAATAGAACGCGCATACAGAATAGTGCCTCTCTAGTTCCTAGACCGTTTATAAATCCAAATTGCTTATCACCCATCTTACTTTCGCATAGAAGGAATACTCGGTTTTGTATAATTCGTAAGAGTATCTTTAGTGTGTGACTCATTAAACTGATTAGTCTAAAATCGCTGCATTTGGTGGGCCTGCTTTTCTTTGGTAATGTTGTAAACAGTGACTCTAACCAATCATCTGGTATTTTTCCTTCGTTGTAAATTTTGCTGAAGAAAGTGGTTAAGCAGGCAATGCTTTACTCATCCAAAAGTTTAAGTAGTTCGGCAGGGATTTGATCTGGTCCAGGTGCTTTATTGTTTTTGGCTTGCTGTATTGACTTTTCGACTTCCGAATTCAGTATATTGGGATCTCTATCCAACTGGTTGTCATAGGCAGTATTTGGAGCATTTTCCCTAGAAGCATCGTCAAAAAAGTCAGTGATTTATCTCTCCCATTCTTTGCACTGTTGTTCGTGATCACAAATTTTTCCGTCCGCGCTTTTAAGTATGTGAGCATTTTTCTGTTTTCTAATTCCGGCAGTATATTTAAGTTTCTTATGCAGGTTGAAGCTGTCATGCTTTTTTTGGAGGTCTTCTATTTCTTTACATAAATTCTCAAGCCAGGATTCTTTGGCTTGCTTAATTTTTCTTTTTATGCGTTTATTAATTTCACGATATTCGATAATATTTCTATTTTTGTGTTGCCGTCGAACTTCCATCAGATCTAGAATTTCTTGTGTCATCCACTCATTTTTTGCCAAAATGGTAGGTGTTTTTAAAGACTCTTGTACGTTCTCTAAAATCGAGTTTTGAATGGCATACCAGCATTCGTTAATGGTTCTGTTTTCGTTTGGTATATTTGATATTCTGTGTATTTTACTATTTATTTGCTGTGTTATGTGTTCGCGCGTTTGAGGGTTTTTCAGGGGGTCGAAATATATCTTACAAGGCTTAGTTGGCTTTGTTAATTTCTTCAATTTAATTTGTATTTTGGACCAGCGTAAATTGTGATTTGAGTTTATGTCAGCGCCGGGGTAAGTTTTTACATCTTTAATATTGTTTCGAAATCGGTGGTTTATTAGGATGTAGTCTATTTGATTCCGTACTATTCTGCCTTGATGTCCATCTTGAGGGGATTTCCACGTGTAAAGACGCCTTTCTGGAAGTTGAAACCAGGTATTTGTAATGGCGAAGTCATTTTCTTGGCAGAATTCTATTAGCCGTTCACCTCTCTGATTTCTCTCTCCCAAGCCAAACTTTCCGGTGATGCCCTGCGTCATCTTCTGTCCAACTTTAGTGTTAAAGTCACCCATAATTATTATTGCTTCGTGTTTCTTTGTTATTTTTAGCACTTCTTCTCTTTGATGGTAGAATTCTTCAATATTCTGCTCATCTGCGTCAGCAGTGGGAGCATAAACTTGGATGATATTTATATTTACAGGTTTAGCATTCAGCTGTATTAAAATTACTCTGTCTGATATGGGGATGAAGTTAGTGACATACTTATTAAGTACGACATAATCACAATACACAACAATAATTATTTTTATATAATAATATATATTATATTATGATCAAGTTGTGTAAGACGTCAAAACATAAACAAAATTTCTAATCTAAAAAAGCGGCAACACTTAATACACTTTTACCATCCGCTGAACTGTCAATATTATTTGATATATTTTTGTATCAATTGCGTACAATTATCTAATATATTTAATTAAAAATATTATTTTGTGGAATATTAGACTTCAAAAGTTATTTCATAAAATTTATATTATTAATAATAATAAATGTTTTTGGTTATTTAATCAATATAATTCTAAAATTTCCAATATAATGATGATTATATTTTTCTGATCATTACACCATGTTGACACCTGTGAAATGTCGAGCAGTTCCGTATCGGTTTCGTATTATTAGCTGTGTTAAGAAAATTTGAACTATAAGGTTGATGTTCTGGAAATTTTAATTACAAGTGACGTCACTTTGTATAAATCGTGACGTGCAAGTGTTTTACATTGAAAAATGGTATATATATATATATATATATATATATATATATATATATATATATATATATATATATATATATATATAACGAAGAATGATCACAGCTGTCCAATTATTAATTAGTATAATGGTAAGGTTAATTGGGTTAGCAGCTGAATAATGAAAGCCAAAGTGTGCTCTTTTCAACGATTTCGTTATATTTCGTTAAATTTCTTTAACATCTTCAGACGAATGCTACAATATGTTACAAAATGGTGAAATTGTGTATTTTACATAAGATGTAGTGAAACACTTACTTGTGTGAGGTTGCAGGCAAAAGTGGTATTTTAAAGTTCCATGTTGAAAAACTTTTTTGAAGATTTTTTTATAGCAAAAAAATAAGTTGTTTGTGTTATATGGTGGCTTGAAAACTCAAACAATACAAGTGCATTTTTGTTATTTTCCTCCAGTGTGATAGTACAATACAAATATTAAAAAACATTGAACATTTAAGAAACAAAACAGTTAAAACACAACTACATATCACATTGTCATTTTTTGGATCAGTCTATTCACCTATGCACAAGGAGGTGGATATCTAGTGTGTACCTCAAGGTTAAAGTGTCTTGTCAGCTATCATATTAGTAGATGTCAGCCAGAAAACTAAAGCTGTGTAAAGTTAAATGTAACTTTATACATGAACTGAACACAGCTTTAGTTTTCTGGCTGACATCTACTAATATGATAGCTGACAAGACACTTTAACCTTGAGGTACACACTAGATATCCACCTCCTTGTGCATAGGTGAATAGACTGATCCAAAAAATGACAATGTGATATGTAGTTGTGTTTTAACTGTTTTGTTTCTTAAATGTTCAATGTTTTTTAATATTTGTATTGTACTATCACACTGGAGGAAAATAACAAAAATGCACTTGTATTGTTTGAGTTTTCAAGCCACCATATAACACAAACAACTTATTTTTTTGCTATAAAAAAATCTTCAAAAAAGTTTTTCAACATGGAACTTTCAAATACCACTTTTGCCTGCAACCTCACACAAGTAAGTGTTTCACTACATCTTATGTAAAATACACAATTTCACCATTTTGTAACATATTGTAGCATTCGTCTGAAGATGTTAAAGAAATTTAACGAAATATAACGAAATCGTTGAAAAGAGCACACTTTGGCTTTCATTATTCAGCTGCTAACCCAATTAACCTTACCATTATACTAATTATATATATATATATATATATATATATATATATATATATATATATATATATATTCAATGGTTTAATAGCAGAGGTTTTATCGGTCAATAATTGGCAAATAAAAGACGTCAACTACTATATTGATTTATTTGAATACGTTTCGCTTTTCTCCGCGGAAAAACTCCGCCTGATTTATCGCCAGGTGAAGTAAGTAGCTTGGCTGTCATTTTTCCGGTCCCAAGCACTGATAAAGGAGGAGGGGGAGGAGTAACACCTCGTAAATAAACCAGGGTTCAGCTGGCCCGGCTGATAGCACCCTGTAAGGGCCCCTTGACCAGAGTCACGGTTGAAGACTATAACGACTTGGGGATCCAAAAGCTCCGGTCTTCCAGGATGGGGGTTGAGACATCGGGTTAACCCCTCGATACTTGTTAAAAACTTGAAAGGTTAAAACTTCCAGTAACAGGTCTCGGAAACGATTGAACAAACGAAGACGACTTAAGCTTAGAAAACGGACAATGAATATTGGTACTTGGAACGTTCCGGGGCTCTCCAATAAACGTAATGACGTAATTTCAGAAGCCAATAAATCAAAAATGGATATTTTAGTACTTACTGAGACTAAAAAGAAAGGCAAGAGTCAGAAAACCTAGGAGAGTACGACCACTTTTTCTCAGGAATACAGAAAGATAAAAGAGCCCAACAAGGAGTGGCCATACTTATAAGAAAAAAATTAAGAAGGTGCATAACATCCTGGAAAGCAGTGAATCAGCGCATTATCAAACTTAACCTGAGCTTGCATGGTAGTCACCATTCACCATTCACAAGTCACCATTCTTGGCATCTATGCAGTAAACGAAGACGCTTTAGTAAAAGATAAAGAAGAGTTCTTTGAGCAACTGTCGTACGAAATATCAAAAATAAGAACATCAAGGGAAATACTTATATTGGGAGACTTAAATGCAAGAATGAGCAAAAAAGTTAAAGATAAAATAGTTCGTCAGTTCGGAGAAGATACTAGAAATGACAATGGAGATAGACTAATATGTGAACAAAACAATCTGAGAATACTTAACGGCTTTTTCCAACATCGAGAAATACATAAATTTACTTGGGTCCAACAAACAAGAAATTTGAAATCCATTATAGACTATGTGATTGCACGATACGCAGCTCAATATACAAGACGTAAGAGCATTTAGAGGAAGCACACGTGGAAGCGACCACTACCTAGTAAAGGCTAAAATAATGCCCATAAGACTAGATAAGAAAAAAGAACACAATGAGAAACAAGAGCAAAAAAACATTAGAAATCAAATACAACTTGAATAGCCTCGACCATGAAAGTACAAAGGCACTGTATAAAAAGCGACTCAATAAAAAGCTCTTACAAGAAAACTTTGATAGTGTTGAGCACCATTACAATTACATAAAAGAATGTCTCAAAAGAGCAGAAGAAGTCTTGGGTAAATATGAAAAAACCGAACGAAGGAAGCCATATTGGTGGGATGAAGAAATAGAAGAAAAAATAAGAATTAAACGAGATAAATACTACAAACACTTAAATATAAAAACGGATCAAAGTAAAGCTGAATATCGAACAGCCCAAAGAAACGTACGAGGTGCGATAACTAAGAAGAAAAACGAAAGCTGGGAAAGAAGCTGCTCCAGTATAAACACTTACTTGGGGGGTAGCAGTAGCACCAAAAGCTGGAAAATACTTCGACCTCTTCGACAAAATAGGACTAAAGACATTATCACACCGATCAGCTTAGATAAATGGGACGAATACTTCGCAAAGCTACTGGCGGAAGAAAGGGCAGAATATTTGCAAACCCACAAACACAGGCAGGCAGATCTACTATTGACCATCTGTTTACTCTTACCCAACTAATCAAAAAAAAAGTAGCACGAAATCAACCAATAAATCCTACGTGGACCTTAAAAAAGCTTATGATAGTGTACCACAACAAAAACTCTGGGAAGCTCTCGAGAAAACAAATATTAGTGTAACCTTAATCAAGGCTGCTCAAGACCTCTATAAAAACAACACAAGTAAAATAAAGAAAGGCCAGGAGGTATCCAAGGGTTTCACTCTTAGCAAAGGACTCAAACAAGGATGCTGCTTGTCTCCTACTTTGTACAAGATCTACTCAGAGCAAGCTCTGAAGACGTGGAAAAGAAAATGCAGAAACATGGGAATCCCTCTAAACGACGCAATATTGTACACACTGAGTTTTGCAGATGCTCAGATAGTGATGGCCCAAGATTATGAAGACCTTGAATATATGACCCGTAAACTTATCGAAGAATACGAACTATGGGGCCTAGAAGTAAATATCAAGAAAACTGAATACATGCGCATCGGGGGAATTGAACAAAATCTAATCTTGGAAGAAATACAGCGAGAAATAAATCACTGTAAAAAATACTAATATTTAGGCATGCAAATAACCAACGATGGCAAATTAGACGAAGAAATTATACATAGAAATAACCAAGGAAGACATGCCATGAGACAATGAAACAGGTGTACTATGGGATAAAACAATCTCCAAAGAAAACAAACACAAAATCTATAACAGCATTATAAAAAGCATCATTACATATGAAAGTGATGTATGGCCACTGAAAGGAAAAAACTTAAAAGCATTAGAAGCAACAGAAATGGACTTCTGGAGAAGAGCGGTTGCAAAATCAAGATTAGACAGAGTTAGAAATGAAAGAATACGAGAAATTATGGGTGTTAAACACAATTTAACCGAGGACATCAGAGTAAATCAACTAAGATGGTATGGACACGTCCAAAGAATGGATGAACACGTAATACCAAAGAAAGTATTGAACTGGACACCGCATGGAAGAAGAAAGCAACGTAGACCCAGATTAAGTGGAGAGAAGGAATCGATAAAGACTTAAGGGAGAAGGGAGTTGAAGAAAACCTCTGGAATGACCGAGATAAATGAAGACTGGAAATCAGAAGACGGCGTATAACGTTATAAACTGATTGATACATATATATATATATATATATATATATATATATATATATATATATATATATATATATAATATATATATATATATATATATACATACATATATATATATATATATATATATTATATATATATATATATATATATATATATATATATATACATATATAAGAAAAAAAGAACAGGTTATGTACCAAAGAAATCAAAAACACTTGAAAAAGAACAAGTCCAGAAATTTATCTCTGATGCTCCCAACGACGTGTTTCTAATGATAAAGGTAAACCAGTAAATTAAGTTTATATATTTAATACTCGTATTTCATAACATTTCATTTTGTAGGTTGCATTGATTTTCGGAGTGGCTGGTGGCTTAAGAAAGGACGAACTATTGAAATGAGAAGCAAATAACGTTCAAGACTTGGGGTCAAAGTTTCTTGTCACAATAAAAGTATCAAAAACACACACAAATAGAATATATACCATAGTAGATAACGAAACAAATACCATTCTCAATGCGATCAAAAACTATATTTCTTTAAGACCGGCACACACACCCTATAAACGATTTTTAATTTTTTATAAAAATAACAAATGTTTCACACAGCTAGTTGGCATAAATACGTTTTCCAAAATTCCTTTCGTTATTGCTAAATTCTTAAAATTAGAGCATCCGCATCTCTACACTGGGCATTGTTTTAGACGTTTCTCTGTCTCAATACTGTGTGACAGTGGTGCTGACTTTTCAGCTATTAAAAGACTAGTTGGCTGAAAATTGACTGCTGTAGCAGAAGGTTACATAGATCATTCTATGCAGAACAAACTTGAGACTGCTAAACAACTCTTGGGACAAAATACCACTAAACCTTATCAAAGTACTTCCTTCAGCACCACCGCTTCTTGTTCTATCACAGAATTTACAGTTGTCCAAGAAGACTTAAATATAAATTTGTCAAATTGCTATACAGCAGATAATTATTTATTAATACCTTCCTTTAATTTCAGTAATTGTACTATTTCGAATATTAATATTTACAATAATAATACTACCATAAGGAAAATTAAACTTTGAATAAAGTTAATGAAAGCTGAAAACATTGTTGTTTATCGTTAAGTAAATAAAAATTTAAATTAAACGAACTCATGAATTAAAATGGCTATTAACAATCTCGAACATTAACGTTAAAATATCTCAATTGTTATCTCCTTTATTGATACACTTGTTGGTTAAATAACTATTAAGTTATCGATTTTTCGATATTTATTCATCTTAATCTTTTATTTATGGCATATGTCAATTGTCATATTCCTTGAAGAATCATTTAAATGGCTGGCATTCGATTTGCCTCATTATATCTGCTGCTTCAACTCTAAAAAATGGGTTCGGATTCTGACAACCGTACAATAACCAAATTGTTTAATGTGTTTTTTTTTGTTGAGTCCAGTATACAGTCTTTTTTGTGTTTTTTCAATGAAATATTTTAACATAGAAATAGGTTAAAGGAAATTTTTTGTATTTTTAAATTAAATAAGATTTCTTCTAGTACTAATACTTTTAAATACTAGTAGTGATACTTTAAATTAGTTATGTATGTCATTATTCTATTTTAGCATAGCTCTGAAGATGGTTTCAGATGGCTTCTGACCTAGGAAATAAATGTTTACACACTTTAAAAATTCTTTTCTTTGATTAATCTAAAAGAGCATGAATATTTTCGACAAAACAAAGCGACCACTATAACTTTGATCCAATTGGATCACTTATGCGTGGTCGGCCCATTTTCTTGGTTGCATTAGGGAAACATTTTGTATAACATCTCTCCTGTGCTAATCGTATAATTGTGCTAGCCTTCCTAATGTTGAGCCAGTGACGTAAGTTTTGCAACTATATTATTAGCTGCTCGGAGGAAATATCCAAGGACATGAAAAGATGTACCAGACTAAGGGATATATTCAAAAGAGAATAAAAAATATCTAGACTGTGTACCTGGGTACTAGAAATTAAAAATTAACTGAAAAAATACATAAATCTCATGATATCGATTTTAACAAGCTATTGTTCTTGTTAAAAAATACGATGACTTTGAGTGACTTGAAAGGTAGCATGATGCAGATGGTTTACATGATAATCCTGACGAATCGAAGTTCGAGCACGATCATGGTTTAATATATCTAGAAGACCTCATACCTATACTGCAAGTATAGTAGCAATCGACAAATACACGCGTTTTGAATTCAGCAACGAAGAATAAAATCAAGAGACTGGGAGACAAAAATATCCGGAAAAATGTGATAACGAAATGAAGTTTTTGAGTCTACGTACTTTCCTTAAAAATTCTCCCTTTTCGTAGATACATGATAATAGTACAATAAAGTCCACTGTAAGTATAGCTTAATCGTTAGGAATCGACGTTAAACTGACGGTTGGGTATATTTGTGTACAATTAATAATACGTTTCACAGATACATGCAGAGGATCAATCTACAATTAAAGTGGGTATGACACCACAAAAATGTTTTTCTTTAATGTACTTCTTATAATCTTTGTTTACCTTGACAATTGGAAATAATCTGAATTTTCGTTTACAAAATGTTCTTTTAATCATCTAATTAAATCTGTAAAATAAAATTATTCATTTGTAATTTAATCTTGGTTTGGTTTCACCCTGTATCGCATTAATTTGAAATTAAAAATTAATCACTACGCTCAGTCCAGTAGTGACAAATGGTCACCGAGATGCATTTGTACTCTTTTTGTGGTATGTGAATATTGTATACAATTCACCAATTTGGCACAAGAATGCATTATAAATCAAAGCGAGATATGATCAACAGGGTTAGTCTAATTATGTGGGGTAGCTGTAGCCGCCTGCCCATTTCCCCATCCCCAAACGAAATCAACACCAATGATATACACCTAATAACAGACAATTGAAATTGTTGAATATAATATCGGGTCGTACATTAAGATTCCCTCTATAGATATAAGTTACAAAGTATCAAATAATTGCACTGTAAATAAATGACACTCGATTATGCGCAGACGGTTTGAAATATATACCTATTTTGACCATTATTTGCGATCAAATCTGCAATAATTTCTACTGCCAAACAAATCAAACACATCAAAACACTAAAAAAATAATATAATAATGCAACAGTTTAATAATACATTGAGTTATACACTGTGTCCGTAAAGTATGGAACAAATTCTTTTTTAGCTAAACAGAGCATTTTAAGAATAAATCCTGAAACACGTCGATTTTTGATTTTAATTTACCCTATTTTAAAATAATATTCTAATATACAGAGTGAATTACTTTCGAGTAATGACGTCACAGTCATTTTTTTTAATAGAACACCCCCATTTTGTCTCAATTTTCAGATTACTCTAGTTGAGCTGATTCCAAAAATGTATCACATATTAATTCAAATTGGTACAGGGTGGACAAAAATACAGTAGTTTTGTGTGTGTTCATAAAGTAAAGCGTTAGTTAAATTAACAATATTATCAAAAATACTTATTGTCAAGCGGACAGAATATGATGATATACATGACTTTATAAATTTTTGAACTGCAGCACTTGCTGTATTTGACAGTAACCCAAATGTTGTACAAATTATTGTTGAACCTTGTTTATTGTATATTGAGAAATATTGTTTATTTCTTTCCGAATTCTCTGTTGTAATTCTTGAATATTTGCTGGTTTCGTTTGATACACAACATTCTCCAAATGGCCCCACATAAAATAATCCAAAGGATTGAAATCTGGTGACCTCGCTGACCATTCAATAGGTCCACGTCTACCAATCCACCTGTTCGGAAAAATTTCATCTAGGTACCTTCTAACATCTACAGAATAATGTGGAGGTGCACCATCCTGTTGCAACCACGAACTTTTATCAAAACCTCCAGGATTACGTCTGCTGGGAAACAAATTAGATAAAGTAGGTACGAGATACCCCCTTAAATACTCAAGGTACGTTGCCCCGTTTAAATTACCTTTGATAAAGTAGGGTCCGTCCGTGTGGATGTGGTCTGTCGCCCATCGGACGCGTCCCAGGTGGTGGATAGGGGAACGATCTAACCAGTCCTAGGACTGACGGGTAGGTGGGAAATAAAATACCACCCGTGAACCAAAACAGACTGATATGGCAACCCAACAGAGTCCCTGGCCCTCCAGGTTGGGGGTTAGGCTAGAGGCTAACAACCTCTTCCTGCAAAAATCATATGAGCACTCGCATCTCTACTAGATATAGTGAACATGTACAGAGTAGATGTTTTGGCACTGCAGGAAATGCGATGGAGGGGAACAGGCATTCTTGACAAGAGAACCCACTCCATATATTACAGCTGCAATGAAAACCAACACATAGATGAAGTGGGATTTATAGTAAACCGAAGAACAAAAGGCCTGGTTATTGATTTTAAAGCCTACAGTCAAAGAATGTGCTATTTACGCTTAAAAGGTAAATTTTTTAATTACAGTTTAATTAATGCACATGCCTCCACCGACGACAAACTAGAAGACGTTAAAGAACAGTTTTTCGACGACCTAGAACAAGCCTATAGAAGATGCCCCAGAAATGACATCAAGATAGTTCTAGGTGACATGAATGCAAGAATAGGACAAGAGCGAGTTTTTATGCCGACTATAGGTAGGCATAGCCTACACAACATCAGCAGCGATAACGGATAACGACTGATAAACTTAGCAGCAGCACTGAATATGACCGTCGCTAGCACCTAAGAACAACTAGTCAGATTGATCACATCTTAATAGATTCAAGACACGGAACGTACATAATGAACTGCAGAAGTTATAGAGGCGCAAACATAGATTCAGACCACTGTTTAGTGATCTCAACACTAAGGGCTAGAATTTCAAATTCCAACAAAGAAAAAAAATAGATACAAAGAAATGGAATGTACCGAAGCTGAGAGATGCAACTACTGCAAAACAGTACTGGGAAAATATTACCAATAGGTTAAGAAATCAAAGTCCAAGCGAAGAAGACCAGAGAGATGTAGACTCCTACTGAAACACGATAAAGAAAGATATTGAGTCAGCAGCACAAGTTGAAATAGGAACAGAAACTTGTACCCGAAAAAATTACTGGTTTGACGATGAATGCAAAGACGCAACACAGAAAAAAAATGAAGCTTATGCAAAAATGCTTACCCGCCGGACTAGAACAAGTGTAGAGAATTACCAGACAAAGAGAAGAGAAGAAAAGTAAATACACAGAATGGAGAAACGAAACCACTTAAAAAAGGAACTTCAATATATAGAAAACCTTAACAGAGAGAAAGAATTCAGAACATTCTATAAGAAAGTTAACATCCATAGAAAAGAATTCAAGGCAAACATAAATCAATGTAGAAGTTTGAATGGCGATCTATTAACAACAAGAACAGACGTACTAAATCGATGGACGGAATATTTTAACCAAATACCTAATATAGAGGAAGAAGAAAACCCGGAAGACGAAAGCTGTTAGGTAAGCGGAGCAGACGAGAGAGAGGAGAACCCACCAACGATCCTGGAAGTTAAAGACACTGTCAATAAACTAGCCAGAAACAAATCACCCGGAATAAAAAATCTTCCAGCGGAATTATATAAAGAAGTTGGCCACGATATCACAATAGCGCTACAGCAGCTTATAAAAGAAATATCGATACAGAAGTCCCTCCCCTGTGATTGGAATATTGGAATACTTTGCACCATACACAAAAAGGGAGATATCTTTGAATGCTCTAACTATCGAGAAATTACGCTCCTAAATGCAGCGTATAAAATATTCTCCAATATACTATGCCATCGTATGGCACTGTATGCAGAGCAAATAATAGGACAATACCAGGCTGGTTTCAGAGGTGGTAAATCAACAATTCATCAGATTTCAACCCTGAGACAAACTCTAGAGAAAACACTGGAATATGGTGTAGACACGCACCACATATTTATAGACTACAATGCAGCCTACGACTCTGTAAATAGAAGAGAATTGTTTAGAGCAATGATAGACCTGGGAGTACCAAATCAGTTGGTAAGTTTAACCAAACTAACCCTTGAAAAAGTTGGACAGGGGGAACTGTCTGAACCTTTTAATACAAATAACGGGCTACGTCAGGGAGACCCACTCTCCTGTATACTATTCAATCTAGCTCTGGAAAAAGTAATACGTACGTCACAAATCACAACTACCGGTTCAATATACATATAACAAATCTGTGCAAATCCTAGCATATGCTGATAATATCAATATTGTTGGGAGAACGGAAAACGCAGCACGAGAGGCTGCGCTGTTTAATAATAAACATTAATAAAACGAAATACATGAAAGTAGGTCCGCAACCACAATACGACGGCTACTTGTTATAGAAAACGTCATCGAAGCAGTTAACGAATTTGTATACCTGGGAACGCTCGTCAATACTGAAAATCACATTACCGCAGAGATAAACCGCAGAATTTGCACGGCTAATAGATGCTATTTTGGGCTTAATCTCCTTTTTAAATCTACAGCTATATCAAGAAATACAAAAGTAAAACTCTACAAAACAATAATACGCCCAGTCCTAACATATGGTTCAGAAACCTGGACTTTAACAAAAAGCAATGAAAACATGTTAGAATGTTTCGAAAGAAAAATACTGAGGCGAATCTATGGAGCGGTAAATGAAAATGGTGTCTGGAGAAGACGATACAACTTCGAACTCTATAGAATATACCAGGAACCAGATATCGTAAAACACATTAAGATAGGACGTCTGAGGTGGGTAGGCCATGTAATGCGGATGGAGCAAACCGACCCAGCTAGAAAAAACGCTCCTTGATAGACCTGTTGGTCAAAGAAAAAGAGGAAGACCCAGAACAAGATTCCTAGATAACATAGACCAAGATATGAGAAATATGGAAATACGTGCTTGGCGGAGGAAGGCGATGGATAGGGACGACTGAAATAGAATTCTTGGGGAGGCTAGGACCCACACAGGGTGGTAAAGCCGAAATGATGATGAAAGTAGGGTCCGATGATTCGATTACTTACAATTGCATTTATATTTTGTGAGTATTGTGTATAATGCTCTGATGTTTTGTTTTGCCCAGTATATACAATTCTGACGGTTAACCTCGCCATTTCAGTTCGTTTTTGGCAGTGGTCAGGTAAAGTTCTTATCAGTGCGTGAACGAGTCTTCATTAAGTGTTTGTTTATTTGTTTTTGATTGTTATGATCGGGGATTCGGACGGAAGATATGAACCTCCTGATAGGGGAAAAAGTATAATTATAGATGAAGTGAATATGGAATTTAGCGGAAATGGAAAAAGCGACGAAACAGGTGGTATTGAAAAAATAATAAAACAAAAAAATAAATATAGTTCAACGGACCAAGGTCCATATTATGTATTTGTGCAAAGTAAAGAAGGAAACATAGGTAAGTTTCATAAAATTTCTACTGCAAGATTAATTTTAAACGCAGAACCGGAGATCAGGGATAACATTTTAAATATTTCTGTAACTGGTAGAAATAAAGTTAAAGTCGAATTAAATTCATTCAATAGTGCCAACAATTAGTCGAGTCTAAAGTATTTCAGGAAAAAAATTACGAGGCTTATATACCCACTTTCTTTACATACAAAAAAGGTGTAATAAAAAGTATTGACAAGGATATCAAAGACGATGATTTATTAAACATAATTAAACCTAAATATGGAAATAATTTTAAAGTTTATGAAGTAAGGAGAATAAAACGAAAGGTAAATGGTGAGTTACTCCCGACAATGGCAGTTATTGTTACTTTTAAGGGCAAATGATACCTAAACAGGTAGTAATAGAAAAAATTATTTACGATGTTGACATATATGTTCCACGAGTAATTCAATGCAGACAGTGCATGAGGTACGGCCACGTTAATGCACAATGTAGAGGTAAAGTTCGATGTGGAAAATGTGGCAATGAACATGAAACAAATTCTTGTAATTCGCAATTGACATCATGTATTTTATGCAAAGGAAATCATGAAGCAACGGATAGGAAAAATTGTGAAGAATTTTCATCGTCAAAAACAAATTAAAACATATATGGCCACAGAAAATTTATCCTATAGTGAGGCTAATAAAAAATATGATCATAGTTACGCAACGGTGACAAAGAATGTAAATAAAAGCACTCATTACTCAGTACCAGTTAAACGCAGACGAAATTTAGAAGGTTATCCTAATTATCCCCGTTCAGGATATTCCGACGAGCATAAGGAGATTCTTTCATCTCCATCTACTAGTAGTCAACCGGTATATCAAAATTATAGAAATATCCCTAACTATTCCCAATCAACAATGAGCTCAAATTTAAATAAAAACTGTAAAATAAACTCTGTTTG
Organism: Diabrotica balteata; assembly: GCA_918026665.1. NCBI lineage: Eukaryota > Metazoa > Arthropoda > Insecta > Coleoptera > Chrysomelidae > Diabrotica > Diabrotica balteata. The sequence continues at coordinate 65,350,121 of OU898278.1, forward strand.
TGATATGATTATAAGCACTTTTAAAAATGTATTAAAGAATAACTCAATAACTTTAGACAATATAAAAATGTTTGACGATTTTAAAAATAATTTAAGTCGTATTCTCGCAGTAATTATAGCGTTTACGCTACTGATTAACCCCTGAAGAAATTTTTATTACCCGCCTACGATCGATTTTAAATCGACATTTTTCCCACACGCGCAGTAGTCGCTTAAAAAGGAAGATTGATCGATTTTGTGCGGAAGCGAAGCGGTCAGTTTTGGTCAGAACTCTACGCAGCCACGTCAACCGGTGAAATTTTTCACCTTCAAAGTGACGGAATTGGAGCAAGGAAGATAATTTGGGGAAGAATATAGTTCATAAATAATAATATAAATAAGTAATTTTTCTAATAAAATCAATACTAATCTAAGAGTTCCATATAAAAAGGAAGAGTTTTTTTTTTTGGCGTGCTGCAGCTCCATGTAAGTAAATCATTTCATACGTATTATCTCCTTATCATATAATCAAATTTATCATTGTATTTAGTATTTCTTTAGAGATTTATTTTTGAGTTCCGAAATAATTTAAATATAAAATTTCCTTGATTTACTTGCAAAGAACAGAAGGTCATTTTTTTTATATAGTTAAACTTAAATTCTGTTTTATTCCACGTCGTTATCATTAAGTTTTTTTGGTTCCATTTTGTATCTAATTTTTTTGGTGGAATATAAAAAGGTTCGACAAATATTGGACAGCCTTCTATATTCTGCGCATGTTCTTTTCATGGCGCAAGCCTGTCATGTCTACGAAGTAAATTCGGAAGTTCTGACATGTTGACATAACCTAATGTTTTGATGTTTTGTTTTGGTGCAGTCAATCCATGCTGCTACACCTATTGAATTGTATTTATTAAATTAAATAATAATTTTAGATTCCGTCACTTCACTTGAGGATATTCTCTTCAGAATATTCCCTCAAGGACTAGTAACTAAATTCCTTAAACTAGTTAGCAACTTGTGTATGTAACCCGTGGATTTTGCTGTCACCAGAGACCAGTGACTGGTTGTGGTTTTGTGCCCAGGATTCGTCTTTACAGCCATAAACTGATGTAGCCGTGCCAAGAGGAGTTTTTCCTATGGACTTATAAGGCTGTAAAGATAAGTTGTTTAATATTTGACTTTTGTGTTACATCTATTTATTGTTTAACTTTTGTTACTTCCTATTTAGTAGTATACCCTCTTCATATGCATATGACAAGGTGAACATTTTTTTTTGATAATTTAATTTTAATATAATCTAATCTAAATATTGGGGAGAAAAAATACCTTTCATGTTTTATTAGGTTTTTTTTACTAAGGATGTAAAGGGTTTGACCAAACTCATTTTTTTGATATATTTTTTTTTTGATAAAATACAATTTGATTTTGGGAAAGGAAATAAATTTCATATGTTTTTTTTTAACATTATATAAAGAGTATTAAAGACTCACTTTTTTGGATATAATATAATAATTGTAACAGAGTTATCATTGTTGATATCTGTACAATACGGTAATTATTTCTCATTTTAGTTGAACTAGCTAAATTTAAATTACTACCTTTTTGTGTTAAGACTTTGGCTACATACGGACTATTCTTGTTGTATACTAATATTTCATATTTTATTTGGCCAGTGGTAGTGACTATTCGTTTGTTGAGGGGCTATTAGGTCCCATTGTATCTGTACACCATCCACTACCACTGTTATTTGGCTTTGCATTATATGTAAATTGTTTATACACATATACCTATATACATTTTTTATAAATATATTTATTGTTGCTATTTTGAGTTTTATTTCAGTTCTACTAACCAGTATATAACATAGCAAAACAAGATTATTATTTAGTATTTTTGTATTTCAGAGTATTATCTCCAGATTCATTTGTTACTTCAAAATCTCAACTATCGTTGAGTTGGCGCCCTTCTTTTCTCTTCTTATTGTTCTCTTTCTATAAATTTATTCCAGTGACCTTCTTCAGTTGTATCACGTTTGATATTACCAGGTCTCATTTCTTTCTTGTCTCATTAGCTTATTATCTCTTGTTATTGTTGTTTATATCTTTAAAGCCACAATCCAGTGCATTGAAGCTAGCCCGAACACTCACTTGAGATTTAGTGTCTCTTTGGCCATTGAAATTTGGTGCTCTGAGCTTAGCCCTATTTTTAGTATTTTTTTCATCACCTCTTTTTCAGTTCTTCTGGAATTTGGAAGTCTTACACTTCCTAAAATCCAATACTCCCGGAGAATTAAGCGTTTCATAATGAATAAGTTCAAAATTGTACAGTGGAACGCTAGGTCCATTGTACACAATAAAGGTCATTTTGAGAAATTTATTTTTGAAAATAATATTGATATAGCTATAATTAGTGAAACGTGGTTAAAAGAAAAAAATAATATTAATTTCAGTGGTTATAATATATTTCGGAGAGATAGAGATGATGGTTATGGAGGATTAGCTATTTTAACTAAAAAATACATTCAGTTCACAGGTCATCCAAATCATCATAAAATCAATCAGGTTATGAGTATGTCAATAACAGTCAAATTAAAATCAAATAAAGTTCTTAATATATATTCAGTGTATGCAAAACCAAATTTAAACGTATCAGAGAGTGAATGGAAAAAGTTTTTTAATAGTTTAAGTACACCATTTTTGGTGGCAGGAGACTTTAATTGTCACCATAATGCATGGGGTTGCGATCAGAATGATAGGGCTGGACTTAGTCTATTAACAGCAATAGAAGACTGTGAGTTATGTTTTTTAAATAATGGGGCCGAAACTATAATACCTAGATTATACAATAGAAATAAATCAGCTGTGGACATAACTATATGTTCCAGTGACATATCTTCCTGTTTTGATTGGAACGTAAAAAATGTAGCTCTAGGTTCTGATCACTTTCCAATAATAATTGAAAGCGATGTTGATAGTATAACAATAGTTAATGAGAGAACCCGATGGAACGTGAACAGAGCAGATTGGTCGTTATTTTCTTCGATTCTTGAAACTATTGACACCAAAGATATAAATACTGATGAAAATATTAATAACATATATAATACATTTATCAATATAATTAATGATGCTTGTGAATTATCAATACCTAAGAAAAAAATGACGATCAATAGTAAGTTTAATAAAAAATGGTGGAACCCAGAATGTGCACAAGCTATAAAATTTCAGCAAGAAGCTTTTTTAGAATTTAAACGAAATAGTACATATGAAAATTACATAAAATATCAGAAAGCAGAGGCAATTAAGAAAAAAACAATATTAAAAAGTAAAAAAGCTTCTTGGCGAGAATTTTGTAATAAATTAAATAAAAATACTCCGGTCCAAGAAATTTGGAAAGAAATTAAAAAAATCAAAAATACTTATAATGTCCCAAAAAATCAAGTAAAGAAAGATAATTGGACTGAAGAATTTTTAAATAAGTTAGCTCCGCCCTGGGTTTCACCAAATTTAAATGTAAACCATCCTAAAAAAGTGAATAATAATAATTCAAACTATTTGTTAAATGAATTTACTCTAAAAGAACTAGAATATAGTTTAAAGTGTCATAAAAATACTGCTCCTGGCTTAGACAATGTCCATTATATTATGCTGTATTACTTACCAAGGTGTCAGAAAATAAAATTGTTAAATATAATTAATTTAATATGGATGAAAGCTGAATTTCCGGATTCATGGAAGGATTATGTAATTATACCGATTTTAAAACCAAATAAAGATATAGACTCAGCGGATTCATATAGAGGAATTTCGTTAGGATCGTGTATTTTAAAAACATTCGAACGGATGGTAAAGAGAAGACTTGAATTATGGTTAGAGAAAAATAACAAAATTAGTGATACACAATATGGGTTTCGTAAACTAAGATCGACATCAGAAAATATAGCTAACCTTATCCTAGACATTAATATATCCTTTTCTGAACGTAAATCCCTGGTATCTCTATTCATAGATGTAGAAGGTGCATATGATAATATCAAATTAAATATCCTCTATCAACAAATGGAGAAGATAGGAATACCCAGTGACTTTGGTAAAAGAATAATAAAATTGTATTCAAATAGGAATCTACAACTTCAAATCAATAATGAACTATTGGATCCAAGAATTTCTAATGTTGGGTTACCGCAAGGAAGCATCCTTAGTCCTTTACTATATCTCATTTATACCTCAGACTTACACAAAAAAATTAATACAAGAGGAAATGTTCTACAGTTTGCTGATGATGTGTGTATATATGTACCTAAAGTTGAAATCGATCAAGGTATCAATATAATGAGTGAAATGTTTTCGACAATAGAAGAGTATTATTTTAATATAGGTCTCAGCATCTCTACAAAGAAAACCCAAGCATGTATATTCTCCAAAAAACATAGATTACCACAATCCATAGTATTCAATAACGTTAATTTTGAGGTTCAATCATCCATTAACTATTTGGGTATGGTAATAGATAGGAAGTTATTGTGGAACGAACACATAGACCGCTTAATAACAAAAACAGAAAAAGGATTAAATGCAATAAGATCAGTGTGTCAAACAAGTTGGGGAGCTGATCCAAATATTACGCTTACCTTTTATAAAGCTTATATTCGTTCAATAATAGATTATGGGTCAATTTTTTATAGTCAAGCAGCGAAGACTCATCTGAAGAAATTAGATAGGCTAGTAAATAAAGTCTTAAGAATAAGTATAGGCGCACTTAAGAGTACACCCATTTCAAATTTAAACGTAGAATGCAATGAACCTCCACTAAATTTCAGAAGAGATTACTTAACGGAGAAGTTTTTATTAAAAATGTATGCAAAGAAAAGTCCGGTAGTCCAAAAATGCTTCGAGCTCAGTATTTACGATCTAGTCAAGGAATATTGGCAAAAAAAGCCTACAATTCCTATTATTGAATCGTACAAATACGTAAGGATACAACTTAGTAAGGACATTTCGACTTCAAGAGAATTACCATGTTTTAAAATAGAATTAGAACACTTGGACAGCATAAAAGTAGGATATCTTAGAGACTACTCAGAATTCCCACAATATATCCGGAATAGCATGTTCCAAGCTGACATAAAGTCTATGTTCCCTAATTACTCATATATTTTTTCGGATGCATCTAAATCAGATTTAAAGGTTACATCTGCCTTTTACGATCCAGATCGAAAATTTAGTACAGTAGTAGATCTAAATATTAAAACCTCGATATATACCGCTGAACTAATAGCAATATTAGAAGCACTTAAATACATTAGTAATTTCTTAAGAACAAAATCTAATTACGTTATATTCTCTGATAGTAAAAGTTCAATACAAAAAATTGAAAATATTTCTAAATATAACAATATTGGATTTAATTATGTGTTATCTGAAATTATAAACCTGGTGGGTACAATGAAATTAAGAGGATCTAATGTAATGTTTTGTTGGATAAAAGCTCATTGTGGAATATTAAATAATGAAATAGTAGACAAAATTGCTAAATATAATGAACCATCTAAAGAATCAGAATATAAATGTGTAATTGAGGATCTAAATTCTCATCTAAGGAAAAAAATGTTAAATTCATGGCAAACAATGTACAATTTGTCCAACAAAGGATTATATTATAAAGATATAAAACCAAAAATACAGTCCTCAACGTGGTTCAAAAACTCAAATTTTAATAAAGATATGATTAGAATACTATGTAGAATAAGATTTAACCATGCTCTGTCTCCGTTACATAAGTTCAGAATTAATTTAGCTGAAACTCCATTTTGCGAATGTGGCGAAGAAGGCTCAATTGAGCATTTAGTTTTAAATTGCTCATTAAATACACGATGTATAAACCAATTTATAATAAAAATATACGAGTATATCAATAAGGAAAAAATTCTTATTAAAAGACCTTTTAATTTATCAGATTTAATAAAAACCAATAACTTGCATATTTATGAAATAATTTTTCGCCACGTACGTGAAATGAAATTGAATTTCTAAATGTATTATGGTAACAGTGTATATATTTCAAACATAAAAAGTTAGTTATATAAGTCCTTTGTTTTAACCCAGTTGTTAACCTTTCTATCCGTGGTCTAATTTTGTGTTGTGCAAATCGCCTTGATAGACCCCTAGGCGTATGTAATAAATCAGCAAAACCATATATTTTCCTTTTCCTTCCAGTAAAAAAAAAACTAAAAATAAAAAAAAATAAAAAAAAGAAATAATAAAAAAAATAAAAAGAAAATAAAAAAAAATTAAAAAAAATAAAATAAAAAAAAATTAAAAAAAAATATAATGAAAAAAAATATAATGAACCGTACCAGTTTCTCGAAATTTCTTTTCAATCTTAATGACTGTTGAACGCGTTAGAGGTCTTTCTGGATATTTATCATTAAACAAATTGCACACTTCCATCTGAGTTCGCGATCTGTCTCCATACCCAATCATCATAAGTATTTCAATTCTTTGCTTTACACTTAACTCCATTTGTAATTCAAATTAAATCTAAGCAATAATTAAAACATTCACAAATACCAAAAATATTGTAGTACTAAACTGTCACTGAATATCAATAAATTACTAAACAAATAATAGCATTTAACAGAAACATAGCCTACTATGTTTCTGTGAAATTGATAAAAAATAATTTCTTTCATATTCTGTCCGCTAGACAATAGGTATTTTTGATAATGTTAATTTAACTAACGCGTTGCTTTATGAGCACACACAAATTCACCCTGTATATTAGAATATTATTTTAAAATACGGTAAATTAAAATCAAAAATCGACGTATTTTAGTATTATTTCTTAAAATGGTCTGTTTAGCTAAAAAAGAATTTGTTCCATACTTTACGGTAAGTTCCAATATCAAAGGTTTCCAAGGTTCCCATATCAAAAATACTTATTGTCTAGCGGACAGAATTTGAAATAAATTATTTCTTATAAATTTAAAAGAAACATAGTAGGCTATGTTTTTGTTAAATGTCATAATTTGTTTAGTACTTTATTCATGTTTAGTGACAGTTTAGTACTACAATATTTTCTTAAAATGCTCTGTTTAGCTAAAAAACAATTTGTTCCATACTTTACGGACACAGTGTATACAGTGGCTATACTAGGCTAATCAGGTTAGTAAAAAAATAAGCCTTTTTCATCAAGTGTATAGACGGGTTTGACAGTTAAAATGTGTAGTTTGAGATATTATAAAACGACTCTTATCTAGGAATTAGTTTCTAAAAAAAGATATATAATTTGACTCTCGCTTTTAGCTTGAAAAGCTTTTTGGTGTGTTCTTTGCATAGACCAGACAATATTTCTGTACTGTACTGTACGTTACGTTATCTAATGTCTTCCAGTACAGTATATAAATGAATGGACACAAAATAGAAAAAAGAATGCAATAACCACATAAGCAGAATGGAGGAGACCCGTGTCGTCAAAATGGCAAGAGATAAATCACCAATCGACAGAAGAAGTATCGGACGACCACGTAAAAGATGGAGTGACAACCTTTCATAGAGATATTAATCCGCCAATGAACAAGCAGAATTGCTTATAAAGAGGAAGAAGAAGAAGAAAAAGAAGAAGATAATATTTCTTTCAATATGGCAACTACGAGATATTTTCTTCTTAGGGTGCCTGTCCGCTCCGAACGTTGGCGATCATGCTGGCTATGATGACTTTGTTGGTTGCTATACGGAATAGCTGTGTTGAGGTCTTTCTATACCATGCTCTCAGGTTAGCAAGCCAGGATATTCTTCTTCGTCCTGGGACCCTTTTTCCTTCAATTTTACCTTGTAAAATGCATTGAAGTAGCTCGTATCTGCCTCGATTTCTCATTATATGATCCAAGTACTGCAGCTTACGGCTCTTCGCGATGTTGACCTACGAGATATAGTCTATATTTTATTGTTAATTTTTGCTAATTTAAAGTACCCCTTACTTAAATTCACAAATGAGTACTGTAACTTTCGAGAAACAATGGGTGCTGTAGTTTAAGTATGAAGTTACTGAGGTATGAAGTTATTTTAGTAAAACTGCACCAATAAATTAAATAAAAATCATGTATGAACTGATTTTATCCTTAATTCATAAGTTTTTTCTAAAAACCATAAAATTAATCATAAGTATCTAATAACCAGTAGCGTCTCAACCTCGGCAGAGGAAAGACGTATTTACAGTGATTGAGGTTGTATACACGTGTACCTAGATATTGAGAGGGTCAAGAGTTCTATTGATCTTGTGAGTGACACCTTTCATAAACGGTAGAAAGATTCTGGAATGATCGGGCGGCAAGGTTTCTTTTTTGGATGGAATGGAGTTTAGATGTTTTTAAATGCTTCTATTGATTTGGGTTTGATGCCGTTTTGTCAGAGTATTTGCCTTATTTAATTGATTTCGGAAGATCTGTGATTGTCGTCGCTAAGTCTTATAAAAAAGTAAAGTTCGTGTAACCTTCTGGCTAAGGTCTAGTGTTAGGGTTTTCAGGTCGCGCAGGCGCCCCTAACATGACTTAACGACTACTTTCGTAGCCGGGACCGACGGCTTTACGTGTCCTCCGAAGTACGGTGGCAGCTCAGTTATCTGACTGGGCATTAAGATGCGCTTCTGGTACACGGAAACGTGTATGGATATCAATATTTTACTGTTGCTGCAGTATAAAGCATTGCATTACCATACACGTAACGCAAATCAGGACCTGCAGCAATGGAAAAACGAAGCACAATAGGTTCTACAGATCGGATCATTATATTACGATTGATTCGAAGCGCCTTCTACAGTTCGATCATGAAAAATATTTCAGCCCACATCATAACTTGAAAACCACTATATAGACAAACACACTGTAGATACCAAGGTGCTGTCACTTTTGCAATTATTAAAATAAAATACATGGCATACCTTGGTTTATAGAGAACAAACTTTCAAATAGAATGGTATGTATTAACAAATAAGTTTTTATTGAAAAAAGGGAAATAATAATGATATTTCTTAGACATTTTTAATGTGTGTATTTGGTTACTTTTAATTTTTAAAATCATCATCTTGGCATTATCGGTGTAAACGGAACCAGTATAGTTATAAATAAATATAAATATTTCTTTTAGTTCCTGATTTGTACAATAAATTTTTTTGTCTTTGAAAATATCTAAATACATAAAAAAATGGAAACAAATTTAATAAAACAAATAGATTATAAATAGGACAAAATGAACCACAACTTACTATAAGTAAAAAATGATCAGGTATGTAACAGATGTTCAAAATGTTTGCCATCTTGTGCAATACAACGTGCGATTCTATCTTCAAATGATTTATTTATTTAACATATCTGGTGTTATAGACGCAAAAGCGTTCTAAATTCTTAATTTCATATCATATATGGAGCAGTAGGTGATGTAGTACAATACAATATTTTTAATATAACACCATTTAAAGAAAACTATCTTGGTCAATCCTGGTGACCTACGTATACAATTATATGGACCACCTCTATTTATCCATTTATTTCCAAATTATCTGTTAAGGTAGTTCCTAACATCACTTGAAAAAAGACCAGGAGCTCCGTCTAATTGGAATTACATTTTTGTACGGATGTTTAAATTTACGGTTTGGTTGCTAAGTGGAAGGTTTTCAAAAGGATCCAAAAATCGTATTATCAGAAATAAAAAAAAATTATTCCATTGAGATTGTCATCAAAATAAAACGGGTCGAGAACATATTCACCCTTAAAACTGCCCCAAACGTTAACATTCCAACGGTGTTGGTGATTAATAGTATAAAATAAATGTTTTCTTACTTATATCATAATAATGAAAATTAAGTCTTTTTACCGTGAAAAGTAGATTTGTCTGTAAATTACTTTATCGAAAGTCCATAAACATAAATTTAAACGTTTATCATAATCCTGTTCTGCACAATTATTTTGTAGTTGAGTATGATACGGATGATAGTGGTTTGTCTTAGATATTCTACAAACACTCGTTTGACTGATTACTAATTCAACCGAAATTTCTCTAGTACTAGTATTTGGGTTTTCCGTAATATAAAGCAGGACATCAAGTTCTTTGACGATATCACCACTAACTGGTTTATCTTTATTTACCTTTTCGTAAGCAACATTACCAACAGCACGGAACCTATTGAGCAATTTTCCAATAACAACCTTTTTTGGGTGTTTTCTATCAGGACACTTTTGAGCGTAACCTTTAGATTTTTAGAGCGTAATCTTTAGAAGAGACAATTTTTCAAACGCTCCCCAATGCAAAGTACCATGTCGATATGACGTAGATAGTGCAATTCTGTAGTTTTAGGAAAAATTAAATTTAAAGAATAATACACGAATGTTTATATTTTTGATAATTTTTCGACTGTTCTAACAACCATTCAAATTTCGTCATTTTGTGTCATGTAGAACAATTTCACCCAATCATGTCAACATTAGACTGATAATTGCATTCAGTGCAATTTTCAATCCCTATGACAACACGATCGAGCTTGACAACTTCATCCAAATAAATTTCAAAATGTCTCGTTTCATTTCAAAATAAATTAAGATTATAAATATTATGCGTGGTAATAGATCTTCTATAGTAGAGAACAGCAACGAATCAAATGTTAACTTAAATTTTAATAATTGTACTTTCACTAACTGTACTTTTAATAAATAAATGTTTCGTTATATTGAGTTCTGATTTTTTTTTTTCGAAAAATTATCCGCCGAATATCCCTCGGACATTGATGAATGCCTCATAATTTCATGACAAATTTCTCAAGCTTGTTGCTTCGTGCTGTTACCAAGGAACGAGCTTTCGATTGTCATGAAATTATCTCGTCTGTTATCAATGTCCTAGGGATATTACTACTGATAATTTCCAGATCGTAATGTCATAAAATGACAATGTCATACGATGTCATACATTAACCAACTACATATTCTGTTTTAAAATCGATTTTCCGATTAGGAATTAAAATAATTGTAAATTACGCAGAAACTATGATACCTAGGTATACGACATTCTTATATCATTCAAAAGAGGAAAATTTGTTTAGTAGGTATTACGTTTGATTAATAACGGTATATTTAATTAACGGTTTTTTTTTAAATAAGCCTCACATTACACATTAAATAATATAATAACGAAACTGTAAATTTCAAACACCCTGTAAAAAGATATTTAATAATAAATCAAGGGTTTTCGTTTTAACGAATATCCAACTATTTACATGTATGAGAAAATTTGTTAATTTGTTTAAATAAGTTGAGAATGGGTCTTCCTTTAAAACTTTACATTTAAAAAAAGTCGACATTACTCAGAACACTTTGTACTAAGGTATAGGAAAGCTTCATGAAACTATACCTATACCTTTTTGTGGACAATTAGAAAATGCAATAAAATATAGAGAATCCTGTAAGAAACAATATAATTTTGACACGCCGCAACTTATTACAACAAGAAAATCTTTATGTCCACAAGTTTCTACTAATAACTGCATTAGGATGAAAACTTTACATGGAAAATGCATATTAAAACTAAACTGAAACAATTAGATTGTAAACTGAAAAAAATAAACTCACTATTTAACAAAACGTCTCAGTTGTCTCTTGAAACTATACTGCTTCTGTGCAAAGCTATACTCAAACTAGTTTAAATATATGGAATAGTACTATGGGGCTGCAGTAAACCTTCAAATACCAAGATACTACAAACATTCCAATCCAAAATACTCCGTTAAAATAAGTAAAGCTCCATGGTATGTATCTAACCAAACACTTTACAATGATCTCCCACATGACATCCCACTACTTAATGACATAATAAATAATAAAGAATCATTTAATAAAATATAAAAATCGCACCACTATCACAATAACGAACTGATAAACAATTTATTCACTCGTACTTCAATACATAAAAATTAAAGAAAACAATAAATTCGTGAAATAATAAATTGAAAATATTTAGTCTAAAGACGATAGCATAAATATTTCAATGATTAACGAGTAATCGTTAATTTCAATGCTTTAAATCATTTTTATTTGTTTTTTTAGTCGTAAGTGTTACCACCCCTAGCCCTCATACATCAAATCGAATCAAATTATCAACATTTTGTTGTGGTATGTTATTCCATTCTTCAAGAACACTTTGTACTAGCTGGGCAGTGTTCTGTGGATTATTTCAGCGAGCTTTAATTCTAATACGAGCATATCCCAGAAATGTTCCATATAATAATATAAAATATAAAATCTAATATATAAAAGTGAATAATCATACATCAAAATTAAATTTTGTCCCAGTGTCTCTCCAGAGCTCAACTACAGGTTCTAGAACCAAATCAACATACCTGCGAAGTTGGTTGGATGGAAATTACAAGAGTTTTTCACCCATCATAATACTTCCCCAGAAGATAACACTTTCTCCTTTACATCTGTGAATTTACTTCTTCTTCTTTTTCAGATGCAAATCCACTAATGGATGTTAGCGATCACATTTTACAATAATTCTCTATTTCTTGCAATATGTATCAGAGATTATATGTCGTTAATCCCTGTCAATTGCCTTATGTTTCGGAGCCAGGACATTTTCATGCGTCCCATTCCTCTCTTGCCTTCAATTTTACCCTCGATTATAAGTTGGAGGAACTGGTATTTTTCATTTCGCATGATGTGACCTAGATATGCCGTTTTCCTTTTCTTGATGGTTTCGAAAAGTTGGCGTTCTTGGTTTACTCTTTTAAGGGCATCTATATTTGTGATTTTCGCTGTCCATGATATTTTTAGGATACGGCGATAAAGCCACATTTCGAAAGCTTCTAATCTGTTTATATCCCGTGTGAATTTACCCCGACCTCTAAGTATATGAATTTCACGAATCCTGGTTTTGATTGAACCTTTTGCCAATTTCCAGTGTTCCAGTTTTGGTCTTAAAAACACTAATATAGGCTATCAATCTTGTGCTGCCTGGAGAACTCATAAACCTTTAAATATCTTCTGCTGTATATTATATTGGGCACGAAGTCTTTTTCTTATCATTTGAACTGAAACACGCCTATAGCTCCCAAAAGCTACCTTTGGAGCTGTTGACAAGAAAATAGTTTTTGACACAACGTTTTGTGTGACGCGTATCATTGCAGCTATGTCATATGTTCAAAACATTAGATTGCTCTATAAGCAAATTCAAGCTGTAATAACGTACGAGTCCGACAAACTTAAGTTTGGGAATGTGACATAGTGTTTCGCGCAGACGGGCGAAGCGTTTCTACCAGTGGCGGATGGAAACCGGTAGCTTTAAAATAAATTTTTATAAGTATATTCAATTAAAGTGAGAATTAATTTGTCAATTTTTATTTTTATAGTTTTTAATATTTATGAAGTTTATAGTCAGGTACTCGATAAAATAATGAGTAAACTATTAGGAGCACTTTAATAAATAACAAATTCCACAATACTTACAATTTATTATCATTGCCAGGAAGGAAGGAAGGAAGGGTTTCAACAACACAAAAAAATAAGTAATTTATTTTAACTAATTAAATTATGTGTTTATTTTCTAAAAAGTAACGATTGTAAAGACTTTTATGTTTTGTTATATGACAAAGGAATATCACACAAAAACACGTCTATTCCGGAATTTGAATCATTATCTTCATTATCAGAAAGGCTTTCTTCGGATGAACCAGTATTAATAAAAATTGTAAGTGGTCCAGCGTAGAGTCTAATAAATGTTCTTTTGCGATTTGGGTGTTTTCATATTTTTTTACGTGTTTACATATGTTAGACCACTATTCTATTAACACTTTGTTCTGGTTATATTTTCAACATCATTTATGTTAAATGTTGTATTATGAGTGGCCACTCTACCTTTTACCAAAGCCCATATTTTTTCGATAGGATTTAACTCCAGATGATAGGGAGGCAAGCGAAGTACTTCATGTCCATGTTGTTCAAGCTCATAATGTAATACCTGAACTCGTGGAAAATGTGGTTTATTGGCTTGTATAATTTTTTATAATTCCGGATAAATTGATTTCTTTAAAGTTTTTCCACTTTGATCTGCCAAGTGGTATGGTAGAGTATGGCTGGTGTGTATATATGTTTCGTCGGTATAAACTATGGTTCTGTACCGTTTTTTAAATAAAACGAGCGGTTCGAATTTATGTAAATATATTTATTTATAACTTTACAGTTCGGAATTCTCTTATCAACTAAACTTATTCCTAAGATCGTTACATATATATACTAAAGTTACTATTTTCTAGAAAGTTCCCACCTCTAGGCGAACGCGACAGATCTTTCTCGAAATATCGAGTCGCTTTCGAGATGCCGCCGCGCCGCATGGAAGCATGAGGTGCTGTTTCGAGATGCAACCGTTATACGTGCCTCGTTAAATGCACGTTCGTAACACTGCTCCCCTCTTAGATCTGAGCGTCCCGATCAGCAACTCTATATGTAGGCCCAGGATGGCGGAATCTACAGGACTCTCCAGCTCTGCATGAACCTCTCAGAAAGAAATAACAGTCTACTGTCTTTGAAGGACACAATCTCTTTGGATTAGTGCAACACACGGTAATTCTTACACCGGTTTCTCGGAAGATCACTTCTAGCATGCTTCTGACAATCTTCCAATCCAGATTATCTAGTGCATGGCCTATCTTGGGTAAGGCCAAATTCTTAATGTCGTAATTGCGGACGATTTTCTTCAAATTAGTTAGAGCACACCATATATCCTCGTAGGTTGCCCTGTCTGTATACGACTTCCTGGTCACCATATACAGCAAAGATCGAGAACCATCTTCTAATCTCAGTACTCTTCCAACTTTAGGCTGCTGGTTTTTTAACTCGTCCAAACGACCGAACTTCTTATAAAATACAGATGAGATTCCTTTAGTCATCTCAAGATCTTGGGCAACACAGTGGGCTAGAGAGACGTTATGCGAAACACTAAAAAGATCCTGCTGAACTTCTGTCGTCACGCCGAATCTAGCATTCTTTCTCTCTGCGTAATTTGACATAAACTCCTTAAAGCTTGGTCGCCGTTTATCTTTGATCTCATGTTGAAGGATTCGTGCTTCTTCTGTTTCATTTGAGCCAGCATAAGGTGCAAGCCGATTTATGTGAACTACTTTTGGTTTACCTTTCGGTAACTTTTTAATTCGGTATATTACGTCATTTATTCTCTTTTTAATTTCATACGGACCCTCTCATTGTCTTTGCAGTTTAGGAGACAAGCCACGACGACGTTGTGGATTATAAAGCCAAACAAGATCACCTACTTTATAGCTTTCATTTTTGCATCGAGAATCATATTGATCTTTCATTCTGTCACTGGCTAACTGGATGTGTTGTCGGGCAAGTTCATGAATGTTGTTCATTCTTAACTTCAGGCGGTCGACATAATCTTCGCTTGCAACATGTTCTTCGGAAGGTCTGGAGCCAAACTCTAGGTCGCAGGGCAAACGAACTTCACGACCTAACATCAGGCAGGTTGGAGTCTGGCCGGTAGTTTCATTCACGGCCGAGCGGTAGGCCATTAGGAATAAATGAATGTGCTGGTCCCAATCTCTTTGATGTTCTGATACAACTTTGGACAGGTGTTTACCCATCGTTCGGTTCATTCTCTCGACCATTCCATCTGATTGAGGATGCAGGGGTGTCGTTCTGGTCTTATTGACACCAATCAATTTACAAACGTTTTGGAAAAGGGTCGACTCGAAGTTTCGCCCTTGGTCGGAGTGGATCTCCAAGGGAACACCAAATCGGCTAAAGAATTCTTTAACAAGTACCTCTGCAACGGTAGCAGCTTCCTGATTTGGTATCGCATAGGCCTCAGTCCATTTTGTAAAATAATCCATTGCTACCAGGATATATTTATTTCCATCGTTTGTCTCTGGAAGTGGACCTGCAATGTCGATTGCTACTCTTTCCATAGGACTACCAACATTGTACTGTTTCATGGGTGCCCGCTTTTTACCAACTGGACCATTACTGGTTGCACACAGTTCACATTTCCGGCACCATCTTCTTACATCATCTTTACAGTTCAACCAATAGAACCGTTCTCGAACCTTTTGCAGAGTCTTCGTAATACCAAAGTGTCCACCTGATGCACCGTCATGTAACTGACGCAATACTTCTGACACTTTACTTTTAGGTACAATCAACTGAAGCTTAGATTCTGTACCATCATCGTTCTCAAAGGTTCTATAAAGAAGATCATCTTTTAGCACCAGGCAATTCCATTGGCTCCAGTAACACTTGACTTCAGGACTACATGCACTAATGTCTTGCCAAGAGGGCCTTTCACTTCAACGCATCCAATCCAATACTCTTTTTATACATGGATCATCTGCTTGAGCGTCTTGTAGTTGTTGAGGCTGCCATTGATCATTAATGACGGTGGTTCGTCTCACGGGGCAAAGTCTTTCTTCTAATTTAAGACAGTGATTACAATGTTCACTGCACGGCCTTCTCGAAAGCGCATCAGCATTTAAATGAACTCTTCCAGCCCTGTGTTCGATCTCGTAATCATATTCTTGTAATCGTTCTAACCATCTTGCCATCTGGCCCTCTGGATTACGGAATTGTAGGAGCCATTTTAGAGCAGCGTGATCCATGCGAAGAAGAAACTTTCTGCCATACAAGTATTTATGAAAATGCTCGCAAGCCTTTACTACGCCTAGCAATTATCTCCTGGTAACGCAATAGTTTCTTTCTGGTTTCGACAAGACTTTGCTGAAGTAAGCGATGACTTTCTCCTGCCCATCTTGGATTTGGGATAGAACAGCTCCTATTGCACTGTTGCTTGCATCGGTGTCCAACACAAATTTTCCTGCCTGTCTAGGGTAGCTTAAAATCGGTGCGCTGATCAGAGCCATTTGTAAGTGTTCGAAAGCTCTTTGGCACTCTTCGCTCCATGTATATTCTTTGCCTTCTTCTGTCAACTTTGTTAATGGCTTGGAGATGTTGGCAAATCCTTTGACAAAACGTCGGTAATATGTACAAAGGCCAAGAAAACTTCTAATTTCGTGTTTGTCTCTTGGTACCGGCCAATCCTTAATTGCTGCAAGTTTTTCAGGATCAGCTGTAACACCATTACTTGCTACAATATGTCCCAAGTACTTCACTTCTCGTCGAAACAAGTGACATTTCTTCGGACTCAACTTCAAATTTGCTGCCCGCAATCGTTGAAAGACTTCTGTCAAATTATTGGCATGTTCATCGAAGGATCTTCCTACTACAATTACATCATCCAAATAAACCAGGCATGTTTTCCATGTTAGACCTCTTAAAACTGGCTCCATTAATCTTTCAAATGTGGCTGGGGCATTACATAAACCAAAGGGCATAACTGTGAACTGCCATAGCCCTGATCCTATCGAGAATGCGGTTTTCTCACGATCAGCTGGCTCCATGTCTACTTGCCAATATCCACTTTTCAGATCGAGTGTGGAGAACCAACGAGAACCAGAAAGTGTTTCCAAAGTATCGTCTATTCTGGGCAAAGGATAACTATCTTTTTTAGTTACTGCATTGAGCTGTCGGTAGTCAATACAAAAACGTGTTGAACCATCTTTCTTCTTTACTAGCACTACTGGTGACGTCCATGGACTGTTTGATGGTTCAATTACCCCTTGTTTGCTCATATCTTTGATGATGTCTTCGGCTTCATCTCTTTTCGCAAATGGAAGTCGTCTAGGTTGTTGTCTGATTGGCTGAGCGTCTCCGGTATTAATTTTGTGCTTTACTATGCTTGTTTTGCCATTATCCTTCTTATCAATGGCAAAAACATCTTGAAATTCTATTATCATAGACTTCACTTTTTTAGTTCGTTCATCATCAAGATCTTGGCACGTTTTAATCATCGTCTCAACAAGCTCCTTTGGATACTTAGATTTCGACGGTTTCTCATTAGTACTCATGGAACAAATCGAAGCCACGGGAACACACTGTCCGATCAAAGTTCTTTTACTTAACTTAATAGAAGTTCCCTTCAAATTCATAACTCTTACAGGAACGACATCTCGAATTCTCACCAAAGCTTTTGCCGTTAGGAACTCGGCATTGTTCACATCTTCGACCATCCTTAAACTTCCCTCTCGGCAGTAACTATCAGGTCTGGCCATCAAAATTTTCTCACTATTACCGGGTATTGTTACGTCACAAGTAGTTATTAAGGTGATAACATCTTCTTTGTCTTCATGAAACGGCAACTCTTCACCACCGATCTCGAGAACTCCATCTTTGACATTCAATACAGCTCCAACTTTCCGTAGTAAATCCATCCCCAATATGAACTCGTCAGAGATCTCTGCAATTAATACTCGATGTTTCACTGTGGTCTGGCCAATGGATACTGACATATTAGCCTCGCCATATGTATTAATTATCTCACCAGTTGCTGTTCTAAGCTTTACTGTTGCAGGCGATAATTTAAGATGGTCTCGTACTACTTCTGGTCGTGCTATAGTTCTTGTTGCACCTGTATCTACCAAAAACGATATACATTTATTATTAATACGACCCTCGATGTACAAGCTATGAATTCCACCGGAGGACGTAATGTTCACAGTTACTATGGGGGCTGTGTTTCTCGAGGTCGGCAGTTGCCCCTTAGTGTCGACCCGTTCTAGTTTTCCGACTGTTGTATCATTTTCTTGCAATTACGGCGAATGTGACCTACGTCACCACAATTCCAACATCTGGGCTCGCGTCTCTTCGGCATCGTGTTATGAACTATTTTTCGTACCATTTCTTCTAGACGTTCATCGTTTAGTTCGTCGCCTTCTTCAATGGTTCTTACTCGATGGCTCCGTGAAGTTTGACTAGCTGTTTCATGTTCTAAGGCAATAGCGAGCGCTTCATCTAGAACTTTCGGTCTTGCTAGTCGTAAAGCTTTCTGTAATTCACTTTCTTTTAACCCATTGACGAAGGTATCTACGGCAATTTCTTCCAAAATGTTGTCTGGTACCTCCGGATAAGCCAACCGCACTATACGGGCAACATCTGCTTCAAACTCTTGCAAATTCTCACTTGCTCGTTGAGTTCTACTTCTTAGTTGCGCCTTGTAGACTTGTTGTAGATGGGCATCTCCGTAACGTTTGTCTAGTCGAGTGAACAAGGTCTGGTAACATTTTTCTTGACCCTTAGGAATCGATCTTAGGATATCTGCAGCATCACCTCGTAAAGCAGCAGTCAAGGAAACAGCTTTTTCTTGTTCTGTCCAATGATTGGCTGTCGCAATAGCTTCAAATTGTCTAAGGTATATGGACCAAGAGGACTTTCCATCAAATGGTGGCAATTTGAATCTCATATGATGTGCCATTTCGTCTCTAGGTGATTCTTCTTTCACTACCGGATCTAAAGCTACCGTATTAATTGGTGGTAGCACTTTCGTGTTAGTTATGATGGTCTCTAATTGTTTGATTTTCTCTTCTACGTCTTCTATCTTGTCGTTTACATTTTTCTGTAACTTATCGAATGTTCTTGAGACTTCTTCAAATTTCGTATTGTTTTGAATACAAATTTCTTTAATTATTTGTGAAGTCTCATCGAATCTTCTAGATACATTTTCGAATGTTTCATCGAATCTTTTGGAAACATTCTTTAATTTATCATCATTTTTTCTAGAAGATTCTTCAATTTTTTTAGAAGTTTCTTCAATAATCATTTGCGACACATTTTCAAATTTACTATCATTTTGTTTAGAACTCTCTTCGATCATTTGTGAGACATTCTCAAACTTTCCATCAATTATTTTTGTTAAAACTGCTTCTTCTGCTGACTGGAACTGGAATGTCTCTGGGTCGTCTCCATTCTTGTTGAGAACAGTCTTCAGTCGTTCTTGTAGGATCTTCTTGGACCCGCTGCAGTCTTCATCGCGTTCTTCTAGTTGCTCACGCAACTGTTTCACTGAAAGTTCTACTAGCAGTATCTTCGATCAGGCACACACGTACTTTTTAAATGTTCTTTCGTACAACGATCACTACCGAACTACGCGGATGTTCCCGACGAACAATACTTTTCAAAAGTTCAAAAGTCTCTTTTTTCCACTTTTGGATTTATTTTTAAATAAATCAATTGTCCTCACACTGTGACACCAATTGTACCGTTTTTTAAATAAAACGAGCGGTTCGAATTTATGTAAATATATTTATTTATAACTTTACAGTTCGGAATTCTCTTATCAACTAAACTTCTTCCTAAGATCGTTACATATATATACTAAAGTTACTATTTTCTAGAAAGTTCCCACCTCTAGGCGAACGCGACAGATCTTTCTCGAAATATCGAGTCGCTTTCGAGATGCCGCCGCGCCGCATGGAAGCATGAGGTGCTGTTTCGAGATGCAACCGTTATACGTGCCTCGTTAAATGCATGTTCGTAACAGTTCTACCCTTAGATCGAAATTGAATTAGCTTCTTTAAATATTCTATTCGTTTTAAACGAATTTCATATTTTTCCATTAGAACACTCCTATTGTCTTTGGTTGTTCTCCACCTGTAATTTGTTCAAGATAATTTGAATAGAATATATTTTCAAAAGTATGATGGTTTAAATTTCAAATGTAATGATTCCTTTAACCATACTATATTTCTTGTTTCCTTAAAGGTATTAACAGATTAACAAATTTCCTTAAAGGTATTAACAGGTTTTCGGTTGCTTCGAAATATGCCGCCTCTTGTTCCATAAATGTAGTAACATTATAAATTATTGCCTTTGCTGGGCTATTTCATCTCAGCCCTTTTGTTCCTATCTTTTTAGAAGCCATATTGTTAAATAACTAAACCTAACACACTATAAATACACTAAATGACTTAATAATTCACTAATTACTACTACCAATATTATCTTCTCTTCTTTTTGTGCCACTCCTATCGGAAATTGGAAATCATCAAGGCTATTCTGACCTTGTTTACGGCTGACCTAAAGAGTTCATTAGTGGTGCAGCCAAACCACTCTCTCAAATTCCGCAACCATGACATTCTTCTACGGCCTGGATTCCGTTTTCCTTCTATTTTTCCCTGCATTATATTTTGAAGTAATGCGTATTTATGTCCTCTCATCAGGTGACCAAAATATTCGAGTTTTCTTCGCTTTAGCGTTAACAAAATCTCTGGGTCTTTTCCTATTCTTCGTATTACTTCACAGTATGTTATTCTTTCAACCCAACTAATCTTCAGCATTCGACGGTAGCACCACATCTCGAAACTTTCAATATTTTTCATGTTGTTCTGTTTGAGAGTCCAGGCCTCTACACTGCATAATAGCGTGTTAAATACATAGCCTCTCAGCATTCTTAATCGTATGCGTATATCGTAAACCAATATTATACTAAGCACTAATATAAAATAAAATAATAAAATATCCAACATGATCAAATCAACAAGTCAAACACTCTGCGATACCACAACTACGACACTGACAAACAACAAACTGGCCGTTTCTATGGTAACACTAGTAAACAAGAACCACTGCACATTGTCGATTTATGAATCATATTCCCAAACTAAACTTTATCGGAGTCTACCTAGCCAAGATACTGTTGACAATACCGTTTAATTTATTATTTCATCACATAGGATGTTTTATTATTTGGCCTACATTTTGATTTTGAATAATATATATATATATATATATATATATATATATATATATATATATATATATATATATATATATATATATATATATATATATAGCACCCTCAGTGCAAGACTGCAGTAACTCAAAATTTTATGAAAATGAAGTAATCATGGAATTCGATTGTAAACTTGCATATCTATCAACTGTAAAACTTAAGTAACTTTCAAATGCTTAACCGGCTAAATATTGCAACAACAGTATAACTATTTTATGTTTTTGTACATAGGTTCCATGCAAAACTGTTGTAACTCTAATGTAACAAGAGTTACCACAGTTTTGCACGGAACATTGCAATGGTTTCGATAACAAGCAGTGAAAGGCAGGAAAAAAGTAAGATATTTGTTATTTTAATATATATATATATATATATATATATATATATATATATATATATATCTGTGGTGTTTAATTTTAATATACAGCATGTCTACGTAATCCATTAACAACCGAGACAATAAAAAAATATTTACGATTTATCAATTTATTTATGTAAGTTTTATATCCTTTGTGTGACATTATATTTTCCATAAAATGTGTGACCATTTATTAATTAGATTGGATTAAAAACACATGAATTAAGACTAATTATTTACAGCCAAAAAGTATTTTTTGTTATAAAAGGAAAATAGTTATCCTAAAACTATTAACAATACTGACAGGTTAAAAATATCTATTCTCAGAAACCTTGTTATATAAAAACTAAATCCCAAATTGTATTACATCTTCATGTAACCTTCCGGGGCGATTCCGTCTTATCATATTATCCCCCATATTTTGGCCCTAGATGATATCCGAGAAGAGGACAATAACTAACAGAAAATGTATCTACACTTTTTACAATTATCTACGTGCAAAAGTGTTGTAACTTTGAAATTCCTATTTTTTTAGCATTAATATTTTTTTATTTAAATTTATATTTTTGGTTACTGTAACATAGGCTGAAAAGCATGCAAAATCATAATTAATTGTTAATTTTTCTTAAAACTTGTCTCTTATTTCACCGATATTAGCACGAAAATAAAGAAAATCGTCTTTATCTCGAAACTTACTTATTCCGACTTACTGCAGTCTTGCACTGAGGGTGCGATATATATATATATATTATATATATATATATATATATATATATTATATATATATATATATATATATATATATTTCTTTGGCCATCTATCTTCATTCATTCGCTTCACGTGACCATACCACACTAGTTGTCTCGTTTTAATTCTGTCTACACTGGAATATACAGTATTTGTCCTCCTTCTAATATCTTCATTCCTGATATGATCTTTTTGGATACACCACACAGCGACGATTAAATATATACTTTAAATAAGGTAGGAGATAGACAACATCCTTGTTTAAGCCCCTTTGTTATTGGAAATGATTCAGATATAAAGTTTCCTTCTTGAACGACACTTCTTACATTTTTGTATATATTTGCGATAGCATTCACATACTCTCTACTGAGACCTACTTTTGTCAATATTTGAAACAGTTTTTTCAAAGGTACCGTATCGTATGCCTTCTCTAAATCTACAAATAGTAGGTGGGTAGATAGATTCCTCGCCTTTCGTTTTTCGATTCCTGCTGCAGAACGAATATACCATCAGTGCACGATCTTCCTGCACGAAATCCATTTTGTTCTTCGATGTCTTTGTATTCTGATTCTATTCTTTCTTTTATTATACGACCGTACAACCTCCCCACTAAGCTGGTAACAGTTATTCCCCTATAATTAGAGTATTTGCGTTTATCCCCTTTCTTGAATATTGAACTGATGTATCCAATATTCCAATCGTCAGGGATATTTTGTCCTTTTACGCATTTGTTAAATAGTTGAACCAACATCTCATGTAATATTTTTGGTCCATACTTCACCAACTCAATTGGAATGTCTCCAGGTCCTGCTGCTTTACCGTTTTTCGATCTTTAGAGGGCATCGTTTAACTCTTCGGTTGTTATCTCAATTTTGAATAATACTTATTTCAATTGACATACCATATGTTATATGGTATTCTGGAAGATAATCAGCCTGTTTTTTCTTGCATGTACTGTCTAACTTACTAGATAGAAATGTCAAACTGAATTTCAGTCACAATTGTAAATACAATTAAATTCATTGGCTACTTTTATGGAAACGATCGTCTTAAAAATATATGAAGGTACTATTACCGTCCAGAATGGCACATATATAATCCAGAATAGCAATTTTTTTTCTTTTTCTTCCACTCTTTCTGTTTTTTAGAGATAGCGCCAAAAATTTTTCGTCCAAAAATTACTGCTCTAAGTTAGACAGTTATTCTCTGAAAATATAAAATTTGAGAAGAGTTTAAAATAAGCGGTTTACGTGATAGTTTTTTTTTGTGTCTGTTATCGCTAGTATGGCTGTATCATCAGCTAAGGTGGCAATAGTGTTTTGTTCTAGCTCTGGAATGCCACACGTAAATAATAAGTACAGAACTGAACCTAATACACTCCCTTATGGCACGCCACCTTTGATCTCCCTTAAGTCGGTGTATACTTCTTCTTGTTTTAGTCTGAAATATCTATTCGCAATGTATGATTCTATAATTTTATTTATAATTTTTCTGAATACTGTTTAATCACGACCGCTCTTAGCTTATAGTTTAAACCGTTATGCCAGACTTTATCATATGCCTGTGCTACGTCCAAGAAGATTGTAGGGCAGACTTTCTTTTCTTTTAATGCTTTTTCTATTATATTAGTTATTCTGTGAACTTGATCTTTAGCGAAATGTTTATTTCTGAAACCAAATTGATCATTTAGTATACGATTTTCTTTTTTATTATTGGTTTTAATCTTTTCAACAGAAATTTTTCAAATAGTTTTGACATCACAGGAAGGAGTGATATTGGTCGATAGAATGTCACTTTATTAGAAGGTTTACCTGGTTTAGCGATTTTAATGACTACGGGTACTTTCCAGAGTCTGGGAACATATCCCAATCTAAAAGCAGCGTTTATTAGGT
Organism: Diabrotica balteata; assembly: GCA_918026665.1. Taxonomy (NCBI): domain Eukaryota; kingdom Metazoa; phylum Arthropoda; class Insecta; order Coleoptera; family Chrysomelidae; genus Diabrotica; species Diabrotica balteata. Next base: position 65,374,774 of record OU898278.1, read on the forward strand.
GTGTCAGCTTAACTATGGCTTTTCTTGGTAGATTTTTTAATAGTTTTTTCGTTATGAGATTATATCCTGGAGCTTTCTTATGATTTATATTTTCTTTTATCTCTGTTGATACTTCTCTAAGTGATGTCAACGTTATTCTTTCTTCAGTTTGGAATGGTTCTTTCCATCTCAGTTCCTTACCATCATTGTCGTTGGAACGTGCTTTCTAAATGATCCGCAAATCGTTCTGCTTTCTGTTCGTTACTTCTAACCGTTGCCGTTTTCCAACGTTATAGGAGGAGAATGAATAATTGGTCTCTTCATTCTTTTTGCTGCCTTCTGTGTTCTGGTCAGCTGTTAAATTACTTAAAAAATAATTAATTGTTGAATTTTTTATACTCTGTATCTCCATTTTTAGTTTTTGTGTAGCATTATTTAGACAATGCAAAACAACGCAAAGAGCAATGGAACGAATCATGCTTGGAATATCACTAAGAGACAAGATTAGAAACACCGAGATAAGACGTAGAACGAAGATTAGGGATACTGTGGAAGAAATTACAAAAATGAAATGGCGCTGGGCAGGTCACGTAACCCGATATAATGACAACAGGTGGACACACAGAATTCTAGAATGGAGACCAAGGACGACAACAAGAAGCTTGGAAAGACCTCAAAAAAAATGGGTAGATGACAGGCAAGCAGTGGATTAGAAGGGCGCAAGACAGAGAAAGATGGAAGCAATTGGGAGAGACCTACATTCAGGAGTGGATGGAAAATGGTTGACAAAGAAGAAGAAGATTATTTAGACTAGTTTTGTCTCGTGTAGCTCTGTATTGCTGCCATTTTTTTCTTTACTTCCTTTTTTCTACTATGAGTTCTCTGATTTCTTTTGGATAGTTGTTCGCTTTTTTCTAGAAATTATTGTGGTTTTATGAGTGGTTAGAGTATTTTTTCAAGCTACCTGATATTTTTTATAAAAACTTTTAATTCGTCATCAAGTTGCCTGGTGTTTCTCAATAACGCAGCAAGATTAATTTTGTATTAAAGCTCTCCCAGTCATTTTTTTTATTAATCAATATTGAATTGAACTTTTTTTTGTTCACTGTATCACTCATAGGTAAAATTATTGGTGAATGATCAGAGTTCATGTTCCAGCCGCCTGAAAAAATCTATCAGGTCTGGAGTTTTGTTTCTATGGATAGGCCAGTATGTTGGTCTACCAATAGATATTACTTCACCCTTTTGTTCTTATCAGCTGAGAATAGTTCTTTTCCATTAGTTGTAGTTAGCCTAGAGTCCCACTGGGTATTGTTTGCATTAAAGTCGTCACCGATTATTTATTTATCTTTTTCTCAAAGTGTTCATATACTCATTACATTGTTCTCTTTTAACGGAGTGTCTAGTAGGACAATATATTAAACTTATATTTACGGTATGTGTTTTTATCTTTACACATACTGTCGTAGCTTGTATGTGCTCAGTTGCATATTTTAACTCCTCATTATGCAGGATGTTATCTTTAATAATTATGATAGTACTTTCTTCTTTAGCTGCATTATCTGGATCTACAGTAGAATATGCTCCATACCCTCTACATTTTACATATGATTGTTTAGTGAAGTGTGTTTCAGAAAAAGACACAGATCAATTTTCTTAATGTCTAGTATTGGTTGCAACTCCATCTGATGTTGTAACAGCCCATTTGCGTTGCACGCCATTATTCAGAGGTCCTTAGACAGTTCTGATTTTCGGAATAAATAGCTCCTTTAGCGCTATGTTTTAGTCGGGTAACTCGGGTAATCGTATCATCAATATTGGTAAGCTTTTTCAATATCATTTTCTCTTTATATTCTTTGTTTTATTTACATTATGTGATAGTTTACCAGAACAAAGCAAACAAAATCCATCAAGTTATATTAAAATCACCTGGAGATTACAGTTTTGAGAAAAACTACGTTTTTAAAACTGGCAGAAAATTATTTTCCAGATCTAGTCGGTTAATTTTAATTAATCTTAATGCATTTTGTTTGTTTTGATTTTCTTTATGATAGTTTACTACAATTTGTAAATAAAAATTTATTAAAATTATTGTGACTGAAAAAAATCTAAAAAATAGTCAGTTTTTGAACAATTTTTTTAAATGTCCGACATTTTGTTTATTTTTAAGAATTTTTAATTTTTGTGGTTAACTATCACGTAAAATTATTTTTTTAAAGCACTTCTCGAATTTTATATTTCAAATTTGCCGTTCCAGAGATTACCTATCAGCGATGGAGCAGTATTTTTAAATTTTGAATTTTTGAACGAAAAATTTTTGGCGCCATCTTTAATACAGGAACAATGAAAAAACAAAAGAAAAAATATTTTTTTTCTAATTTTTAAAAGTTGTATAATAATATAAAAAAAATGAATTGCCATATATAATAGATAAGATACAAAAAAAAAATGTTAAATATGTTTAATTTTTTAGCATTCTAGGCGGTAATAGTGCCTAAATGTAAAAAATAGGTATTTGCTCAAAAGCCGGTGAATTTGGGTGTAGGGAACATTTATACGCAATGAAAGAAAATTCAAATGTATTTCATTATAAAGTATAGAATACCGGGTGTGCTATTTAAAATAAGAATATTATTCAATATACAGTATTGAATATAGGCCATATTCAACTAATTCACTTAATCACTTTGAACAATGTCTGTAATTTATATTTTCATCATTGAATTTTATTTGTTTTTTGATTTTTTTAGTTTTATTATAAAGATATACTTATTAGGAATTAAAAATTAAGAAATAAAAAGTTTGTGAATGCGAATAAAGTATTTTGGTCAACCTATACATGAAGTACCTATTTTGATTGGGATATTACTCTTTTTTGTAAGTTTCGGCATGTTTTGTCTTTTGAAAGACCTTCGACCGAAAGACAAAAAGATTCAAATAAAAACACGGTAGTTTTAAATATACTTAATCGTTGTATTTACGTATAGAAAGCATAAAGTGCTTTCCAGAATACGGTATAGAATATTATAGTATGCCATTTGAAATAAGAATAGTATTCATATCACATGTAGACCAAATTCAACAAAAATAAAAGATCATCATATGTGATGATATGATAAAATATCTTACAAAGTTTAACTAGAAAGAAAAAATTTTTGTTAACCAAATTTGTGAAAAATTTGTGTCACCAAATAAAATTAGTTTGTTATATAAAAATGCTGTTAACATATTTCAAAAAATATCAATATAAAAATGTTTTAATCTAATAAATGATTCTCTGAAATTTTTATATAATTTTGAAAAAGTTTCTTAATACAACAACAATTGAATTTATAAATAAATTTGAATATTGACAATTACAAAAGAGCCTCAATGTCATAAATACCAACTTAAAAATTTTTATTTTTGACAAATATATTGCCAAAAATAATATTTTGTTTAAAAATTCTTTTTTGTTTAGTAACAAAAAAGAACAAGATTTATTCACCATTGATAGATGCCTGAATAAATGTAACAAATACATGGAAAATTAAATCAAAATGTGATATTTTACTGGTTTCATATATAAACTACATAGAAATAATATAATCATAAATTTTGCTTAGATTTTAAATTTCTGACCTTTTGTTTAAATTATGATCACTTTTGCTAATGCAAACCATTTCCAAAAAAGTTCTTTTGAATTTATTACTTTTACTACATAAAATTTTAATATTATCAAAATTCATAATATGGATTTTATTATAAATCCTTCTAAAAAACTAAGACAAGAAGGTATCTATCGATATTGATTATTTTTCTGCTGTGAACAATCTCTATAAAGACCGTTGTAGTCTTCTGCCATAAAACTGTGCTTTCATGCCTTTCCAAACATAATATAACAAAAAATTTGCTGTATATAAAATTAAATTTAAACCAAAAAAACTTAAAATTTCAAAATTTGAACGAAGATAAAAGAATACCTAGGTAAATTAGTTAGCTCAAGAATTATTCTGTTTCTGAAAAAAATTCTAAAAAAAATAATATTTCAATTAGTCTTCATTAAAGGCATTCCTACCAGTGGCAGTGCCTGACCAGCAATTATTTGGTTATAATTTAATTCCAATAGCACTAGCAATAAATTACAGAACAGGTTAGTTACGCCCATAAAAAATGCACAACTACACAAAAAACCTTGTTCAGTTCTGTTCCTAATTATAAACGATATTTATTATACCACCTTATTAAATGCAGGAATTGCTGATGGTGTCTCATTTCTGCACACTTTTTTTATGGTAAATGCCTCTGCCATCAGCCATTTTGGGCTTCAGTTCAAATTAAAGCAGAGTAGTGCTTGTTTATTTCCGGTTTAGAACATAAATTGTCAAAATTTTCTGTTTGCTCTTTGATTTACCTTCGACGAGAAAAAAAATGTTTTAGCTTTCATGTAAATATATTTTCGAATTATTATATTTTTTAGACAATACATTAATATGCAGTAATAATAAATACTTAATAATAATTTTTTCGAACTTTAGTTGCTCCTTTAACCGTAGGCAGGTTTTATAGCAATAAAAACAATAGTGACAATCAGCGTATATTAAAGATTCTACGAAGTCTTTTTTGTGTTTACATTTTTTTTACAACCGTTTAGTATGAGATTATACTATAACACAGTCTGGTTATTCAAAAATCATCGATTTCACGGCAAAATGTTTTACAGATATCTGAAGCTTGTAAGACATAGGTGGGGGTTACTAGATGACGAATAAATGAAAAGATACTCCTATTTTTACCTTCCGTTTTTTTAAACAATAATTTATGGTCACAATTTGATTTTTTGTTTTTTTATCTATAAGTTTTTTCCCTTATATTTTAAATAAACAATATTTATGTCATTTTTTTATTTCACGAATATCTTCATTTTCTCGATTTTTGAATTAAAATTGATAAATAATTTACGGAGATATTTGCAAAACAGCAGTTTTTTGGCACTAATTTATAAATTTCATTAATTTTTTTAATATTAAAATAAAATGCTATTAATACATTAAAACATCGAGGAAATACCGTTCTTTAAATTTATGCGAAATTTCCCCCCGGGTTTAAAAGTTATTTAATTTGTTTATCCCTGAGACTAATTATTTAAACTATTGATCTTGCAAAATGAATAACGCTAGACACAGTTAGCAAAATTTCATAGGATTATTTAAGACTTAAACTATAAGACTTATACTATAAAGTTAAATGCATATTGCGTTTTCATTAAAATTATTTACAAAACAAACGTTTGAAAAAGGGGTATGTTTTTTACTTAGAAACAATTGTAATAACTTCTATATTTTTTAAGCTACAGATTTGTACGTACAACCATTGCATAGCTAGTAAAAACTCACAATTAAAAAAAATAAACCTTCTACGACCAATAGGAACGAAGTTAGCGACTATTTTTTTTAAATCATAAAACGAAGGTCGACATAGGAAAGTGAAGGAGAAACTGTTTTAGCTCCACACTACAAAATTTCGTCAGTCTCATTGTAGTGGTTTTAGAAAGCAATATACTTCTACTTCTATGAGTAAAATATTTTGTGTATTTCGAACAAAAAAGTTTTAACTAAACGTATTTAATTACTTTTTGATTGAAAATTGTAAGTAATATTTAAAACTATTGAATAAATAATTAATTATTTTCAACTTGTATAATCAGTGAAAAATATTATTTATTATAGATTTATTCATAATAAACAGCACACTGTGGCATTAACTTGTTCAAGCAGTAGTAGTTTCAAAGTAAGTATTTTCCTTTTTTAATTTTTGTTTTATAAATTGCTAAATTATTGTTATGCAAGTTAAACCTTTGTTTTGAAATATTTTTATTGCTTTTACTTTATTGTTTATAATCATAATTAAATTTCAACTTAATAAAATAAAAAGTCTTTACAAATTTTAGAAATACGATTATGCTTGTTATAACTTTAAATATTTTTAAAAGATTCGTTCTATATAAGCTTGCAATATTCTGATTTTTGATTAATAATAAAAAAATCTTTTTTTGATTTATTTTAGACGTCTGAAACATATTTCCATTCAAATGGAGCAGATCTTTTTTTACTCGTTTTGTACTCTTTACGAGGTAATTTTTTAAAATTTATTAGATTGTACATTAAATCGAAAGAAATTATTGTTACGATAATTATGGCGTTTATAACTATTAATATATTATGACTAATTCTGTTTTCTGTTCCAGTAAATTCGAAGTTGTTTACAGAAACCTTTAGACCCTAATTTTATGAGTAATCCACGTCTCGAGGCTTTTCGAACAGTTGAAAAACGAGTCGAGCGCCTTCACTAAAATACGAGATTATTCAAGAAGTTCGCCGAATTTTCTAGATGACAACAGTTGTGTATATAAATGAAAGATTTTTTATTTGGCGGTCAGTCATAAGAAGATCGGGAAACGCGGTTTACTTGTAACGAAACGTGACATAAATACATTTGTACAGCTATTTAATAAATTAGTAATTAGTTATCGTGAGTTTTAATAAATTAGAATATAGACAATTAATTAGAATAAAGACAAATAAATTAGAACAATATAAATATACAACATTATCTTTTGTAATATTTTATTTATAATCAGGGGAAATTTAAATTAATCAACGCAAACGAAGAATTTCTTAGTTTCGTGAATATTTTTTACGATTCCAACGCAACTAAAGAAAATATAATGGGAATTGGTTGTGAGGTGATTACTGCACTACTGCAGTTAATATACTGCAGTTGATATAAATTATAAAAAAAAACACAACAGTACACTTTCTTTAAATGATACATACAAGTGAACAGAAATATCGGCAAATCATCTTTTAAACTAAAAACTCTGCCACCACCTGAAGGTGCAGCTAAACAGCATGTTCTTCGGGTTTACTATCAATTACAGATGTGGTTAGGTAATAAGTTAGATGCTTGTGCCTATGGTTGAAGACAAAGTGCCACTGGTTTTGAACCAATTTATACCCTAGATAATTTAATTCCAGAGGAGACATTAAAGCACATTTCAAGCAAATGCACGTTGCAAAACTACTAGATGTGGGTGCAGAAAACGTGGTTTGAATTGTACGACCTTGTGCATAAATTATACTAAGAAAGAAGTATAGGAGAAAATATGCTGCAACCTCGGTACAGTTACGTATAGACTGACTTAATAAATGAAGACAAATAACCTGCAACAAAAAGGTTCAGAGCTGACAAATAAATCGAATGAATGAACCAAATTTTAAGTTTTAAACCAATATATGTAAAGAAAATAAATAAAGTAAAGTTCAATCAACATTGCAAAATTTAATAAGACAAGTTTCGAAATAATCGACTTATTTTATCAAAGCAGTAATGCAGATTAGATTAATATTGTATATCATATTTGTACGAAAAATAGAATAAAAATCAATATTGTTAATGATAAAAATACAAAAAATTATAATTAATATACGGAATATAATAATATAATGTGTAAAAAATTACCTGAAATGTAATTTATAAAATATATTAGTATTATTACATCATCGATATACAATGAAAAAAATATAATATGTTGATTTTCCGAGATTTACGGGGTGATAATTATGTCATCATTATTAATACTGCGACAGACTATTCCAGCCAAAATAAAAAAAAAAGTTTTTACGGTGAATTTCAAATGAACTCAATTTTTCCGAAATTTCACATATTTTCCGGCCAGTGAAAACTATGTATTTATTAATATTTCGACGAGCTACCTAAGAATAAAAAAGAGGCTTCCAGCTGTAATGGAAGCCGTGAAAATTTAAATTTTTAATACTTGTTTTAATTTGAAGTTCCGATGTCGAAAAAAAAAACGGAGCTGAAACAGTTATCCCCTCCACTTTCCTATGTCGATCTTTCGAAAGTACCTTCGTTTCGAAGGCTGTAAGTTTTAAAACAAAATGGATGAATTTTATAGCTATAAGTTTCAATATATAGTCATTTAAAACATTTGCTAATTTTACTTCTTAATGTTTATAAACAATGGAGATATGATTTTTTAAAAAATAGTCGCTAGCTTCGTTCGTATTGGTCATGGAAGGTTTTTGAATTTTTAATGTAACTTTTTTTACCAGCTATCCAATGGTTGTATCTACAAGTCTGTATGTACAAGTTTAAAAATATAGAAGTTATTATAATTGTTTATAAGTAAAAAACATATCCCTTTTTCAAACGTTTATTTTGTAAATAATTTCGATGAAAACGCAATATGTATTTAACTTTTGAGATATTTTAAGTCTTAAAGAATTATATGAAATTTGCTAAATGTATATAGCTTCATTCATAGTCTTAAGGATAAACAAATTAAATAACTATTTAACCGATCGGGGGGAAATTTCGCACAAATTTAAAAGACGGTAATTCCTCGATGTATAAATGTATTAATAACATTTTATTTTGTTAATAAAAAAATTAATAAAGTTAATAAATTAGTACAAAAAACTGCTTTTTTGCAAATATTATCTCCGTAAATTATTTATCAATTTTAATTGAAAAAACGGGAAAATAAAGATATCCTTCATATAAAAAATGGTATAAATATTGTTTATTTAAAATATAAGGGAAAAAACTTAGATAAAAATAAAATAGATAAAAAATAAAATTATAAGCATAAATTATTGTTAAAAAAAAATGCAAGGAAAAATAGGAGTATTTTTCATCTATTCGTCATCTAGTAACCCCTACCTATGTCTTACAAGCTTCAGATATCTGCGAAACATTTTTCCATCTTTTTTTTTAACCAGAGTGGGCTACTAATATATTTTGGATATAGATTTATACACGTAACAATGGAAACGTTTACCTATATATCTTGTTAAAAATTTGCAAAAATACATTTTTCCTCCGTAACCATAAATTAAAAAGTTTAGAAGCATATATGATGATTTCTGTAAATAATATTTTTGAAACGACTGCCACTGTCTTAAACTAAAAATGTATCTGCTTTAACAATCCTAGTGTAGTTTTCCAATTGCCGCCCAAAAATGATTTTGATAAATTGTTTTAGTACACAACGAACTTTCCATTGGAACTAATAAACTTATTCCATTCAGTACCATGTTAACAAAAACTGTGTCGCTTACGTGTGTAGAGGAAGGGCGTATTTAATAGCTAACCGGTAAGCAAGCTATTTTGCAAGGAAACTATCAAAGCAAAGAAATAATTTTTCAAACAAGCTGTAAGTTGTTTCAGTTTCCATTTTGTTTCTCATTTCCTCATCATTCTCGTATATATTTGAATACTATAAATTGATGCTATAAATAATGTCGCATAGTTCTTGCTTCTCTATTTAGGTATATCGTTTTCCAGTGAATCAAATATACCTCCAGTTCTTTATATCTTGTTTCTTGACATATTATCTTATTCTTGCTAATTGATTGACGTTATTCAGGAGGATACATCTCGAGATTCCTAATGTAATGTATTGATACTGTATTTAGGTGGCGGAAAAAAGGAAGTTAAAACGTATCTTTATCTAAGAAACAGTTTCATCTCTGTGAATCATTTGAAATTTTTTTTTAGCTAAAACGTAATATTTTACGGTCCATTTAAGTCGACACAGGTCGTGGCAAATCACATATGATCCTACACAATCTAAAAGTAAAAACCTCTCATATACGCACAAATAGAAAAAAAAAAGCGCATATCTATTGTAGTCAGTAGAAAGTATTATGAAACAGAGAACAAGTTATCATATTTAAGAACAGTAGCTAATCTATAATAGTTTATATTCATCATCATCATTTTGGCTTTACAACCCTGTGTTGGTTCTAGCCTCCCCAAGAATTCTCTTCCAGTCGTCCCTATCCATTGCCTTCCTCCGCCAAGCACGTACTTCCATGTTTCTCATATATTGGTCTATGTTATCTAGGAATCTTGTTCTGGGTCTTGCTCTTCTTCTTTGACCAATAGGTCTATCAAGCCATCCGCATTACATGGCCTACCAACCTCAGACGCCCTATCTTAATGTGTTTTACGATATCTGGTTCCTGGTATATTCTATAGAGTTCGAAGTTGTATCGTCTTCTCCGGGCACCGTTTTCATTTACCGCAATAGTTTATATTTCTGTTTAATAATTATAGTTTTTTTTTAATTCTTGACATTTGGTTTTCCTTTAAATAAATTTATAATATGAGATTGTGTTTTTTTTTGTACGTAAGCATTTACACATGAGTGGATTTTTTCTTGTGTGATTTAGTGTTATTCCACATGTGAAGATATTTATTGTAGGCTTAGATAAGATTGTTTTTTATTTGAATGTTTATTTCTTTTGTGCTTTTTCTCAATCAGAAATTAAAATGGAGAATATGGTACTAAAATCAAATATTCACTGAGTGTGAAGTTAACCCCAAAAACATTCTTTCTCATTCCTGGAATTAGGAATTTGTTGCCTGTTTCTGCATCAAACTTTGATTCATCGTTTTAAGGGTGTTCCTTCTTTTTTACTATTTTTTTGTAATAATTTAAGTTTAATGTAATTTAATGTAGTAACAATTTTTTGTAATATTATTTTTATATAGAACTTACATACCATATATTATATATTATGGTGGTTAAAGGTTGGTACCTCAGGGGTAGTATGAGATATCGACTCTTATATTGCAATAAAACTCTGTGAAATGTCCTCTCGTTTCCCAATGAAAGGGTTGGGGGTTCTGGAAACAGAACTCGGCTCTGCCAGTAAATCCTACTCTCACGTCCTATATGTCGCGTAACCACCGGGTACGTAGCGTAAAATGGATGTGCGTTAAAACTGGAAAATGTCGACTAAGGGAAAAACCACAACAGAAAATCCTGGTCCTCCAAGCTTGGGGGTTGGAGTGATGGGCCAGTTCCTCATCATCTGGAAAAAAGTCTTTTGACTAGAAATTATAACGACGAGCCTCGGAATATGGATGGAAACTTACGACGACGACACCTGGCTAAGAAAAGGACTTTGAAAATTGGTACTTGGAACACTCAAGGCTCAACTCACAAAACAACGGAAATTTTAACTGAAATGACGAACCAAAAAACGGACATCATAGTGCTCTCTGAAACCAAAAAAAAAGCCAAGGAAATTAACAGATTAAAGACTACATTTATATATGTCAGGAGTAGAGAAACACGTACACGCTAAATTAGGGGTTTTAATTCTTATAAAAAAATCGTTAAAAATATATATAAAAGACTATCATATCATATATCATTTTGACAATGAGTCACATTATATGGTATCGAAACAATAGTTGTTTGAGTCTATGTGCCAACAGACGATTCAAATCAAGTTAAAAATTCCTTTTATAAAGAGTTATCAAACATTTGTGATAGAATAAAAAGTCATCAAGAAATAATATTGTTAGAAGACCTAAATGCCAGAGTAGGTAGGTTTATTTGAGTCGGTTCTCAAATAGACGATAACGCACTGGGAAGGCACGGAGAAATAGTTAAAAATGGTTCAGGGGACAGCTTAATTAAGTTCTGTCAACTTCTTGGTTGTTAAAATAATGAATATCCAATTCCAATATAAAGATATTCATAAATACACTTAGGAACGACCTTCACTCCAACAGAAGATGATCATAGACTATAGAATAATGAGATAGAAATCAAAATTTAAGTGCCAAGACTGCAAAGTAAAAAGAGGATCTAACTGTGGGACAAATCACTACTTTCTTTTAGCTAATCTTTTGTGCCCCTTTAAACAATACTACAAACAAAACACCGAAAGAGAGAGAAACAGTACTACACAGTACAAAACGAAGAGATATAAATTGAACTTTTTATTTCAACCAAGTATGTAATAAACATCTTTTTTAATCTAGATTAGAAAAAAAACTAAATCAGATGAAAAGAAATGCGGATGTAAAACAAGAATACAACAACGTCAAAACGATAATAAAAAGATTGCTTATGAAGTATTAGGACCAGGGAACAACGACAAAAAACATCACGAATCATCATGGATGACAGAAAACTTAAAAGAAATGATACAAGAAAAAAACAAAATATATAAGAAATGGCTAACAAATAAAATATCTATCAATAGAGCAACATATTAAAGGAAAAACCGAGAAGTACGCAATCAAATAAAAAAATCAAAAAACAATTATTTTTGGGAACAAAATGTCTCCAAGTTGAAAATTTAATTGGTAGTTTTCAGACTACGGAAGCATGGAGAACTATCACCAATCTAAAGAAAAACACCCATAACTCCTTAAGCTACTTAATTCCTATAGAAAAGTGGGAAAATCACTATAAAAATTTACTTCAAGAGTCCAGATTGAAATATATGGGAGAGGAATACAGTATGGAGAGACAAACAAATAGTAACATTAATACTACTAACAACGAGGTCCGTACTCATCATCATCATCACTGGCTCGACAACCCTTTTTGGGTCTTGGCCTGTTCAAGGATTCTTCTCCATTCTGACCTGTTTCGTGCTTTTTTTTCCAGTTTTTAATTTTTAATGTTGTTATATCATTTTCTATTTGTTCTACGTATCTCATCTTCGGTCTTCCTCTTGTTCTTTTTCCTTCTGGCACTTATTTGAATATTTTGTTTGGTATTTCGCCTTCTTCCATTCTTTCCACATGTCCAATCCAACGTAGCCTTCCTATTTTAACGAATGTTATGATATCCGGATCCTGGTATATGTTGTATAGTTCAAAGTTATACCTTCTCCGCCAAATCCCGTTTTCTTTTGTGCCCTTATATATGTGTCGCAAGATTTTTCTTTCAAATGTGGCTAATAACGTTTCCTCCCTTTTAGAGAGTGTCCAGGTTTCTGAACCGTATGTGAGTACCGGTCTTATTAAGGTTTTGTATATTTGGCATTTTGTTTTTCTGGAGACGTTATCTGATCTTAGTTGCCTAATTAAGCCATGGTAACATTTATTGGCAATAAATATTCTCCTCTTCACTTCCTCTGCAACGTTGTTATCAGACGTAACTAGGGATCCTAAGTATGTAAAGTTTTTTACCGCCTCAATGTTGTATTCTCCTATTGTTAAATTTGGCAGCTGCCTTATTTGTGCGTTTTTATTTGCAGGCATATATTTTGTTTTTGTCTGATTGATTTTAAGACCACTATTTTTTGCAGCTCGTTCTATTTGAGTGAATGCCTCTATCATTTCTCTTCTTGATCTTGCGATTATATCAACATCATCTGCAAATGCTAGTACTTGCACGCTTTTATTAATTATTGTTCCTCGGGTATTAACTGTTGTGTCTCTTATTATTTTTTCAAGTATGATGTTGAATAATATGCATGATAGAGCGTCTCCCTGGCGTAGTCCCTTTTTCACATCTATTGTTTCCGTTAATTCGTTTTGTATCCGGATTTTACTTTCTACTTTTAGTGTTTCTTTTATCAATTCTATTAGCTGTGTTGGTATATTAAATTCTTTCATTGCTTTTGTTAGGAATTCTCGGTTTATATTGTCATATGCGCTTTCGAAGTCTATGAAGAGATGATGTGTGTCGATGTTATATTCACTTGTTTTTTCAAGGATCTGTCGCAGAACAAATATCTGGTCTATTGTTGACTTCTGTCTACAGAAGCCACATTGGTATTTGCCAACTATTTTTTCAGCGTATGGTCTAAGTCTTTCATACATTACGTTGGACATTATTTTGTATGCCGCATTCAACAGCGTGATTCCACGGTAGTTTTCACATTCTAACTGGTTTCCTTTTTTATGTAGTGGTACAATAATGCCGCTATTCCACTCCTTTGGTAGCTGTTTATTCAACCATATCTTTCTTATCAGCTCATGTATGGCTTTAAGTAATGCGTCTCCTCCTTCTTTCAGTAGCTCCGATGATATTTGATCTGATCCCGGTGATTTATTGTTCTTTAATTTGTCCACTGCTGTCCTAATCTCTGCTATTGTTGGTGGACTCTTTTCTCTGTTGTCTGCTTGGTCTAACGGTATATCAGGGTTCATCTCCGTCCTATTCACCCCAAGCTTTTCCTTAAAATGTTCTGTCCATCTTCTAAGTATCTCCATCTTCTAAGTATCTCCATAACTCCTTAAGCTACTTAATTCCTATAGAAAAGTGGGAAAATCACTATAAAAATTTACTTCAAGAGTCCAGATTGAAATATATGGGAGAGGAATACAGTATGGAGAGACAAACAAATAGTAACATTAATACTACTAACAACGAGGTCCGTACTGCGTTAATTAAAATGAAAAACGGGCGATCTCCAGAACCTGGCAATATGGCTTTAGAGTTACTTAAAGCAAGAGGTCCACTCCTAATAGAACGAATAACTTTTCTAATAAATCCATACTGCCAACAAATTAAAGTACCATCTGAATGGAAAACCGCTCACCAAGTGTCCATATTTAAAAAAGGGTAATCGAAAAGATCCTAACTGCTACAGAGGATTCCACTTTCGGGAGATTATTTGAAAAGATAATAAATGGAAAAATACAAGATGATCTAGGTCATCTAATTAGCGAAGACCAAAGTGGATTTACGACTGGTAGATCTAGCACTGATAACATGTTTCTACTCCAACAATTATTAGAAGAAAGAATAGCGGTCGGTATCGAAATACATCAAGCCTTCAACTACCTAGAAAAGGCGTATGATACAGTTCCAAGACTTAAAATGTAACAAGCTTTACAACAACTCGGCATTAGTCAATACCTTTTAGGTATAATCACAGAAGTATACAGAGATAACACTACTTACCTAAAAATCGAAAATAGACTATCAGAGCCAATAAAAGTAACCTAAGGACTAAGACAAGGATGCAGTATGTCACCCTTAGTGTTTAATTTATATATTGACGCAGCCCTCCAAAATTGAAAAAACCACTGCCAGGAAATGGGAATCTCCATAGGAAATGACGTACTGTTCTCCCTGACCTTTGCGGATGATGAAGTCGTCCTAGTTCAAGATTCTTATGATCTAGAATTTATGATAAAGCGTCTATACGAAGAATATGTAAAATGGGGGTTACAAGTCAGCATGAAGAAAATAGAATATTTAGTTACCAATTCAGATGCAAGGTTTAAAGTGTTGATAGAGGAGGACGTGGAAATCAAACAAGTGGAAAAATTTAAATATTTAGGTGCACTTATTGATAAGAACGGCTTGGGAGAAACCGAAATTAAACACCGAATTAATATATAAAATATACACATAAATTGTAGGATATCTCAACTCCTTATGGTGGGATCGCAACATTTCTAAAAGGAACAAAAAAAGAATAGGCAAACCATGGTTGAATCAGTTCTTTGTTATGACTCTGAAGTATGGACAATTAATGCAGACCTGAGGAGAAGATTGTTGGCAGTTTAAATGGATTATTTGAGAAGAAATGCTAGAATATCAAGGCTGGAAAGAAAGAGCAACGAATCTATAAGAAATAATATGAGTTCTACAGAAACGCTGATTGACAGAATAAAAAGAAGAGGTTTAAAATGGTTTGGACAACTATTGAGAATGCCTGCCGAACGTTGGCCCCAAAAGCCCTCTGGAAGAAGAAAAAGACGTAGACCTCGACGCTCATGGAATGAAGGAATTAGAAGAGCGATAGGATCCAGAGGTATGGGGGAGGAGCCTGGATCCTGTAATATATATATATATATATATATATATATATATATATATATATATATATATATATATATAATTGTAATTTGGTTTTTTTTTAAACCAAATTTACTTAACGCGGAGTCAAACCCGGAAAATAACTGAAATCACATATAGCTCCCGCGGAAATTTCAAATCCAATATAATTAACCTCTATGGGAAGGAAATTCTACCAGACCTTAGACGATATGAAAAACTACGGTCAAAACGAGGTAAGTTACTTTGTAGCCTTACTTTTTTAGAACGCTGTCGCGACGAAAGCATAATACCCACTTGTATGAAGTTAAGTTTCCACAAAAACAACCATAAAACTAAAAATATTTTAAACAGGGCAAGTCTAGCACTTACTAGAGAAGCAATTAAAGACTCCAGACGAGACATCAATAAAGTAAATTCAGATTTACTAAAGCTATATCTCACACTAAGTAACAAAATACATCCGACTCTGTGGAACATCTGTGACAAGCTCACAAACTTTCGATTGGAGACAGATGCTGATCTCACCAAGAAAAAACAAATCAAAAAGTTTGAGAAATTGATACTACAACAACGACCAAAGAATAAGGAACTACTAACAACAGAATCCAGTAATCTAGTCTACAATTTCTCAAATATTACTTTGGATGAAGCTACAAATAGTGTCCTTTCCAAAGGGTTCAATTTTGCTATTGCACCGACACGGATTCCCGTCGAAAATATCATTAGCGAAGTGGAAACAACTATCATTAAGTTACCATCAGAAACAGCCGAAATTCTTGGACAAGATGTAGCACAAATATTAAGAACAACCAAGCCTCCGAAAAAGAATTTAACTTACGAAGAAAAGAAAGCCTTGAAGAATATACAACAAAACAAAGACATCATCGTACTTCCAGCTGACAGGGGCAACGCTACTGTCATAATGAATATTAAAGACTACGACACAAAAATACAGAACATACTAAACGATAGTGCATATCAAAAAATCGCAACAGACCTAACAACATATCTGGAGAAAACAACTAAAGCCAAAATACAAGCGTCAAAGATCAAGAAAGAACAGTAGTTCCAGCCTATTCCACGAGAAAAGTCGTTAAGATGTCCAAAACTTTACGGTTTACCCCAAGTACATAAGGCAGAGTTACCATTACGACCAATAGTCAGCTCTATCGGGTCGCCGCTACAATCACTGGCAGAATTTCTGGCCGACCATCTACAACCATATGCAGAGAAAGCAGATTCTTACGTCAAGAATGCAAGCCACTTTATCGACCATATCAAGGACGTTGTTCTGGAACCTAAACACTTATTAGTGAGCTTTGATGTACTCTCATTATTAACCAATGTGCCAGTAGAAGAATCATTAGAAATTATACGCAGAAAATATTCAATACCACAGGATACATTAAACCTGACGAGGCACTGCTTAAACAACACCTATTTCATCTACAAGGACCAGAGGCACAAACAAGTTGAAGGAGCACCGATGGGTTCACCACTGTCACCCGTAATAGCCAATCTTTTATGGTAGATATGGAATCAAAAGCAATAGAAACAGCAGAGCATAAACCCAAACTGTGGATTAGGTATGTTGATGACACATTTATTATCTGGACGCATGGAGAAGAGAGGCTTAACGAATTCCTACAACACATTAATAATATCCATCCAAAAATACAGTTTACCATGGAACGGGAGAATAACCAACAACTTCCATTCCTAGATGTGTTAGTTATTAAGAAAGAAGACGGAAGCATAGGACACACAGTATACCGAAAACCAACCCATACTGACAGTTACTTACACGCAGACTCACACCATCATCCTGCACAATTAAATTCGGTAATAAAAACCCTAATAACAAGATATGAGAAACTGGCAGATAAGGAACATAAGAACGAAGAAATGCAAAAAGTCAAAACAGCTCTAAAAAAAATGGCTTCCCATGTATACGATTGAAAAGGCACAAACATTCCGAAACAAAATCAAAGATCCAGAAGAAGAGGAAAAACCAGTCGGAAAAACTATACTGCCCTATATAAAGGGTACGACAGACAAAATCAGCAGAGTACTACGTAAGAACAGAATAGAAACTATTTTTAACACCGACAAAAAAATCGCAACTATATTACCTTCGGCAAAAACAAAAGTTGCATTGGAAAATCAAGGTGTATACAGAATTCTGTGTGAAGACTGCGATAAATCGTACATCGGACAGACAAATCGAAGGAAGTTAGACGGGAAGAACATCTAAACGCCATCGAAAGAAAAGAGAAAACTTGCATCTCTAGCACAACATGCCATCAACACAGGACAAGTCCTGTCCGAACTGGGGAACACGGAGGCTGGAGTGCCACAGGGAGCGGTACTGTCACCTCTGCTGTACACGATATACACAGCAGACATACCTAGAACACCAGGTACATTACTAAGTCTCTACACCGACGACACAGCGATAGCGGCCAAACATAGAAATGTAGACATAGCGGTCAACAATCTACAGACAGCGTTAGACGACATTGAAGAATGGAGTCTAAAGTGGAAAATTGCAATAAACTCAGACAAGACGCAAGCTGTACTTTTTAAAAAGAGGCGAGAACAACCGGAAGAACAGGTAACTGTGCAAGACAATCCCATTGAGTGGAAAAGCGAAGCAAAATACCTCGGTGTAATAATGGATAAAGGACTAACTTTTAATAAACACGTAAAAGCTACGACACAAAAAGCCAACATGGCAAGAGCCGCAATAAGAGGCCTAGCAGGAAGGAAAAGCAAACTTTGTATCAAAACCAAAATAAGACTAATAAACAGTATAGTCCTTCCTATACTGACCTACGCGTCACTTGCATGGGGACATATATGCAACACAACCAAAACGAAAATACAGGCTTAACATAACAAAAGCCTAAGAGAAGCGGTCAACGTACCAAGATACGTAGCTGAAAGATTCCTTTTCAGAGAACTACAACAAATCAGAGTGACTGACACTATGAAGGAAAAGGCGAGGATAAAGTTCGCAGAATTAGAGAACCACCCAAGTCACATTCTACGAGAGACAATGAGGTATGACGCTTTCCTTAGATGGAAGCACAAAAGACCTAAACAACAAATAGTAGATTAAAGTAAAACCAGAGAGAGAAACAAAAAACCCCCCAGATGGACAAAACTCTACAAAAAGCCCAGAGTGAGAAGAAACTCCAAATTCATAATACACACACAAGGAAGATAGTTCGTTGCTCGAATCACCCAGAATACCGCTTATCGCCTCGCACACAGTGGGCCCAGCTGCTCATACAAGGATACAGTCTGTATTGGGGTATCGTATAATATTTTATATATTTCCTTTATTATGATATAGACTATATACTAATTATGATTTTTTGTCCACAGGTCATCTACAAAAAAAAATACAAAAACACAAAAAAACCGGCTTCGGCCACCAAAAAAATAAAAAAAAAATACTAACAAAAACCGGCTTCGGCCACCAAAAAAATTAACAAAAACCCCAAAACCCGGGCACGTAGGGCTCAACCCCCCTTGAGCACCAAGTCGCCGAACTGAGCCGGGACTCAAAGCGGAGACTTGAGGTCCAAGTAAGCAATTTTAGTTCGCGGATAAGCCATATTAAGATAACAGGAATATAGCGGAGATGCACTGTCCTGAGTTTTTTCATTCGGTTAGGAAACCATGTTGGGGTTCTATTACCCAGGACCTCCACGAAGAGCATTTGTCTGATTGTTGTGCCTCTATAGCGAATCAGATTGCTATAGGGAGGAAAGGGATGGTCTAGAGCATTGGAGCACGGTGGGGTGACTCCTGCTTTTTTACTCGAGTTAACAGACCTTGCTCCAATGAATTGTTACACCCGATCGTACTACCTGTGTGAACATTTCTCATAGGCTGTGTTTAATCAAATTGCTTGCTTGCTTGCCGAGAAATCAGTTCGCCTGAAACATCAAGACAAAGCAGAACTAATCTGACTTGACAATGGCAAGTGTGACCTTGCCGAAACGTCGTCAAAACAATGGTTTTTCTAAAAACCAAAATTACTTAACGCGGAGTCAAACAAATATATATATATATATATATATATATATATATATATATATATATATATATATATATATATATATATATATACAGTTCGTTTTTGGCAGTGGTCAGGTAAAGTTCTTATCAGTGCGTGAACGAGTCTTCATTAAGTGTTTGTTTACTTGTTTTTGATTGTTATGATCGGGGATTCGGACGGAAGATATGAACCTCCTGATAGGGGAAAAAGTATAATTACAGATGAAGTGAATATGGAATTTAGCGGAAATGGAAAAAGCGACGAAACAGGTGGTATTGAAAAAATAATAAAACAAAAAAATAAATATAGTTCAACGGACCAAGGTCCATATTATGTATTTGTGCAAAGTAAAGAAGGAAACATAGGTAAGTTTCATAAAATTTCTACTGCAAGATTAATTTTAAACGCAGAACCGGAGATCAGGGATAACATTTTAAATATTTCTGTAACTGGTAGAAATAAAGTTAAAGTCGAATTAAATTCATTCAATAGTGCCAACAAATTAGTCGAGTCTAAAGTATTTCAGGAAAAAAAATTACGAGGCTTATATACCCACTTTCTTTACATACAAAAAAGGTGTAATAAAATGTATTGACAAGGATATTAAAGACGATGATTTATTAAACATAATTAAACCTAAATATGGAAATAATTTTAAAGTTTATGAAGTAAGGAGAATAAAACGAAAGGTAAATGGTGAGTTACTCCCGACAATGGCAGTTATTGTTACTTTTAAGGGCCAAATGATACCTAAACAGGTAGTAATAGAAAAAATTATTTACGATGTAGACATAATGTTCCACGAGTAATTCAATGCGGACAATGCATGAGGTACGGTCACGTTAGTACACAATGTAGAGGTAGTGTTCGATGTGGAAAATGTGGCAATGAACATGAAACAAATTCTTGTAATTCGCAATTGATATCATGTATTTTATGCAAAGGAAGTCATGAAGCAACGGATAGGAAAAATTGTGAAGAATTTCATCGTCAAAAACAAATTAAAACATATATGGCCACAGAAAATTTATCCTATAGTGAGGCTAATAAAACATATGATCATAGTTACGCAACGGTGACAAAGAATGTAAATAAAAGCACTCATTACTCAGTACCAGTTAAACGCAGACGAAATTTAGAAGGTTATCCTAATTATCCCCGTTCAGGATATTCCGACGAGCATAAGGAGATTCTTTCATCTCCATCAACTAGTAGTCAACCGGTATATCAAAATTATAGAAATATCCCTAACTATTTCCAATCAACAATGAGCTCAAATTTAAATAAAAACTGTAAAATAAACTCTGTTTGTGATATGATTATAAGCACTTTTAAAAATGTATTAAAGAATAACTCAATAACTTTAGACAATATAAAAATGTTTGACGGTTTTAAAAATAATTTAAGTCTTATTCTCGCAGATAATGAATAAGTTCAAAATTGTACAGTGGAACGCTAGATCCATTTTACACAATAAAGGTCATTTTGAGAAATTTATTTTTGAAAATAATATTGATATAGCTATAATTAGTGAAACGTGGTTAAAAGAAAAAAATAATATTAATTTCAGTGGTTATAATATATTTCGGAGAGATAGAGATGATGGTTATGGAGGATTAGCTATTTTAACTAAAAAATACATTCAGTTCACAGGTCATCCAAATCATCATAAAATCAATCAGGTTATGAGTATGACAATAACAGTCAAATTAAAATCAAATAAAGTTCTTAATATATATTCAGTGTACGCAAAACCAAATTTAAACGTATCAGAGAGTGAATGGAAAAAGTTTTTTAATAGTTTAAGTACACCATTTTTGGTGGCAGGAGACTTTAATTGTCACCATAATGCATGGGGTTGCGATCAGAATGATAGGGCTGGACTTAGTCTATTAACGGCAATAGAAGACTGTGAGTTATGTTTTTTAAATAATGGGGCCGAAACTATAATACCTAGATTATACAGTAGAAATAAATCAGCTGTGGACATAACTATATGTTCCAGTTACATATCTTCCTGTTTTGATTGGAACGTAAAAAATGTAGCTCTAGGTTCTGATCACTTTCCAACAATAATTGAAAGCGATGTTGATAGTATAACAATAGTTAATGAGAGAACCCGATGGAACGTGAACAGAGCAGATTGGTCGTTATTTTCTTCGATTCTTGAAACTATTGACACCAAAGATATAAATACTGATGAAAATATTAATAACATATATAATACATTTATCAATATAATTAATGATGTTTGTGAATTATCAATACCTAAAAAAGATGACGATCAATAGTAAGTTTAATAAAAAATGGTGGAACCCAGAATGTGCACAAGCTATAAAATTTCAGCAAGAAGCTTTTTTAGAATTTAAACGAAATAGTACATATGAAAATTACATAAAATATCAGAAAGCAGAGGCAATTAAGAAAAAAACAATATTAAAAAGTAAAAAAGCTTCTTGGCGAGAATTTTGTAATAAATTAAATAAAAATACTCCGGTCCAAGAAATTTGGAAAGAAATTAAAAAAATCAAAAATACTTATAATGTCCCAAAAAATCAAGTAAAGAAAGATAATTGGACTGAAGAATTTTTAAATAAGTTAGCTCCGCCCTGGGTTTCACCAAATTTAAATGTAAACCATCCTAAAAAAGTGAATAATAATAATTCAAACTATTTGTTAAATGAATTTACTCTAAAAGAACTAGAATATAGGTTAAAGTGTCATAAAAATACTGCTCCTGGCTTAGACAATGTCCATTATATTATGCTGTATTACTTACCAAGGTGTCAGAAAAAAAAATTGTTAAATATAATTAATTTAATATGGATGAAAGCTGCATTTCCGGATTCATGGAAGGATTATGTAATTATACCGATTTTAAAACCAAATAAAGATATAGACTCAGCGGATTCATATAGAGGAATTTCGTTAGGATCGTGTATTTTAAAAACATTCGAACGGATGGTAAAGAGAAGACTTGAATTATGGTTAGAGAAAAATAACAAAATTAGTGATACACAATATGGGTTTCGTAAACTAAGATCGACATCAGAAAATATAGATAACCTTATCCTAGACATTAATATATCCTTTTCTGCACGTAAATCCCTGGTATCTCTATTCATAGATGTAGAAGGTGCATATAATAATATCAAATTAAATATCCTCTATCAACAAATGGAAAAGATAGGAATACCCAGTGACTTTGGTAAAAGAATAATAAAATTGTATTCAAATAGGAATCTACAACTTCAAATCAATAATGAACTATTGGATCCAAGAATTTCTAATGTTGGGTTACCGTAAGGAAGCATTCTTAGTCCTTTGCTATATCTTATTTATACTTTAGACTTACACAACAAAATTAATACCAGAGAAAATGTTCTACAGTTTGCTGATGATGTGTGTATATACGTACCTAAAGTTGAAATCGATCAAGGTATCAATATAATGAGTGAAATGTTTTCGACAATAGAAGAGTATTATTTTAATATAGGTCTCAGCATCTCTACAAAGAAAACCCAAGCATGTATATTCTCCAAAAAACATAGATTACCACAATCCATAGTATTCAATAACGTTAATTTTGAGGTTCAATCATCCATTTACTATTTGGGAATGGTTATAGATAGGAAGTTATTGTGGAACGAACACATAGACCGCTTAGTAACAAAAACAGAAAAAGGATTAAATGCAATAAGATCAGTGTGTCATACAAGTTGGGGAGCTGATCCAAATATTACGCTTACCTTTTATAAAGCTTATATTCGTTCAATAATAGATTATGGGTCAATTTTTTATAGTCAAGCAGCGAAGACTCACCTGAAGAAATTAGATAGGCTAGTAAATAAAGTCTTAAGAATAAGTATAGGCGCACTTAACAGTACACCCATTTCAAATTTAAACGTAGAATGCAATGAACCTCCACTAAATTTCAGAAGAGATTACTTAACGGAGAAGTTTTTATTAAAAATGTATGCAAAGAAAAGCCCGGTAGTCCAAAAATGCTTCGAGCTCAGTATTTACGATCTAGTCAAGGAATATTGGCAAAAAAAGCCTACAATTCCTATTATTGAATCGTACAAATACGTAAGGATACAACTTAGTAAGGACATTTCGACT
Organism: Diabrotica balteata; assembly: GCA_918026665.1. Classification (NCBI taxonomy): domain Eukaryota; kingdom Metazoa; phylum Arthropoda; class Insecta; order Coleoptera; family Chrysomelidae; genus Diabrotica; species Diabrotica balteata. The sequence goes on from OU898278.1 coordinate 65,398,557, forward strand.
TCAAGAGAATTACCCTGTTTTAAAATAGAATTAGAACACTTGGACAGCATAAAAGTAGGATATCTTAGAGACTACTCAGAATTCCCACAATATATCCGGAATAGCATGTTCCAAGCTGACATAAAGTCTATGTTCCCTAATTACTCATATATTTTTTCTGATGCATCTAAATCAGATTTAAAGGTTACATCTTCCTTTTACGATCCAGATCGAAAATTTAGTACAGTAGTAGATCTAAATATTAAAACCTCGATATATACCGCTGAACTAATAGCAATATTAGAAGCACTTAAATACATTAGTAATTTCTTAAGAACAAAATATAATTACGTTATATTCTCTGATAGTAAAAGCTCAATACAAAAAATTGAAAATATTTCTAAATATAACAATATTGGATTTAATTATGTGTTATCTGAAATAATAAACCTGGTGGGTACAATGAAATTAAGAGGATCTAATGTAGTGTTTTGTTGGATAAAAGCTCATTGTGGAATATTAAATAATAGAATAGTAGACAAAATTGCTAAATATAATGAACCATCTAAAGAATCAGAATATAAGTGTGTAATTGAGGATCTAAATTCTCATCTAAGGAAAAAAATGTTAAATTCATGGCAAACAATGTACAATTTATCCAACAAAGGATTATATTATAAAGATATAAAACCAAAAATACAGTCCTCAACGTGGTTCAAAAACTCAAATTTTTATAAAGATATGATTAGAATACTATGTAGAATAAGATTTAACCATGCTCTGTCTCCGTTACATAAGTTCAGAATTAATTTAGCTGAAACTCCATTTTGCGAATGTGGCGAAGAAGGCTCAATTGAGCATTTAGTTTTAAATTGCTCTTTAAATACACGATGTATAAACCAATTTATAATAAAAATATACGAGTATATCAATAACGAAAAAATTCTTATTAAAAGACCCTTTAATTTATCAGATTTATTAAAAACCAATAACTTGCATATTTATGAAATCATTTTTCGCCACGTACGTGAAATGAAATTGAATTTCTAAATGTATTATGGTAACATTGTATATATTTCAAACATACAAAGTTAGTTATATAAGTCCTTTGTTTTAACCCAGTTGTTAACCTTTCTATCCGTGGTCTAATTTTGTGTTGTGCAAATCGCCTTGATAGACCCCTAGGCGTATGTAATAAATCAGCAAAACCATATATTTTTCTTTTTGTTCCAGTAAAAAAAAACTAAAATTAAAAAAAAATTAAAAAAAGAAATAAAAAAAATAAAAATAAAAAGAAAATAAAAAATAAATTAAAAAAAAATAAAATAAAAAAAAATAAAATGAAAAAAAAAATTAATGTAGGTACGTACTTATATGTAAGTCAATAGAAGTTAAGATTTTATTGTTGTTACGGGTTCTCTCTATAACAATTGTTTAAAAAAATAAATAATAACTCAAAACATAATAGGCTAATGGACTATGTCTCTAGTCATAAAATAAAACTACACACACACACACACACACACACACATATATATATATATATATATATATATATATATATATATATATATATATATATATAATATATATATATATACATATATATATATATACATATATATATATATATATATATACAGTGTAGGTAAAAGTTTATGGTCGGTATGGTAAAATTTAACAGGATATCTAACGCAGATATAAAATCATATTTTCAGCGAATAGACAAAGATAACAATCATATTTCCCCTTGTTCTCCCCTCCATAAATATTTTTAACACTCATTGCCTATTAGTGAGACGAATAGTTCCGATCAGAGATATTTTACATATTCTCTGGTTCCGATCCCAGTATACCTAAAAAACTAGAGGTGGGTCCACTCGTTTTTTAAATTTTTATCGGAACCGTTTTCGTAAACTGTAACTAGTTGATTGTTTACCAGTATTCAAATTAGCGAGTACACAAACATATTGGCTATTATCCTTTACGTGTATAAGTATTGAAGTGAAAGAACCTAACGAAGGATATATTTATTATAACTTGAAAAATAAATTAAACAATACAAATAGTACTTACATTTACATTACACATTACTAAATCGCGAATCGTCTAAATTGACATTTAAAAACAAGTTTTTCCACTTTTCTTATTAACCGTGTTCTTTTATTTAAAATTAAACCAGATTTTAAACATGCGTTCACAAGGAAAAGATTTTGTTACAATAGGTACTAGGTACAATATTTTATGAATATAGTGGTTAAGTTAGGATATACATGGCGATGGTTTTTCTACCACGGTAATAGACAGTTCCAATCTCCGTTCTAAATTTTTTGTGGGTAATATATCATCAGACAAATACATGTTGACTTCTTTTATATCTCTCGATACAGGTGTATGTTTAGATGAGTCACGTCCAATTAATTCATCAAAAATACACCATGGACTTAAGTCATCTTTATCAGTTTTTTTCTTGTACTGGTTGATTTTCAAGATTTACTAAACTTATGCAAAGACTCGTTTTATCCGTTTTCCATAGGTGAAGAACCAGCTTTTAAAAAGTTTGCAGGGTGGATTCCTGGATATAAACTGCCAACAAGAAAAACTGTGAGGTTCATTACTTCAGGAATGTTATATCAAAAGTGATTTGATAATAGATAAAATAAAAAGTCCTTTTTTCGACAATTCTGCAAAAAACACATTTAAAAAAAGGTACCTTATCTTCAGAAAGGCTTTTAAAGTATTTATTACAACATAACAAAGTTCCCAAACGGCCAATCCAAGACGTGGAAACTAGGTAGAACTTCACCTATTACATGTTAAAAAGAATGACCGAGTTAGAAGAGGCATTCCGTTCCACATCGGTATTACATAATACAGACTTAGACTTAGACCAAATCTAAATAAAGAACACTGGATTATTTGTTCTCAGCTTTCCCAAATTTTACGGCCGTTTAAAGAAATAACAAGTACAATGAGTGACCAAAAATACTTGAAAGGCAGTTCAGTGATTGTTATGGTACGCTGCCTGCAAAAAGCTTGCAATAAAATTTTAGCAAACGGTAACCTTACATCCATAGTATCCGACGTAGTACAATTACTACTATGGGGTTTAGAAAAAGATTTAAATGGATAGAACAGAGTGGCACATTGTCATTATGTACATTTATGGATTCACCATTTAAAGTGCAGGGTTTTTCTGATAAAAATGAAGATAAAAAAATAAAAGAAAAAGTTAAGAAGCTGGTTACTTCTATAATTAACGAACAAGAAGATTGTACTATTGAAAATCAACCAGTACAAGAAAAAGAAACCAATAAAGATGACTTAAAGCCATGGTGTATTTTTGATCAATTAATTGGAGATGGCTCATCTACACGTACACCTGTATCGAGAGTCCATTACAACGGTGGAAAAACCATCGCCATGTATATCCTAACTTAACCACTATATTCATAAAGTATTGTAAATGTGAACACATGTTCAAAATCTGGTTTAATTTGAAATAAAAAAAGAAGACGGTTAATAAGAAGTAAAGTAGAAAAACTTGTTTTTTAATGTCAATTTAGACTATTCGCGATTTAATAATAACGTGTAATGTAATTGTAAGTACGATTTATTATTTGTATTGTTTAGTTTATTTTTCAAGTTATAATAAATATATCATTAGTTTCTTTCACTTCAATAAATATACGCATAAATGATAATAGCCATTATGTTTGTTTATGTAGGTACTCTCTTACTTGAAACTACTTTTAAACAATCATAGTTACTTGTTTACAAAAATTTAAATTTTTAAATGCATTCATTTTTTTTGAATCCTGAGAAAACTAACAAATATTTTTGAAAAATTTAAATGCAGAATAAAAGATTACATTATTACCGAGGGTCGAAAGTCCCTTAGAATATACAAAAAGTTTTTTGAATGTGATATTTGAAATTAAAAATCACACTAATTTTTTTTCACCCCTATAACTTATTAAAATAAACATTATAGAAGTTTTCAGGGACTTTCGGCCTTCGGTAATAATGTATTGTTTCATTCTGAGTCTAAATTTTTCAAAAATATTTATTAGTTTTCTCAGGATTCGAAAAAAATGAATACATTTAAAAAATATTGCCCCGAAATTTTGTCTACGCTCTTAACGATAAAACTAGCACGACCGACCTCTACTACTCGTTACTCGGTATTTTGGCCAGACGCACGTTGCCAAATAATTATTGTGTATGAATATTTTTTAATGTGACGTTATTGTATGCAGTTTAGTATTTCATATTGGGAATAAGGCACAATGTAAAGTAAGCTTATTTTGATGTTTAGATTTTTAATTCGGAAATCGTACTTAAAATACGAAACATTAATAAATTTTATTTATATAAACCGATTTCCGAAGTGGAAATCAAAATGTTATATTACACTTATTGTAAAGTAAACTTGTGGCATATTCCCAATAAAAAAAACAGGAAGCTGCCATTTAAATCAATTTCACCCAAATTTGATTATCTTAGAACATTGTTCAAATGCAAAAAAGACAACAGGTCAAATAAAACCAATAAGTTTGGCAACGTTGAACTTCCCCTTTTTTATTATTTCTACGCATGCATGTTTGACGATATAAAAGGCGGGCCTAATATATCTCTCTCTTTCTAAACAGCTGTTTCTCACTCCATCTCACATAAGGTCCATACCAACCATAAACTTTTTCCTACACTGTATATATATATATATATATATATATATATATATATATATATATATATATATATTATTTGTAATCTCAGCAATTGGTCTGTATGAAATAAAACTCTATTTGTTATTTCTCAATATTTCGTCACGATTTTGTGACTTCTTCAGGAGAAAACTGTAAATTTATTATAATTATTATATGTAAACAAAATGAATATTTCAATACTTACAACTTAAGATTAAAAATTTTAAATTTTGATAACATATCCAATTAGATAAATGACATTTTTTTGATTTTAATTTATTTGGGAGTTATGGTAACCGCAATATTTTATAGAGTGAATTCCCATTGTACAATTTTTAGCGAATAAGTTTTAATAAACAATTACATATTGTGACAGTATTATCCATATAATAAGGTGCAAAAGTAGAATATTGAGAAAGAATCAGGAACATGGTAAATTGATCTATAAAATTTATTTATTATTTATTTATTATTTATCAATTTACCATGTTCCTGATTCTTTCTCAATATTCTACTTTTGCACCTTATTATATGGATAATACTGTCACAATATGTAATTGTTTATTAAAACTTATTCGCTAAAAATTGTACAATGGGAATTCACTCTATAAAATATTGCGGTTACCATAACTCCCAAATAAATTAAAATAAAAAAAATGTCATTTATCTAATTGGGTATGTTATCAAAATTTAAAATTTTTAATCTTAAGGTGTAAGTATTGAAATATTCATTTTATTTACATATAATAATTGTAATAAATTTACAGTTTTCTCCTGGAGAAGTCACAAAATCGTGACGATATATTGAGAAATAACAAATAGAGTTTTATTTCATACAGACCAATTGCTGAGACTACAAATAATATTTAACACAGTACGGTCGGGAATAATTTGATATATATTATATATATATATATATATATATATATATATATATATATATATATATATATACATATAAGCGAGGTTCCTACAGCTTCTGCCGCTTCTCACATTTCGACCGCCATCGTTCTCTGTCAATCCATTCGTCTTCTTTGATGGCTCTATCTCTCATTAGGTGTCGTACATTTTCTTCCCAGGCAACTGAAGGTCTTCCCCTTTTCTTCTTTGCTGTGGTATGTAATTTAAAGCTTTCTTTGGCCATCTATCTTCATTCATTCGCTTCACGTGACCATACCACACTAGTTGTCTCGTTTCAATTCTCTATTCACTGGAATATACAGTATTTGTCCTCCTTCTAATATCTTCATTCCTGATATGATCTTTTTTGATATATTTATTATTTTTGATATATTTGATACACCACACGCTCTCCTAAGAAAATCCATTTCTACTACTTCTATTCTTTTTCTATCATTTTTCGTGATCTGCCAAACTTCTGCCCCATAAGTCATGATAGGCTCTACCAAGGTTCGATAGATTGTCAATTTTGTTTCTTGTCTAATATCTTTAGACCATAGTAGAGAGTTTAGAATGTTAACCGCTTTTTTCCCTGCTGCGCCCTGTTTTCGATGTCTCTTTTGGTAGTGCCTTCTTTAGTCAACATAATTAAAAAAATTTAATAACAAATATAAGATATTTCTCCTAAGAAGCGAAAGAGGGAAGGAGTCATTACCAGCAGAAAATGATTTTCTGTAAAGATCAAGCAGGGAATATGGTGGAAGGAACTTCCATCTTCTTCCATCAAAAGAAGGAAAAATTTAAATTTGGATGTGGGCTAAGACTAAAAGTTATTAAACTCTCATGATGAAAATAGGAAGAAAAAGGTACCGACAAAGTATATATATATTTGTGTGTGTGTGTATTTATTTAGGGAGTTTATTTTTAACTATTCTTTTTTTTTGTGTTTTGGCTTGGACAATTGTCATTCAGCCAGTCTCAATCAAGATAAGTTTATTAATGTAGTGTGTGTGTGTGTGTGTGTGTGTGTGTGTGTGTGTGTGTGTGTGTGTGTGTGTGTGTGTTTGTGTGTGTAGAGTAATTGTCTTGATACTTAGCAAAGTCGACGTCATTGTCTTTGCTAAGAGACGCTAATTGTATCCGAACGTCTGTGGTCCCTCTGGTGAGTACCGATCACACAAGGATAGAAATTATTTTCATTTATTAATTTTTTTTAATAAACGAAAATTTTCACCCAGGTGAGATTCGAACTCACGACCTTTAGGTTTAAAGGTAGGCGCTCTTACCACTGAGCCACAGAGGGGGTTTTTTAACTATTCTGTTTATATGTTGTTTCCATTTGAATATTTCGAAGACTTATTGGATTTATAATAAATTCATTAATGTTTTAACATTAGTCAAAAAGAGATTTCTATCAACTGAAAAACTACATAAAACTAATAAAAGAAGTAGCATACCTACAAAGTTTAGTTTTTCTTCAAATCCTTATCATAGCCTAACTAACTAAGTTTCTTTCCTAAATAAAATTGTACTAGAAGGCTACTATATTCATTGATACTTCAACAAACAATAGAAAAGCAATTGTACATGGTATTTCATTTTTGCACACCTTTTTATAGGAAATACCTTTACTGTCAGCCATTTTGGGATTCATATCAAATTAATTCAAAATAGTGCTTTTAAAACTGTTGTTTGAATAATTTTAGGAAAATATAGACTACTTAAAATAAATATTTATTATTTTAAGTAACTGTCAATGTATTCTAACGACAAAAAAGGCAAATGTAATTTAAATGAATTTAACATACCTGTTACATGAAGAAAGTGTCGATTCTGCCTTCGTTTGTAATAGAAAAATCCAAGTAATACGATTCAGTCACCACTTTTACACTACAGTGTACTTACTAATTGAAAACTACAAAATAAATATTTTTATACAGTTCCTGTCAAAAAAACAGGATTACGACACTACCGACTTTTGACGTATTTTTTCACTTTAATTGACAATGATTTTATGTGAAACTAATAAAATGTTATACTAAAAACATTTTTTAATCAATTTATCATAAAATACTTAGTAACTTAAGTCAATATTTACTAATGAATGCGTATTTTTTATTGCTATACATAAATACGTATAACAACACACGAACCATCACGAACTAGTTTAATACAGCATCTCGAAGACCAGTGAACTCACAATAATCTTTAGAAAGCCAGTTTTACGCCGCACAAAGGTACCTTTAGAATTTTCCTGCGATTTAACAATTTAAAAGTAAATTATAACCCAACCACACCTCACAAAGAAAATCTATATATATTTCACGATGACGCGAGCAGTAGTTTTACTTATGTTAACTGCATTATAATACCTCACTGAAAATCCCTTTATAGGGATGTTAGAAGTTAAATAGTAGTGTAAAGCTGGCTACACGATCGACAGTTTGGCCAACCAGCGACTGCGTAGAACGATTGCCACATTCGAAAGTCCCTAGATCGCGTAAAACTTGCATTTCTTGTCTGCGTTCCGGTATTTCTCCGGACCTCTTTGATTCATAATTTATTTTATTTCGTAGGTGCGGGCGCTGTTTGACGTTATAGTTTTATTCTTGGGTTGTTGAGATTAAAGATAATATGCGCTTTAATTAATTACCGAATTGAGAATAAAGACGTTTAGAAACAAGGGGTTTGATTTATGTGGCGCGGTTAGAAAAAAATAGAATATGTAAACTGTGGTTGATATATTTTTTAATAAGATTAGATTTTTTAATTGTACAATTCTATATTATAGTATATTTGAAGAATAAGCTGGAGTAAATTCTCAGAAAAAAAAACTAAATTGTTATTCATATTTTAGTACGTGTGATTTTCGTACAACTTCAATATTTTAGCTTATTTTACGTTGGGTTTGACTATTTAGATAGAAATTTTTCCATGTCACATGGACTATCGTAAAATTTAAATACCTGCTATTGTTAGAACTGTGTAGGCTAGGGTTTTTTCTGCTGATCATAGACGTACTTTAAGGGTATTACATTATTTGTTTCGGTTTGTTAGATATTTAAACCGTTTTCAAAGCATATTATATTTATATAAATCTGTTTATTTTAGTAACGTTATTTATAGTTATGTTTGTCGTTATGATAATGACCCATTAAATAACCAGAAATAAAGAAACTCTTAAAATACATAGGTATTTAGTTAATTGTCTTTTGATAGTTTAGATAGAAAAAGTCGATTAGCGAAATATGGTTTCTGATAAATGTGAACGCTCTTTTAAATAGTATAAATTTCGATTTTGTTTGGAAAACCAATGATTAGAAAAATGGTTAATGGTCTTTAAATAGTCATTCATTAATATCAGAAAATTTTTGTTTAGTCGATTATAAGCGAGTGAAGAGATCTGACACAGTTGTTTTTTGCAAGAGTGAATAGTGATTATATAGAATATGGAATTAACGTGTGATTATATTGAATCATTTTTCACTTAACGAAAAGATGTTATCCTTAACGTCTACAATTATTTTAAGCAAGACAATCCCTCCAATAATGTTGATAGTATAGTTGAAATTTCGTCTAAAGTAGTGGGATATTCAAAATCAACTGTATATAACATTTTAAAAGAGGAAAAATCAGCTGATATAACGCCACCCATACCGAGACCAGGAAGACCAAAATTGTCGAAAGTGAATTTGGATGAATTTTTCAAAAATGCAATTCGTAGAATGGTCCACTCATTTTTTTAACAAACAAATACCAACTTTATATAAAATTTTACAAGCTATTACCGACGATTCCGATTTACCCACAATAAGTAGAGACAAACTTTGCATTAGTTAAACTTTAAGTATAAAAAAGTGGGCAGACAGTCAATGCTTATCGATTCCGAAGAAATTGTGTGTTTGAGACTAGACTACTTTAGAAAAATAAAAAAAATGAGGACCGAAAATAAAAACATTTATTATTTAGATGAAACGTGGGTTAATGAAGGGCATATTGTAGGAAGAGTTTGGAAAGACAAAACTATAAAAACATGTCGACAAGCATTTCTGGAAGGATATTCACCTGGTTTCAAGGAACCAATAGGTAAAGGTCGACGATTAATTGTTACCCATATAGGTAGTATGAATGGTTTTCTTAATATGAGTTTACTTTTGTTTGAATCAAAAAAGACCTGTGATTATCACGAAGAGATGAACGGAGACGTGTTTGAAGAATATTTCGAACAGATGATTGAATTCATACCTAAAAATTCAGTTATTGTGATGGACAATGCAAGTTACCACTCTAGATTAGTTGAACGTTTACCAACTACTCAATGGAGGAAAGATGAAATTGCAATGTGGGTAACTTCTAAGAATTTAATCTTTGACGATACAATGACAAAAGCAGAATTATTAGAGCTTGCTAAAATAAATGAACAAAATTATAAAAAATATGTCATTGAGGAAATAGCCAAAAAACGAGGAATTGAAATACTTCGCCTACCGCCGTATCATTGCGAGCTAAATCCGATTGAATTAGTATGGGGCGAAGTTAAAAGTAACGTAGCTCGAAATAATACAACTTTTAAATTGTCAGATGTTACTATTCTTTTTCATAAATCAATATCCGAAGTAACGACTAAACATTGGCAAAAATGTATTAATTACGTTATGGATATTGAGAAAAATATGTGGGAACTTGATCCTATAATAGATAGCTGTATAGAACCTATAATAATTCATCCCGGATCGGATAACACTTCGTCTGAAACAGAATATGAGGAAGCTTAACTTTAAACTGTAGCTCAGAAGTTTATTTTACATTTGCCGACAACTTCATTGTTTATTTTTTATTTATTTTTTATTGCTAATTTAATTTTCATTCTTTTCTCCAATATTATTAGTATTAAGAACATTATTATTTATTAATAGGAATATATAAAAACTTACAGTTTTTGTGTATGTATTTTACGTTTCAGTATAATTTATTGTATTTTATTATTTTATATTAACTGTATGTTTCACAAATAATAGAATTTTTATTCTTTTTATGTGTATATTTTTATTTTAAATCGGTATTGGATTGGATTAATTACTTTGTTCTAAATATCCCAATAAATTTAATGCAAACTTTTCTTTTAAGATTGCGTTTTAGTTAGAAGACGTGCACGCCTATGTATTTCGAGGTGCGAAGATTAGTATTCTGAGAATTTACTCCAGCTTATTCTTCAAATATACTATACAATGTTTATCCAATATGCAACAATGAAAAGTAAACGGTTTAAAAACAACTTTATGTAAAAAACCCAATTATTTATACCTATCTAAAAGAAAGGAAAAGCGGAAACAAAACAATTAACTTTGTTGAAATATTATTCGAAAAATTTTTAAAAATTTTTAAATCCAAAAAATCTAATTATAAGACTGCACGAGTGAAAAATATTTTTTCATTCTTCACACAATATTTTCTTTTATATTTATTATTAAGAAATTTACAAAGAAACCTCTCACAACTTGATCAGAGTTTCTTGTTAGATGTTGAAAAATGGTCACAGGAAACTGAATTTATCTTTTCAACAACTAAAACTAAATATATAGTATTTTCTAAAAACAAAGTCAGTACACCAATCTCATTATATCTAAGTATATAACCAATCACTACAACAAAAAGATTCGCTAAAATTGCTAGCAGTTACTTTTGGCAGAAAGTTGAATTGGAAAGAACATAATATGTACATAAGAATTGGGGTTCACACAGTAGTACATTGTTATAGTTTATTTTTATGAACGAGAGAGTAATTAGCATAATTTTAACTGGTACCTTCGACCACTCCATGGGCGTGCTCAAGATTAATTGAAAAATTACTTTGAATAATTGTAAAAAATAAATGAATTATTTCAGTGTTATACTGAATTATATTCAGTGAAGGGCACACAACGAATAAAGTTCCTTTCTTATAGATCCGGGATGGTACCTAATATTTTTTGAACTCAGCTAATTCTGCAAGTCTTTTTTTAACCACTTGGTTGTGGACAAACCTTCTATAAGTCTGGAGTGATAACTTGCATTATCCATTACTATTACACAGTTCTTAGGAAGAAGATCTATCATTTGTTCGAACCATTCTTGAAAGACATCAGCGTTCATGTCTTCATGGAAGTCACCGGTACGAGTTGATTCAAAAGTTAATAAACCACCTTCAACAAAACCGTCTGAACTGCCAATGTGTACTATTATCAGCCTGCGTCCCTTTCCTGATGGTGGGTTTAAACCAGTAGATAAGTTATTTACAAAAGCGTGCCTTTGACTTGTAACAGTTTCATCCTGCCAAAATTTATTTGGTGTATGACCCTCGTTGATCCATGTTTCATCAAGATAAAATATTTTTCTTTTTTGTTTTCTCATTTCCTTTATGGTTCTTAGAAAATGTCTTCTTCATATGACAATATCGCTTCTTTCTAATAAAATAGACTTTCTGGGATTCTTTTTCCAGCGGAAGCCTATTTCTTTTAAAAGTTTCCATAACGTACTTTGACTCATTTCTGGGTAATCCTTATCATCTCGAACTGAGACAAGAACTTTATCCAACGTTGGAAATTCTTGTCTAAAGAAGAATTCACGCACTTTCCGTCGAAGTCCTTCTTTAAAATGATATTCTATTTGAAATTTTGGTTTCCCTGGAGCATTACGTGGCATTTGAAAACTACCACATTTCTCTTCTTTAATAACTCTATAAATCGTAGATTTCCCAACACCAAGTGTACCGCTAACTAACTCAACGGTCTCATCAACACTTTCACATAAACGTTTGTCTGTAAATGATTTAAAACAATTAAATATTAATGTTTTTTCATTAACTGTTAAAGGACCAATTTTTCGGCGTTTACACGGCACTTCCAAATTTTCCATAACACTAGTATACACAAAAAACTGCACCTTGCAACTGAAGTACCTACTTTTAGTGAACTGTTAAGAATTTTGAATACGCCACTTGGACCTTCCTACAAAATGGAAAAACCCACTATCACATTTTCTGTAGAATAAGTTTAGAAGGTGATTATCTAGTCAATTACTGTCGTAGATTCATGGAATTAAAGAATTAAATGTTTGATTGTTAAAACCCTTACTTCGTGGAATGCACTCATTTCAGATAAAATAAAACGTTTTATTTTATCTAAAGAATTAAACTTTATTTTGCAAATAGGTAGGTACTTATTAAACTTTTATTGGTTATATATAACCAATAAAATAAACATCTTACATTTCTTGCAAATTCATTAGTACCTGTTAACCTCCATCACTCCGACACTGGCAACCTTATTTAGGGATTAGACCCCCTCACAACTATTGTATTCTATTCTGCTCCAACCTTTATACCTGGTGGTCATACTCAATTTAAAATTGTTTTCCTATATACTTCTGTAAACTTGTTGACAAATATCTGTTTTTCATTGAGTCACCCGTATCAACAGTTTAGGGATTTGCATACATAATTTATTGTTTTATTACTCTCTCATACATAAAAATACACTATAATTATATACAGAACTATTATACGGTCACAGCTAGACTACGCGGCTATAGCTTACGACTCAGCATCGAAATCAGTACTTAAAAAGCTAGACACTACTCACAACACAGCACTTAGAATATGTCTGGAAGCCTTTTGTACAACACTAATTGAAAGTTTACTTTGCGAAGCAAATGAATTGTCGTTAAATGATAGAAAAGCTGAAAAGCTAAATGATAGATAATGCAAAAAATCCTGTCTATAGAAATACTTTTAATGATCATTTCCCAAACCTTAATGCAAATCACCGTTCTGGTAGACATTTCTATAAAAGAATCAAAGACCATTTGCATATGTTTGATATTGTTATAACTGAATCTCTTCCATACACATACGGCCATATTCCACCTTGGATTCAAAAAATACCATCATAAAAATTTGAACTTACGTCATTTGATAAAAACTCATGATTTAATTATTTCTCATTTTAGAAAAATCCTTAGTCGTTATAAAAATCATACCCAGATATACACTGATGGTTCAAAATCACCCGAAGGTGTGGGAGCCTCTGTAGTAACTCCAGAGAAGGTTTTTAAATTCAAACTATCTAATGTTAGTACTATCTATTCAGCTGAACTGTATGCTCTCTATCGCGCCATAGAACTAATCAATCTGACAACAAACTGCAAACATATTATTTTATCAGAATCACTTAGTGCCATACAAAACATCCAACAAATGTATCCAAAAAACCCGCTTTAAAAAAATAAAAAAGGGTCCTTCTTCAGGCTTATATTAATCATGAGATACAAAATATCTGGATCCCATCCCATATAGCAATAAAAGGCAACGAAACTGCTGACCATAGTGCGAAAGAAGCGATAGTGAGTGACGTTTCCGAAATCGTAACACATCGGTATCAACGGATATAAAAGCTTATATAAAAAAATCAATCTTAATTGCATGGAAACTAAATGGAATATATCGAATTCAAAATTAAAACAAGTGAAATCCAGTATAGAGGCATGGAATGTGTTACCTACGTCAAGAAACCAAGTAAAAAGTAAAGTTCGTGTAACCTTCTGGCTAAGGTCTAGTGTTAGGGTTTTCAGGTCGCGCAAGCGCCCCTAACATGACTTAACGACTACTTTCGTAGCCGGGACCGACGGCTTAACGTGCCCTCCGAAGCACGGTGGCAGCTCAGTTAAATTAGAATTTTTTAAATTTTTGTCGGTGCCGGGATTTGAACCCGGGCCCTCCAGCTTGTTAAGCCAGTAACATAGCCACTAAGCTACGGCTGCCACAAGAAACCAAGAAATAATAATAACGCGCCTCAGACTCGAACATACTAGATTAACGCATGATTACTTAATTAAAAAGTGCGAACCGCCGCGATGTGAAACGTGTAATACGACACTAACAATAAGGCACATAATATGTGAATGTCCCCTCTACAATCAACAACGAAGTAACAACAAGATACCAAGAACAATTCAAGAAGCTCTAGGTGCAGGCTGTAACTTTAAATACTCTGAATTTCTTGAAAGACATTAATAAGTACCACAATATTTAATAATAAACCACATTGTAATGTACCTAATGTAATCCATTATTTTTCGCTAATGGCCATTTGGTCGATGCGATTTTCTAAATAAAAAAAAAATACAAAGAATTTTAAATTTGTATTTAATATTTATGTGTACATTCATGAAAATTTATAAAACTTTTTATGTACCGAAAACTATAATAATCATATGATAAAAATAATGGAAAGACATAATCGTATAATTTCAATGATGACGCATGTGTAAGTAATCAATTCACTTAACAATACAATTTTGGGACTGGCATGTCTTATGAATCATGATTTTTATATGGATTACAAAAATGCATTGGATTACATTATACATGAAATACAAAAATGCTCTCGAAATTAGCGTTATATGTCAGTTCTCTATATTGACAAAAATTGATTTCTGAAAATCTTTGTTTTTGTGCATTTGTATAGCTTTCATTGTTAAAAGGTTTTGATAGGTACTTAAATTTATATTATTATTAAATATTCATAAACAATGTATTTTTATTTATTTCGAGAATGCTGAACACAATCCAGGTTTTGGTTTTAACTCATCAAAAAAAAATTAAATTAAATTAAAATTTTTAAATTTAATTATATTTGAATAGACTATTTCAATTTCACGTTTCTAGAAAAAATTAAGTACTTTATTTACAACATTCGTCCCCAGGTAGCGATGGCATCCCAGCAGAGTTATTTAAGCACGGTGGAGAGCAGCTCACCAAGGTGATGCGAGAAATTGTTTGTAGAATTTGGTCTGAGGAGCAAATGCCTAAAGAATGGAGCTTAGGCTGAATTTGCCCGTTACACAAAAAGGGAAACCAACTGGAATGCAATAATTACCACGGAATAACTCTCCTAAATACAGCATACAAGATATTGTCAAATATTTTGCACGAGAGATTAAAGCCTTATACTGAAATGTTTCTAGGAGAATATCAGGCAGGATTCAGGCGTGGACGTTCAACCATTAACCAGATCTTTACACTACTGCAGATTCTCGAAAAAGCGCAAGAGTTTAACATAGATATGTATCATATTTTTGTCGATTTTAAAGCGGCATATGACAGTGTCTTAAGATCAAGTCTTTACAACACTATGAATGAGCTAGGAATTCCAAAAAAACTCATATGTTTAATAAAAGTGACAATAGCGAAGATGCTATCAGCAGTAAAAATTCAAAACGACTCGTCAACCCCATTTAAAACACAGGGGGCTAAGGCAGAGAGATGCGCTGGCGTGTCAGCTTTTTAATGTGGCCTTAGAAAGAGTTGTACGAGACGCTAATTTAGATAGCAGGGGAACAATATTTAATAGATCAGCCTAAATTCTAGCATATGCAGACGACGTGGACATTATAACAAGAACTAGGGCGAGAACTGCGGAAATCCTAACCGAGCTAGTAGCAGCAGCAGAACGAATGGGGTTACATATAAATCAAAATAAAACCAAATTAATGGCGACTAACACAAACACAAAAGCTGGAAATGTTGACACAAATTTAATCATCAATGACCAAAATTTCGAAGCAGTCAAAGAGTTCATATATCTAGGGACATCGGTTAACCCCAATAATAACACATCTGAGGAAATGAAAAGGCGAATAATAATTGCAAACAGGTGTTATCATGGTCTATCAAAAACTGTCTATCTGGTCTGTCTCAAAAAACTCGTATAAGGCTGTATAGAACACTGATAGTCCCCGTTCTCACATATGAATCAGAGGTGTGGACGCTAACGAAAACAGATGAATCCGCTCTATCCATTTTTGATAGAAAGGTGCTATGCAAGATATTCGGAGCGGTCTGTGCGAACGAAATATGGAGGCGTAGATATAACTTTGAACTGCAGAATATCTACAAGCATACGTTTGGTGGTAAACATATTACCACTATAATTAAGCGAAACCGCCTGCAGTGGGCAGGACATGTAGCCCGGGCCCCTGAATCGAACATGATAAAAAAGATTCTAACAGCGCAACCCGTGGGAATGAGAAGACGGGCTAGACCAAAGCTGAGGTGGATGGATGGGGTAACACACGATGCGGAGAAGATCGGTGTCGGCAACTGGAAAATACAAGCAAGGGACAGAACAGAATGGCGTAGAAAGCTTGAGAAGGTCGAGGCCCTCTAAGGGCTCTAGCACCAAGATGATGATTTACAACATTGATATGTGTGAATGTTATTTTTATTTTTATAGCAAAAAGAAGTTTACTATATTTTCGAAGTTTTTTAGAACTCATACAGTTTACATACGTCACTTAATTGTGTAACTATTAATCGTGTAAACAACTAATTTAGTACAGATAAAAGAGATCAACAACAATTTGCTAACGTATTTGCACTTTATTCAAACGATACCTTTTTCTTATTTAGTTCATGGCGGAACATTGCTCCATGTTTTCAGGAAAAAAAATTTAAATGAGAAAGCATCACATGAATTTTTAAAAAGATATTAACTATTATATCTTTAAAACTTTGTCTTTTCTGATTTTTTCTCTCCTAAGTTTGTTATTATGTTTTTTACTGATTTTTATGTTTTAATAACCTTGTAACCAGCTTTTAAGATATTCTTTATAAATAATAAAAAGAGATGCCAATTTCTTTGATTTACCTTTCTATATGCATTGGACATTTTTTCAGTATAAGTAAGTAATTATATGAATGGTAAACCCCTCTTTTAGAATAATGCCTAATATTTTTGATTTGAGCATAGCTTTTAGTAACTTGTAGCAGTTACAGTTTTTGATATAAATATAATGTTTCATTAATAATTATTAATGTTACAACTGTACTTGCGATGTATTTCAAATTATTGCTCATTGTAGGTTAAGGTATAATAGCAGTAGATAGCTTTTGAAATGCAAGTTTTATTACAAACTAAATAAAATTCCAATTCTAATTCTAATTAAATTTACAAATAAACATATTTATTTATTTATTTAGTCTTCTATATCAATATCGCTGTCTTGATTATTTGTATTTTTCAAATCAACTGGAAAATTTTTAAAATGTTCGTGGTGACAGGAATGCACAGACTTCAACAGAAACTGCAGGTTTTGTTTGCTTATTCCTAGATGCTTTGAGTTGTTTAGCTTTTTTAAGGTTTTCATCAGAAGTTGACAAGCTTTTTCATTTCCTGACAAGGTTTATTTAGCAAGTTTAACTTAATTTTTTTTATTGGACAGAAAATCATATTGAATATTCATTGCAAAAGGATTTGTTTTAGAAATATTTATGTGCTTCTCCATGGTTCAGAAATTTTTTTCGTTTTCTTTATGTATATAATAACCAATTTGCATATATGAAATGGCATGGATTTTTTAAAACCAAATATATTTTCTTTATGCAATTAAGTTACCAAATAGGTTTACCTGTGGTCTTGTATATCTTACCAAGTTTATCCATTGTACGGAAGTAAAAACTGCTCATTTTTGAAATAACCTACCTTAAAATAATTGTGGAATAATAAGGAATGTAAGGAATAGTGATGCGCAATACATAGCCTCTCCTATTCAAATGTCAACCTCACCTGCCCTTGAGATGATCTAGATCATGAGCATCCGGTATATTCTGCTAGATAACAAACGAGGCTCTGGCGTCCGAGTGATTGCCGGTATAAGCTATCCCCCACTTACTGACCAACAGCTTCGGGTGGAAGATCCAGTAAGTGGAAGGGCATCTTCTTGTCCTAGAAATGGAAAATCATTTCTAAAAGCGGACGAACCAGACATGGTCAACGGCATGGAGATGTATAAGGCAACGGGAAACCAATGTATTAAAGGCTCATACGGCATCCCTAGTTAATCATCATGACTAACAATACAACTAAAAACTCTACTGATCATGAAACTCGGAAAACAAGATCTGGCAGAGGAGGAAACTCACAAGACTGCAAGGCCTCCCCGGTCGTCAACATGCGAAAACCTTGTAAAGTAGGGACTTGTAATATTAGAAGTCTGCATCAAGCTGGAAAAGTACATAATGCTGTAAAAAAATGGAAAAGCTAAATATAGATATTTTAGGAATTAGCGATGTCCAATGGCCCGACTCTGGAAAGATAAAAATCAACAATAAAACAATATATTATTCAGGAAGTCAAGACGGTTCACACAGATATGGTGTCGGAATAATATTAAACAAAAACATTGATGAAGCTGTAATAAATTTCACTCCATACTCCAATAGAATTGTACTCTTACAATTAAACCAGAACAAACCCAAAATAAACGTCCTACAAGTTTATGCTCCAACTGCAGACAAACCAGAAAGCGATATTGAAACTTTCTACAAAAAAACCTAGACAACATTTTAAAATCCATTAAAACGCTAGATTTAATAATTATAATAGGAGACGTTAACACAAAGGTTAGGGAAGAAAAAGTAGAAGAATGTACAGGAGGATATGGTCTGGGCAACAGAAACGAAAGTGGTGATAGGCTTATCGAATTTTGCTAAAACAATAATTTGTTATAGCTAATACATTGTTCAAAATGCCAAAGAGAAGACTATATACCTGGAAGTCACCAGCAGATCAAGAAGTGAGAATTGTAAGAAACCAAATAGACTATATATTAGTTAGACAAAGATACAGAAACGCAATTATATCCGCAAAATGGAGAACTACTAACGAAGAAGTACTAAGGAGCGTCAACAAAGACAGAGAACTGATAAAGACTGTTAAACATTGAAAAATGTCTTATCTGGGACATATAGTAAGGGGAAGTCTATATAAAATTTTACAACTGATCCTTAAAGGCAAAATAGAGGGCCGTAGAGGTGTAGGAAGAAAACAAGTTTCTTGGTTAAAAAACATCCGTGAATGGACTGAGATACCAAATGCAGGACAATTATTCCATATTGCAGAAGATCGAGAAGCCTTCGCAATGGTGATCGCCAACGTCGGATAAATCTGATATGGCACGCGAAGAAGAAGATCCGCAAAAACCTATCCAAGTGCTGACATAGGATCAGATTTCAACCCAGTAGTGACCAAAATTAGGCTCAAAATGAAAATAATAAAGCGAAGAACAACAAATGCAAAAATCGATACAAATAAATTAAGGAACCCACTCATAAGGCAATACCTGACAGATGAAATCAACAACGGATTAGTGAATGTTAAATAACAAATTATGCCAAATACTGAGACGGAGAAAAATGGTTATTAATAAAGACAGAAATAGAAAAAGTCAAAAAGAAATTCTAATACAAACCAGATATAAAAAGAAGCAATGGATGACGGAAGAAATTTTAGATTTAATGGAAGAAAGACGTCAATATAAGAACAAAGATAATCAGATGTACAAAAAAGTGGATAAACAAATAAAATACAGAATTAGGAAAGCGAAAGAACAATCGCTAAAAGAATAATGAGCAGAAATAGAAGAATACCAGGAAAGACATGATAGTTTTAACACACATAAAAAAATTAAAGAATTAGCTCACAACAATAGAATAAGAAAACCGGGAATACTGAAAGATGCAAATGGGAAACTTCTGTTGAATACTAACGACAGATTAAAGAGATTGGCAGAATACATCAATGAACTATTCAAAGACAATAGAGCAGAACAGATGGAGATAGAAGTAGAACAGGATATGGTTTTAAAGATATTAAAAGAGGAAATTAAAATGGCATTAAAAAAAAAGCAACAATGGTAAAGCATTAGGTCCAGACGAAATCCCTATAGAAATCTTAAAATGTATTTTTAGGGATAGCACCTTTTGTGCTATCCCTAAAAATACAAACGCTAAATATAGCAGTGAATACAGAACAATATCACTAATAAGTCACATTCTCAAATTATTCCTGAAAATAATACATGGTCGTATCAATAAAAAACTGGAAGAAGGAATAGATGATAGTCAGTTTGGGTTCAGAAATGGACTAGGAACCAGAGAAGCGTTATTTGCTTTTAATGTGTTAGCTCAAAGATGCATGAATATGAATGTTGATGTACATGTTTGTTACGTTGATTTTGAAAAAGCATTTGACAAAGTAGGACATGAAAAATTAGTCCAAATGTTCAAGACAAAAAACATAGACCACAGGGACTTACAAATAATAACAAACCTCTAACGAACCCAGTTAAGAAATTGAAATCAGGAGAGGAGTTAGGCAGGGATGTATTATGTCCCAATTACTATTTAATGTATATAGTGAAGCCATTTTTGAAGAAGCATTACTATCTTCAATGAAAGCGATACATTGATAGCGGGTAGACGTGTTTATCGATCAAGTCGTTAAGCTCCCAGTTTTTGTGACAATTAGAATATTTTAATTTCGTTGCGTTTAAAAATATTTACATATTGTAGTAAAATAGTGATAAAAAAGTGAAAATATTCTCCCCTCATGGGGGAGAATACTAATAAGACGCCAATGCGCGAACTAAATATTTCTGAAATTGTTAGTGTTAGTGAACAAGATATGGATACAGGAATTAATACCACCGTTTCTCCTGCTACAAGGGAAGTAAAACTTTTTAATATTAATTCTAGTAATTATGACTTTCAAAATTGTTGTGTATATGTTGAAAAGACCAATGATCAGAATATAGGCTGATTGCACCCTATGGTTGTGGGTGATATTGTACATCAAAAATTAAAGATAAACAATATTAAGGAAATTAAAAGTATAGGAAGAAACCGTGTAAAAGTAATCCTCAAATCAATTTTGGATGCAAATAAATTAGTCAGTAATAGTCATTTAAAAGACGATAATTTAAAGGCGTACATTCCCAATCATCTCTTATAAATCAAAGGGCTGATACGTGATGTCGATACCAAATATAACATTGAATATTTGAAAAAATATATGACCTCTAGTTCACAAATTATTGGTATTAAACGAATGCACAGAAAAATAGAAAAGGATGGAAATACAGAATATATACCTAGACGTAATGTTATAATTACATTTGAAGGCAATTGTTTTCCAAACTATGTTGTAATTAATTATGTATATTTTCAAGTTGAAAAATTGTTAAGTAAAGTTACACAATGTTATAAATGCCTCAAATTTGGACACATTTCTAGATAATGTAAAGGTACACAGGAATACTGTATACGATGTGGAGAAATTAAAACTGATACACATACATGTGATGAAAAAAAAAATGTATTACATACACTGTAAAAGTGATAAGCATATATCGATTTCTAAAATCTGTCCTGTTTTCGAACATCAAAAAAAAAAATAAAAAATATCATGATTGAACATTAAATTTCATATTTGGAGGCCAAAAATTTGAACGATTCTCTTTTTTTTCTGGTCTTATTTGTAATAACAGATTTGAAATATTGTCAAATTCAGATAAAGAATTTCCAAAATTAACTAACACATCTGAAGTTAATATACCTGCTTATTCCAACCTATTGAGGCCTCATTTACAGAAAACCAAAAATATAAGTCAACCAAGTAGTAGTAAATCAAGCACTGATTATAGGGAAAATAAAAAAGAAAAGTATCATCTCCAACTTCCGAATATCCTACATCTCCTCACATCCCTTTCAGATTTGGACCATCTCAACTTTTACCACCCTTAAACAAAGAAAGTTTTTCAAATGTAGACAATGATAAAAATAAATTAGTAGATTCTTTAGTAATTCTTTCCTTAGATTTTATTCAAAATATTAATTGTTTAGAAGAGGCAAAAACACTTGATATTAATATGTTAGCCAAAGGTATTAATAATGTTTTAGATAATATTTTTAAAAAATAACTAGTCTAATTACTTTCAAAGCTAGACTTAAAATAATATAAAGGAATGCTCGATCATCTGTTGCTAACAAAAACAGCCTTCTCAACTTTTTAATAACCGAAAATATTGATATAGCTTTAATAAGTGAAGCATGGTTTAAACGGGATGTTGTTTATAGTTATAGAGGTTATAACGTAATACGCGAAGATCGGGATGACGGCTATTCCGGAGTTGCTATTTTAATTAAAACTGGTATTCCCTTTGAAAACATAAAAATTAAAAAAAAATTATAATAAAGAATTGCTTGCTTGTGGTATTAAAATCAACTATAACAAAAGTCATTTAACTTTACTCTCTGTATATAGGTGTCCGAAAGCTAAAACTAACACCGGTGATTGGGATAAGTATTTTACTCAATTAAAACACCCTTGTATCATTGGAGGAGATATGAACGCACCTAATTCTCTGTGGGGCTCATCTAAACATGATAAAACAGGCCATCAAATTGTGGAGACAATTCCAGAATCTAGATTATGTGGTAATGAATAATGGGCAACCAACTTGACAAACGAGAACAGGAAACACAGATTCCATGATAGATGTCACTTTTTGCTCACCTTCTCTCTTTGATAAAATTTCGTGGTCTGTAGATACTGATACTTTGGGATCAAATCACTTCGTTATAAGGGTTGTAATCGATATCTTGGGAACTGATGCGAATATCATTTATCCCAGCAGTAAGTGAAACACTAAAAAAGCCAATTGGTCATTATACTCTCAGTTTATTGAAACCTGATTAACTAACAACCCTTACGCCTACTCAGACACGCAAGAAAAATATAATTTCCTTATTGACTATATTAATGAAGCTTCTAAACAATCAATCTGCCAATATAAATCATTTAAATGTAAACGTACTCCCCCTCCATGGTGTGATTCGGAATGTGATGAATCCGTTGCGTAAAGAAAGAAAGCATTAGTAAACTACATAAAAAATCCTTCTCTTGAAAATTTTTGTAAATGCAAAGAAGTGAATGCTCGTGTCAAAAAATTCCTGAAATTAAAGGCCAAACAAAGTTGGGTTGAATGGTGTTCAAAATTAAATAAACAAACTCCATCTAGTCTTATCTGGAACCAAGCAAGGAAAATGAACAGGAAAAAAGTAAACTTTCCACTGCCTCTAAGTAACTCATGGGTAGACGACTTTTTTGATAAAATAGCTCCACCTTACATAAATAACCAGATAGATGTAATGTTATCTGAAATTCTCTCATCTGATCAGAATCATTTTCTCTTAACACCTTTTTCAAGAGCTGAATTAGAGTTTGCCCTTGATAATCGTGTTAGTACCTCACCAGGATATGATGCAGTCAAATATCCTATGATACAAAATTTGCCAGATAACGCAAAAGAATTTCTTTTAAATATATTTAACCAGATCATTATTGAGGGTAAAGGCATAATCGATTTTAAGCGTATTATAGTTTTCCCTATTCCCAAACCGGGAAAAACTCTAAATTAGCTGAAGCTTGCCGACCTATATCATTATTGTCATGTATATTGAAGACTCTTAAACGGATGATTAAAATTAGGTTAGATTGGTGGCTAAGGGATCAAAGTCCCTTACCCGCTAACCTTTTTTTTTAACATCCAATGTTTATTGCAATCTGTCTCATTACAAACAATAAGCAATATGTATAATTTATGTACAATAACATAGTGGAACGCCGCCCAGTGGCAAGCACCCAGGTAAGACATAATATAAATATAATATATGATATAACAATTAATTTAAACTTTAACTTAACAAAGTTTAATACAGATAAACATCACCGACACACATATAAGTATTGCAAGACTAAAAAATGGAAAAAAGAAAAAAAAATCAAGAAAAGATTTAGAAAACACCAGAATAAAAACTTGTTATTTCACCGCACTATGACACTATGCTCTGTTTCTCCATGTTTACTAGAGGTCCAAAGGGTCTGGTCATTTAAATCTTTTTTCGTGTGAAATATTGAGCAAATCCGTGGCCAGCGGATTTGGATGGCAGGATAGTCTGGTCTTGTATACGGCAGATATTGCTTCGCAACGGCTAACTGTTGGTAACTGTAAATCGTGGTGTAATCTGTAGTTCGTAATGTACCAAAGGGCATTGCAGATCTGTCGCAGTACTTTCGATTGGAATCGTTGAAGTTTTTGTATGTTGGTATTACTTGCTGTACCCCAGATGTGTGCTGCATATTGCCATACCGGTTTTAAAATACATTTATTAATTAGAAGTTTGTTCTCCAGGCTTAGATTAGATTTTCTACTCATGTACCAATACATTTTCCTGTAGATTAAGCTGAGTTGAAGGCGTTTCTTCCAGATGTGAATACCCCAATTAAGTTTGCTATCCAAATGAATTCCTAAGTGTTTAACGACGGTATTAACTGGTAGTGGAGTGTTGTTTATAGAAACTGGTGGCGCGACACCTTTTTTTAAAGTAAACGTTATTTGTGTTGATTTTAAACTGTTAACTTGGACTCCTCACAGTTTAAGCCAGCTCTCTAGTTTAAGTAGGTGGTTTTATAATACCTGGGATGCTTCAGTTGCTGTAGAATTTGAAGCCATGATAACTGTGTCATCGGCATATGTAGCGATTGTTGTATTAGTCGTCGTTGGGAGATCTGATGTGTATATTAAGTAGAGGGTGAGTCCTAGTATGCTTCCTTGTGGAACTCCGGAACAAATTGGAAACAGGTTATTGATTTCCCCACCTCTTTTGACTTGAAAGAATTGATCTGTCAGGTAGGATCTTACAAGTGAGCTTATGGGATGAGGAAATATGGATTTAATTTTAGAGATAAGACCTACATGCCAAACTTTGTCAAATGCTTGAGAGACATCTTGAAATGCAGCAGTACAGTAATTTTTTTGTTCGAGCGAATTTCTGATAGTTTTTACCACCCTATGAATTTGCTCGATAGTACCATGTTGTTTCCTAAACCCAAATTGATAATTCGGTAAAACATTACTGTCATATAAAATAATCTCCAGTCTTCTCAGAAAAAGCCTTTCAAATACTTTGGATATAATAGGCAACAAGCTAATTGGGCGATATGAAAATACTTCCGTGTGATATTTATTAGGTTTTGGAGAAGAATAATTTGAGCAACTTTCCATTGGAGTAGAAAATAACCTGTTTTTAATATTGAATTAAATATGTAAGTAATTAAGCTTACGCCTTCGCTGGGTAGATTTTTTAGCACTAAACTAGATATTAAGTCATATCCAGGTGACTTTTTATTTTCCAGATTATTAATTATTTCTTTTATCTTCGATTTCCTAATAGATTTAATAGGTGGAGCCATTTGATATGGTACATTTACGACTTCATGAATAGCCTGCTCTTCTTCAACTGAGACTTCCCTCTGATGCGGTTGAAATACTTCGCATAGATGATTTGCAGTAGTATATGCTTTATCTATGTCAGTTTTAGCCCAAGTGCCATTTTGTTTCCTGATTGGCATATTCATTTGATCGTTGTGTCTAAGTGTTTTTGTTAGTTTTCACAGCGAATAGTTTGTATCATCTGCAGGTGAGAGGTTCTTTAAATATCTGTTGATTTCATTGTCTTTATGTTGGATCAGTTTTCTTTTGAGTAGTCTGCAAGCTCTATTAAGATTTGCTTTATCTTCTTAATGTCTAGTGAGCTGCCACTTCTTTTACAGTTTTCTTTTTTCCAATATGAGTGAATTTATGTGAGCAGGATAGGACTCAGAGTTTTGTTTATAAGTAAATTCTGGGGTAGACGTCCAAGCAGCTTGCTGAATAACTGTAGTTAGGTGAGCAATTGCATTTTCTATGTCGCTATCACTTTTAAGAGGCAAGTTTAGGTTAATGGTTGTTTTTATTTCTTCTTTGTAGCTATCTGTTCCAGTTTGTTCTTTTATTAGAGAGTGTTAGGTATTTAGGACAGTTATGAATTTAGCTATATAGATCTATGAAGAAAGGGGAATGATCTGTTGAATGAACCCTTGTTGTCGACATTCAGAATCGTTTTTCCAGGAACAGTTATGTACCTGCTTTATTTTTAGACATTGAAGGTTCTTACGACTCGGTATCTCTTACAATTCTCCAACAAAAAATGATTAAACTTTTTCATATACCAGCACAGTTTGCTTCTAACGTTGTGAACCTGTACACAAATAGGATAATTTATTTAAAACACAATCATACTCTTATAGGACCTAGACTTAATAACAAAGGATTACTTCAGGGCTCCGTTTTGAGTCTTGTTTTGAATGATGTTGTGTAAATCTGCTGTGCAGATTTACACAACATCATTCATTATATTGCACATTATATTCACAATATTGCATTTAATATTGTATAATATGCTAACGATTTCTGTTTGTATACAGAACACAAAAAATATCAGCAATCCATTGAAAACCTGAATGAAGTGTACGGATTCTATCACAAATGGTTTATAGAAAATGGTTTTGAATTATCCTGCAGTAAATCGCAAGTTTGTTTATTTACCAGACATAACTTTCCTAATGCCAGTACAATCAATTTAGGTGGGCACCAATTTTCCCTTAAAAACACAATTAAATATCTGGGAATGATACTCGACCAGAAATTGTCCTGGAAATTACATATTGATGACATGTTGAACAGATGCAATAAGGGATTAAACTTTCTTAAATCAATTAATAAAACTTGGTGGGGATCGGATGTTGAAGTAAGTTTATTACCTATTTTACAAAGCTTACATACGATCTATTTTGGATTACGGAAATGTTTTATATGGATCAGCAAGTAATGTACTACTAAACAAAATCAACGTTTTACAGAACTCAGCCTTACGAATATATTTAGAAGCCATGAGATCCACTCCAGTACAAGTTCTATATTTGGAAGCCTTGGACCCTCCTTTAAATATAAGACGAAGGTTTTTGTCCAAAAAATAGTTAATGAAAGTATACTTACCGAACTCATCTCTATACGAAAAGATAGTCACTTTGAATTGCCATGACCTGACAAATAAATATTGACAAAAAAAGAAATCTCCCATACTTTGCGAAGCGTATAATCAAAATATAACACTTTTAAAAAATATAGATAGAACGAACTACATATTCAAAAATTACTCTTCTTTCTTTTTACATATAGATCTTGTACCAAATTATAGTGAAAATATATATTTAAATAAAAATATTGTTCTATCTCTAACAAGCAAATACAAAGAGGCAATAGCTCTATATACAGATGCGTCTAAATCTCCAGATGGAACCGGATGCGCTTTTTTTATACCATTATACCAACATATAGAAAAGAAATTCACACTAAACCTGGAAACTTCGATTTATACAGCAGAGGCCATTGCAATATATGAAGCTTTATTATATGTAGCTGAAGTTGATTTTGCCCATATTATAATTTTGTCGGATTCCTTGGCAGTGTTAAAATCCATTGGTAAATATGGACCACCAAACTTACAAGACTGCCCATACATTTATAGAATTAAACATATTATTCAAACTCTTTTAACCAAAAGAATCAATGTACATTATCTCTGGATTAAAGCACATACATTATTTATTAACATGGTTTTAAAGTTTCCTTTATAGTATGATTTGATGATGTACAAAGATATTGAAACAATGTTAATGTTACTTTAAATAAATAAATTTATTATTACACTAATCGAAACAAAAATATTGCACGATAGATGAATAATGTGGTAATTTTAAATAAACCCTATGAACTATAACCCTATTACATTTTTTTAATAAAAAAAGTTTTAATCCTTTAACTGATTTGAAAGGTCGAAACGCCAGTCCTACCCACAGTGCATGACATATTGAGGTAGACAATGAAGAACATCGCCCTGTCTCTTTCTCGCCAACCTATGTGCTTATCAGATGAATCATTGACTATATATCGTGATAAGCCACCCCATGCGTTTGTATATAAGAAATAGGGACAAAAGTGGGAAATCGCTTGATGACATATTGTCAATTGAATCTTTTTTGTTAAAGGGGGATCTTGTTGGGAAATGACTTTTGTTTATTCATAGGCAACGTTAATACAATTTGGCAGATCAAGAGCGTATTATCTATAAAATGCTTAAACCTATTTATTCACATTAATAGGGATATTAGAATATTTATCTACAGCTTGAGATGATAAATTATAGGAGTATGTGTGCTAATATTGATAGAGAAGAGAATAAACAAAAGAGTAAGATGAAAATATTTTCTTATTAATAATACATAATATATTAGCCGGTAGAAAAAATGAAAAATCGAACAATCACTTACTGGCACAAGAACATACAGAAAAATGTCTTCTTATAGAAAAAAGCCAGCTAGCCAGAAAAAGTTTAAAAATGAAATAATTATGAAAAAGGGATAAAGACTCTTTACATGTTTTTCTTTTTACAGTGCCTATCTGTTCCGAGTGTTGGCGATCAGCATGGCTATTCTTCCTTTACTTGCAGCCATTTGGTAGTACTTGTTACTAGTTACTTGCAGTAGTCTGATTTAAGACGAATTAACCCTTTCACTATCAGCGATACGTGACAATACCAGCACTTAACTTCTTAAAATCCCAAGAACCTTTCTGCTTGAATATTAAAAAGTTTTTTATTGTTTTCTGTTTTAAAATAATTATTAAAGTATTATAGAGTTCACAAAATAGACTATAGATTTATTTTTACAAAAAATATATTGGTGTTACTCACAAGTACCGCTGGGAAAATCTGTATGTCAGTAAAAATTTTAGGCACAATATTTTTATTTACAAAAAAATACATTTTTCAGTAATCCATTCCATGATACTCAGCAAAACAATTCTTATTTGCACTAATACACAAAAATACTTTGTACTGAGAACAGGTTGAAGTAGGTTTTGACTGGATAGCTTTTGAGCTGCATCCTTCGCATCTACCGAGTTAGCCTTATTCCAAAAGGAACGCTATAATCATAACGTCGTTTCTTTGATGGAGTACCTGTTAAAGGAACAGATTTTCTTTTATTTTTTTTTGTGTGGAGATAGGTAGCAAAGGCTTCTGTTAAGATCCCTTCGAAACTGTAATAAGTCAGTGGGAGGTTCATGTAACACTTTTTTAGTAGGAGCATCTACTTCGGTTATGGTACCATCACGTTGTTTTCCTTTGACTTTATAATCTTCGGAGCCGTGGAAATTTGAAGCAGTACTGACCACACGATTATCTTTCCATTTGAATTATGATATCCATGTGTTAGAAATTCTAAAATCGTATTCACCCTTTTTAAGCACTTTGTCTTCTTTCATTTTAGGTGGTAAATAATTACGATTAGTTCTTATCGTTCCAAAGGCTAATGTATTCTCTCCCTTTAATTTCACTGTGGTATAAAAATTGTCAAAATAGATCATTTTATTTTTGTTCCTGTCTTCTTTTGTTAAATATAGCACTACTCTTTCGCCTAAATTATACTCTTTGTATTTGTTATCAATCTTCTCATTTTTTCCCTGATAAATGTCAAACTTTTTAATAAGACCACCTATATCACTATAGCACCATATCTTGTATCCCCTTTTAATAGGTTTTATCAGATTATATTGCTTTAGTGCAGAGCTCCCTTTGAATTTGACGATAGATTCATCTAGAGGCATTACTTGTTCCCCACAATAATTTATAAACTGAGTATTAAACGTACTTACTTACGGTCTTACTTTATATAATATATCTGTGTTGTTTTTGGGTATTGGGACCGTGCAAGTTCGGAACAGCGACACCTGGTGTCGTAAATCAGCAAAATTTACTGCGCTTCCATGTTAGATCGAGGTTACCGGATAACTGTCAAGGACGTAGCCCCAAAAAAGAAAAAGAAGAAAAAGTAAGATTGAGGTTATGTCGGTATGATATTAAAAGGTAAACGTTGTATGTAGTGTAAATACAAATAAATATATTATTACAGCATTACTGTTAATATGGATGCAATAATAAAAACTGGATTTGAGAAAGTAAATCACCAAATAACTTTTTAACCAAGCACTGAGTCAAAGGGAAAAGCTTTAGTAGTGGCAAATGTCAAAAAAGAATGGAAGAATTATGTGGAAGAATTAAGAAAAATAAATTACCATTAATATTGCTAATGCATAAATTAGCAGGTTAAGCCCACGATATCATCATATTGGTTTGAACAATTAATTATTTCCCTGTAAACTTTTGGACAGCGAATATATTTTAATGCATCTTCAGAAAAACTTGATGCATTTTTGTAAACTTCAAAAAAATAAAATTTAAACATTAAACTTTATTTTTGGGATAAAATAAATTCTAAGTGAGTGTTATGAAACTAAAATTTACACTTAAAAGTGAACTTTTATTTATTATTTATTTCAAACTGACTTTTGACTAAATCGGGTGCAAGAATAATGCATAATTTAGGTTCTGTTACTTATGCTTTTTTATGATATAAATCCACTTTTCCCTTTGTAGTAATTTGTGCTTCGAAGTTGGAAACGAATAAAACTTAAATTTACAATTTTTTGTTGTATTTTTACAACTTATAACACAGCATTTCCTAAATCCCATTTTCTTCAGTGACAGAAGGTGTAAATAAACAAACGAATATGAAATATGACAATTAACAATATGAATTTATGAAATCTATGAAATTGAAATGTGCAGTAAAAAATGCAAGATTTCTCCGCTACTCGCGCACGATCGTTTCTCGTATCACATCCAAGTACTTGCACGTCGCCAATACCCTGATTGTCGTTTATGTGTAAAAAAGATAAAATAGCTTGGAATCTATTCCTAGGCATTGTTTCTGGCACAAGTGAAACTGAAAGGTCATCCTGCGTTGACCAATAATCAGGAATTGATGGCAGAGTGTGATACCCCATCAAAAAATTAATTCCCAAAAATACAAGAAATTCTTCTTTAGCCATATTTAACTGTTTTCCTTTTTGTACTGCATATAAATAAGACTGAAACGTTATATCCTCGAGAACATTTCCCAGCAGTTTTATAAAAATATCAAGAGAATTTAGACACTCTTTAAAATAGTTTTCTTCCCAAACATAGTTTATTTTTACATAAGTAGGAATTTCTGTAGCCTTTGAACATCGTCAGTAAATTTAGGTAGTTCACAACTATCATTTTCATTCTTGATTTCATCATTCAAGTTATATTTTACGTTTCTATTGGATTCCACTAGTAGCTGACTTTCCGGAAAATCTTCCTCGTTTTCAGATTCTACATCAGTGTCTTCATTGTTGTCAAGCGGTGGTAAAAATGCATCCATATTCTCATCATTTTCAATGATTTGTGCCAACTAGTCGTATGTCAGGACTTTCTTTGCTAACCTGCGGTTTGCAGCCATACTAAGAATTAAAAGGAAAATCATTATAATTGGCTCCTACATTTTTGTGTACAATTATTTTGTTGTTTAACAAGCATTCTTGTGAAAAAAAAAGAGTTAAATTACTAAATATGGAAAATCTATCGTGGCAACAAAAAAAAAACAATTAGTCCCAACGGTACGTAGAAGTACCAGTTAAACTTAAGTGTTTTTTTATTACTTATATATTGTGAACCCAATTCTATGTGTGAAGAAAATATAAGTTACCTACTGATAGTCTCCAAACAAAATCGTAACGACGAAGAAATCAACAAACAATAAATATCAAATAATGTATAAAAAATATAACCTCAAATACGTTTATACTGACAAATCTCAACGGTCACTGACGCATCAAAAACCCGCCAAGCAGATCGTGTGACGTTGCAATAAATTAAAAGTGCTGGACGAATATGTACCTTTGGCAAAAATAGACTAAGTTGGTTTATATTTCATTGTAACGTCGATTTATTTTGATGGTACTTGCGCGTACCGCTGGTAGCTAAAGGGAATATTTTTTGAGATAGGTCCGGTAGTTAAAGAGTTAAACCACTTTTAGAGGTTTTAAAGCTAAAATATTCTTTTTTTCCCTGGTCTTCTCTTTTCAAATACCTTGTTTTGAAGAATGGGTTGCAACAAGGCATATCTCTCTTAATTTCTTATAACCTGGCCAAGATATTCTAATTTGCGCGCTTTAATTGTTTTAAAAAATCTCGCATTCCTTTTCAGTTCTACCTAGGACCTCATCGTTAGTTCCACGATCCACCCATAAAATTCCTAAGATGCTTCTGCAACACCACATATCGAACGTCTAGAGCTTTCCTAAAGAAGTTTTAGAAAGTGACCAAGCCTCTACTCTATATAATAACGTAGAAAATACATAACATCTAATGATAGAAATTTTGATACCAAATTATAAATCCTGACTTCTGAAAAGAGACTTCATTTTTATAAACTGTAATCTTGATTTCCCTATCCTCTTCAAGTGCGATTTCCGCGATGGAAGTCAGCAATTATCATAGCTATTAGGACTGTGAAGTCGGCTATTCTGAAAAGCTACTCCTAGGTTACACATTCATGATATTCTACATCTGCTGCATAATCAATTGGAGCAAGTTGTAACTTTCTCCACACGTAATATGTCCGAGATATTCTAATTTTATTTTATTGTTTGGATTTAAAGTTAATCCTCCTCAGAATCTCTTTATTCGTGACGTGTTCAGTCGACGTTATTTTCAGAATTCTTTTACTCGTATAAACTCACAACTCGAATGGTTCCAGTTTTTTTATTAATGTCGCATTCAGGGTATAAGTTTCCATTCCATAAAACATATCGTTAACCTAACCCATTAAATCTCTTTTGCAGAGCACTCTTCTTATTTTATTGAAATTTGCTTTAGCATTTTCTATTCTGATTTGAATTTGGTGACAGTAATCATTTGTGGAGTTAATCATTGTTTCAAGATATGCATATTTGTCCACTCGTTCGACATAGCTTCCGTTTATTAAAAGATTCTCGTTATTTTTTAGTTTGTGATATTTTTAATAAAATACTAGTTATATACAAATCATGACCATGTTTTTTTCTAAGCTTAATTTTTTTTTCTAAATCGAATCTGATATAATGTACATGCGACATCGGCCTATAGCGTTTTCTGACCATTACACTACTCTAGAATATATTCCGCTCTCGTATCCCCGTTTCCACAATGGCCGCCATGGACGATGGCGCGATTCGTGCCCCAGGGTTGATTGAGATAATTCCTTTGAGAAATAATTGTATTGAGTTGATGGTATATACGGGATATACGGGGCAATGAGATTCGTTATTATAAATCCTGTTCAGGATGAATGATGGTTTAGTTTTGATGATTGTAAAGCTGAACTAACAATTTGTAGGTATATCTACGAGGCACTTCTTTTAACTGCATCTATAACAAATATACTTACTATATTTGATACTGTCTGAGATATATCTTACATAAGATAATTATAAAGCTCGAGAATATATATTTTATAACGAAAAAAGCTGTTTATAGACTGTATCTGCGTACAAAATCGTAATATAAAGGGTGGTGAATCGTCAAACGGGCCATAGGAAACTCAATGGGAAATTCTAAATTATTGAATTCCTGCTTCCCTAATTATTTTAGATCAAATGTTATAAAAAATATATGTAGAAGACTAAAATCTGAATTAAAAACAAATGTTAAAACCGTTCTAAGAATTAAAGGTACTTCAAAATTTTGCAAAAATATAATACATTTTTCAGGCCACCCCTAAAAGTTAGGCCACGCGTAAAGCAAGAATGTATATTATGACGTGTGTGATTTTATCATATTGATGTCAGATGTTGTAGCGTTTACGCTACTGATTAACCCCTTAAAAAATTTTTATTACCTGCCTGTGATCGATTTTAAATCGACATTTTTCCCCACACGCGCAGTAGTCGCTTAAAAAGGAAGATTGATCGATTTTGTGCGGAAGCGAAGCGGTCAGTTTTGGTCAGAACTCAACGCAGCCACGTCAACCGGTGAAATTTTTCACCTTCAAAGTGACGGAATTGGAGCAAGGAAGATAATTTGGGGAAGAATAAATTAATTCATAAATAAAATACATATCTTATTAATAATAATGAGTAAAATTTTTAAAATCAATAATCTAAAGAGTTCCACATAAAAGGAAGATTTTTTTGGCGTGCTGCGACTCCATATTCCGTCACGTGAAAATATTAATTTAAGTTCATTGAAGTAACTTTGAATCCTTAGATAGTTAGCAATTTGTGTATGTAACCCGTGGATTTTGCTGTCACCCAGAGACCAGTGACTGGTTGTGGCTTTTGTGCCCAAAGGATTCGTCTTTACAGCCATAAACTGATGTAGCCGTGCCAAGAGGAGTTTTTCCTATGGACTTATAGTGCTGTAAAGATAAGTTGTTTAACTATTTGACTTTTTGTGTTACTTTCTATTTACTGTTAACTTTTCATATGCATATGATAAGGTGAATTTTAAGTTTAATTTTTGATATAATCTAATTCTAAAATATTGGGGAGAAGAAAAAAGGAACACTTCATGTGTTATTAGGTTTTAGTTAGGATTTCAAGAGTCTGACCGAACTCACTTGTTGATTTAATATATATATTTTTTAATAGAATACATTTTTGATATAATACAATTTTGATTTTGGGAAGGGAAATAAATTTCATGTGGTTTTTTTTAAAACATTATATAAAGAGTATTGAAGACTCATTTTTTTAGATATAATATAATAATTGTAACAGATTTATGACTTTTGATATCTTTACAATATTGTCATTAGTATCTCATATTAGTAGAACTATTTAAGTTAAATTACTACCTTTTTGTGTTAAGACTTAGGCTATCCTACGGACTATTCTTGAATTGTTACTAATATTTAATATTTTATTTGGCCAGTGGTATTGACTATTCGTTTGTTGAGGGGCTATTAGGTCCCATTGTATGTGTACACCATCCACTACCACTGTTATTTGGCTTTGCATTATATGTAAATTGTTTATACACATATACCTATATACATTTTTTATAAATATATTTATTTTTGCTATTTTGAGTTTTATTTCAGTTCTACTAACCAGTATATAACATAGCAAAACAAGATTATTATTTAGTATTTTTGTATTTCAGAGTATTATCTCCAGATTCATTTGTTACTTCAAAATCTCAACTATCGTTGAGTTGGCGCCCTTCTTTCCTCTTCTTATTGTTCTCTTTCTATAAATTTATTCCCAGTGACCTTCTTCAGTTGTATCACGTTTGATATTACCAGGTCTTATTTCTTTCTTGTCTCATTAGCTCATTATCTCTTGTTATTGTTGTTTATATCTTTAAAGCCACAATCCAGTGCATTGAAGCTAGCCCGAACACTCACTTGAGATTTAGTGTCTCTTTGGCCATTTAAATTTGTTCCTCTGAGCTTAGCCCTATTTTTAGTATTTTTTTTTCATCACTTCTCTTTCAGTTCTTCTGAAATTTGGAAGTTCTACAAATCCTAAAATCCAATACTCCCGGAGTATTGAGCGTTTCAATTGGCGCCCAACGTGGGGCTTCTTTTCCACTTCTGCCTTAAAAAAAATATATATATATATCTCCTTTAACTTTTGATTTTGATCTTGGGTTGTTGTGGTTTTCACTGGTTGTGCTTTTAGATTTTCATTTTAACTTTTAGTTTTGTTTTTTTCGATTTTTTTTGGACATTACCTTATATCTATATCTTAAATCGACTTGTTTTGCTATATACTGTGTAAACTGAATAAATTACTTTGTTTTGATTTGTTAAATAACTATTTTAGCTAAATAATAAATTCATTAAAAATTTAAAGAACTTAAAGTTAACTATTTCACATATTTTTACAAGTCCGGAGTAGTCAATAAGTTGAGTCACTACCTCGAAATAACAGTTTTTTTGAAATTTTAGGTTCCTTAGGGTGTTGTAGCAGTATATGTCATTGAATTTCATAACTGGACCAAAACAATTAAACATTACTGGTATAGGTATCCCTTCAGAATATTAATTTGGAGTCAGAGAGTAAGTTAAACTTTGCCTACTTTTACTCATTCTCTTGTATATCGCTCAGTTGTGTAATATGTCAGTCTTTAAGGTAGAGCATCTGTTAGCTCCTGAATTAGAGTATGAGTTGAGAGTCCGTCATCTAACCAGTCCATTGTTGAAAGATGTTGTATAATGTACAGAATGTACCAGGTAAATTTCCTGATTTTAAAGTTGAACATGGTGTTTTGTATAAACATGTCTTAAGTTCCATAGATTCCCTTACTGGAATGTCGGATTGGAAGATAGTCGTTCCAACTCCTAATAGAGCAGAGGTTTTGGCCACTTTTCATGACCATCCTACTGCAGCTCATTTTGGTTTCTACAAAACTTTCCGTCGAATATCTGAACTTTATTACTGGCCGAAGATGCGTCAAACTGTACGTAGCTATATTGCTAAATGCAAAATCTGTGCTACCTGCAAACCGACAAATCTTCCCCAACCAGGTTAAATGGATAGTTATCGACAGATTGATTTTCCATTTCAACTTCATATCGTTAGATCTCATTGATCCCTTATCACATCTGTACCAGTTTGGTTTTTAAGATCTGTTTATCAATTTTGTTTACCTGGCAAAAAAACCATAAGATGTTGTGCTATCTTGCCTTTTTTTTATCTTATCTTAATGTTGGTTATTATCTTAGTTTATGGACTTGTTAATTTTGTTGTTTGTTTTCTCTTAAAAGTCCAACTGCATATCATAGGAGTACAGGATGGATATATGGGAATTTCCCCATCTTGAGTTCTGAGTTGAATAGATATTTACAGGGATAATTCGGAAAACATTCCAAAGATTTTCTTTAATAGTATTGTATGGTTTTGTGGATCATGGCCACGAAGCTTATGCATTCATATTCACTTACTGTGTCGGTGTTTTAGCGTGGGTTCAGGATTGATCACCCTGGATGTGTGCCCTCACTTGGCTCAGAAATATATCAATACATATTAGTTGTTCCTTGAGTGTCTCTTAGATTGAAATTAGAATGTGTCATTTAGAATTGGATCGTTCTGATATTCAGCAGTGTTTAACTTAGTTTGTTATCTCCTATGTTATCTTCTTAAAAATTTGAGTTTAACATATCTTAGTATCTTGAGTTTGCACCTGTATCCCTACCATTCATACGGATTGGTAGATGTGAGTTATCTTTATCTGTATCTTAATTGAGTTTATCTTTACCTTTATGGAGTTTATCTCATACCTGTAATGGAGTTTATTTCGTATCTTTACCTTGAGTTTATCTTGTACCTTGACTGAGTTTATCTCGTACCTTTACCTTGAGTGTATCTGTATCTTTACCTTAATTGAGTTTATCTCGTACCTTTACCTGAAGTTAATTATCTTTACCTTTACCTGGATAAGGTTATTTCTTATCTATATCTTGATTATAGAGTCCTAAAAATCTGTCCTTTACTGTTCTTGTCGTGAGTAAAGAATTGGAACACGTCAATAGTACAGTTTAGGTATTACAGTTAGGATCTCTTTTATCTTTCCTTCTACCAAGTGTATAGCTAATAGAAGTGAGTGTTGTGCATATCCTCTACCATGAGTAGATCTGGACTTGCAATTATCTGTTACCTTTTGTGCATATCCTTTACTATGAGTTGGGATTGCAGTTATCTTACTTACCTTTTTTTTAGCATACCCTATACCATGAGTATAGTGGGCTTGCTAGTATCTAGGCTTACTTGTGCCTTTACCGATTGTGTGTTTCCCTACCGCTGCTAAATCAAGTAGGTGTATTGTATTATCTTTTACTTTGAATTTTCAATACGTTATTGATATCTTGAACCATATATATGTTTAGGTTTGTAGTTTCAACTAGTCCTGAATAATTAGGCCCTCATTGAACTCTATGGTGACGAATAGAATCTGGTCGCTCTAGTATCAACGTTCGGTAAAGTTCATAGGATTTTGTGTGAATTTCGTTGGTATGAATGGTTCTTGGGAATGTTGTGTTAGGGGTTGTTAATACACACCTATAATGTAGTTTTAACAAATGGTTGTTTTTTTTACAAATACTTGAGAATGTAGATTAGTAGTGTTAAAGGTTAACTTGATCTGTAAGGTTATAGAATTAAACTTAAAATGTATATTTTTTTTATCTTTGGTTTATACTAAATTAACATACATTATCTCATTAAAAAAAAATGTATGACTTCGTCTCATATTCTTCGTTCCATATTTTTATTTCGTCCTTGATTTTGTTCCAATTCCTGAGCAAATGGTTGACTGGTGACGAAAATGTTCAATTTTAACGTATCAACGTTCATTGTCAGTGTTAGATCGTTCTGCCACAAAAAAAAAAGTTCCTAAAGTTCCTTTTTTTTGCTGGAGATGAGGGAGAATGTAGCGTTTACGCTACTGATTAACCCCTTAAGAAATTTTTATTACCCGCCTGTGATCGATTTTAAATCGACATTTTTCCCCACACGCGCAGTAGTCGCTTAAAAAGGAAGATTGATCGATTTTGTGCGGAAGCGAAGCGGTCAGTTTTGGTCAGAACTCAACGCAGCCACGTCAACCGGTGAAATTTTTCACCTTCAAAGTGACGGAATTGGAGCAAGGAAGATAATTTGGGGAAGAATAAATTAATTCATAAATAAAATACATATCTTAGTAATAATAATAAGTAAAATTTTTAAAATCAATAATCTAAAGAGTTCCACATAAAAGGAAGATTTTTTGGCGTGCTGCGACTCCATATTCCGTCACGTGAAAATATTAATTTAAGTTCATTGAAGTAACTTTGAATCCTTAGATAGTTAGCAATTTGTGTATGTAACCCGTGGATTTTGCTGTCACCCAGAGACCAGTGACTGGTTGTGGCTTTTGTGCCCAAAGGATTCGTCTTTACAGCCATACACTGATGTAGCCGTGCCAAGAGGAGTTTTTCCTATGGACTTATAGTGCTGTAAAGATAAGTTGTTTA
Organism: Diabrotica balteata; assembly: GCA_918026665.1. NCBI lineage: Eukaryota > Metazoa > Arthropoda > Insecta > Coleoptera > Chrysomelidae > Diabrotica > Diabrotica balteata. Next base: position 65,437,822 of record OU898278.1, read on the forward strand.
ACTATTTGACTTTTTGTGTTACTTTCTATTTACTGTTAACTTTTCATATGCATATGATAAGGTGAATACCTTTTTTTTTGATAATTTAATTTTTGATATAATCTAATTCTAAAATATTGGGGAGAAGAAAAAAGGAACACTTCATGTGTTATTAGGTTTTAGTTAGGATTTCAAGAGTCTGACCGAACTCACTTGTTGATTTAATATATATATTTTTTAATAGAATACATTTTTGATATAATACAATTTTGATTTTGGGAAGGGAAATAAATTTCATGTGGTTTTTTTTAAAACATTATATAAAGAGTATTGAAGACTCACTTTTTTAGATATAATATAATAATTGTAACAGATTTATGACTTTTGATATCTTTACAATATTGTCATTAGTATCTCATATTAGTAGAACTATTTAAGTTAAATTACTACCTTTTTGTGTTAAGACTTAGGCTACCCTACGGACTATTCTTGAATTGTTACTAATATTTAATATTTTATTTGGTCAGTGGTATTGACTATTCGTTTGTTGAGGGGCTATTAGGTCCCATTGTATGTGTACACCATCCACTACCACTGTTATTTGGCTTTGCATTATATGTAAATTGTTTATACACATATACCTATATACATTTTTTATAAATATATTTATTGTTGCTATTTTAGCCCTATTTTTAGTATTTTTTTTTTCATCACTTCTCTTTCAGTTCTTCTGAAATTTGGAAGTTCTACAAATCCTAAAATCCAATACTCCCGGAGTATTGAGCGTTTCAATATTCCACAATATTTGAATTGTCAATTTTTTAATTTTATGATTAAATTATAAACAATGAATTTTACTACGTACTACTACTACTGAACAACAAATATTGCTTTGTGAATAATAAATTATATTGTTTACAAATCAATAAATATAATGAAATGTACTCAGTTGACGAAAAATCGCATACTGTTGTATTCAGGAAATAGTGCGGACCTTTGTTTTGTCTAAGGTGCGAGCACTACCAGATCTTTATTTAACGTAAGATATTCTAATACACTAAACTTTAATTCGAAGTTATAAAACAATTCAATGAATTCCAATATAGTGTTACTGTGATCCTTATTCCTAAAAATAATGTATGATAATTTTTAAACATAAAACTATAACAAATGTTAAAATAAAACATGAATAAAACATTTTTATTATTGCCCTTTTCTTCTCAACTGAGTACATTTTTTAATCAACTTATTTTTTTTTTAAACAGTAGATCACAAAATAAAAATGTTGGTCATTTAAATCATAGATAAATTTAATATATTTGATTTAAATATTGTCAAATATCCGAAACATCAATATGAAAAAGGCAACACGTAATACACATTTTTTCACGGCGTTTGGCCTGACTTTTAGGGGTGGCCTGAAAAATGTATTAAATTTTTGCAAAATTTTGGAATACGTTTAAATCGTATAACAATTTTAACATTTGTTTTCGATACATATTTGAGTCCTGTACAAATAGTTTCCTATGACTTTTGGTGTAAAATAATTAGGGAAGCAGGAATTCAATAATTTAGAATTTCCCATTAAGTTTCCTATGATCCGTTTGACGATTTAGCACCCTGTATATTTTTGCCAATCCGTAAATATAATTTTAAAAAAACCTAGGAAGAAGATTATTTTTTTTAAAAACGTTTATACACCGTTAGATTCAAATTGCAATTGAATAAAATATTACGTAATTTATTAAATTGTTAGGAAAATATTATGAAAATAAAATACTGTAATTTTAAGATTACGAAACATACAAAATACTGTAGTTACTTCAACATAGCAGTTGGTAAGAAGAACAAAAAATGAACACTGGGAATAGTTTACAAAAAGGATGAAAAGCGACTTCTACGGTACACAACAACAAATATAGAGATTCATAAGAAACCAATGGAAACACATAGCCGAATTGAAGGAATCCATACCAACAAACGACTGGGAAAGATACCTGACGGAACTATTTTCATTATTGAAAAAAGAGTCTTTGATCATTTTTATATTGAGTACGTCCAAAAATTAATAGCGAGAAAATAATTACAGTGATTACTAAATAATTTTACAATAATTTTAAAATATTTTACTTTATACATAATATATAACTCAATAGATTTGTATTATTATGTAAGGTCCCTATGTTATAAATAAAATAACAGTATTCATGTAAAAGTTTTATACGTGATATTTACTTAAGCACTCTGGCCGAAAAATGAAGATTATTATTACGATTCTTATTACGTCTGGTACGTTCAATTACAACGAGGATGTTTTCGGTTTTCGGCCTCATTATACTTTGGTACTGTTAGGTCGTGGACAACGCTAACGTTTTTTCACAAAACAACATTCTTTGTGCTTTTGATGAGAATTTCTTTCCACGTACATTCAGGTCTATGTCGACAATACAATACTGGAATATAATATAACGACAATACGAGATAGTCACATATAATTAGTTGTGAAGTTTTACGTTCTAATTAGAAAAAATAATATGAGCAGTCAGGACATTTTGATGTTTTGATATGAAAAATACTGCAAATAAATCAACATTGGAGTATAAATGACTCGTTTATTTGTAGAAATGGAAAGATGATATTTGCATATTCGTTCGTCATTCAAATTCAGCGACATATTCTTTCTACATTGCATGTTGCTACTATTAGGTTAAAAACTTCTGACTAGCTTTGTTTAAAACTAAGGCAAAATGTTGAGAATATTTCTGTGTACTTATCATATTTTTGTGAGATCATTATATCATTCTACGATTTGCCTTTTTACAACCAAATCACACACTATAATTTTTCTGACGGATATTCTTTCCATTGCATGTGGTTGTCGTTTTAAAGACAAAATTACCAGGGGAGGGGCGAAATAAACATGCATATGCCCAGAACAAAAGATCTACTGGATAGATATAAATAGAAATGATCTGAGAATCATCGTAAATCTCAATCAAAATCGGTTTAATGGTACTAGGTAGGTTTTATTAGCCTGATGACAAAATACTGAAACACGTTCTGTGAAACTGCCAAGGTTGGATAAAATAAGGCTCAATACATTTGAAGTGTCACCTAAGGTCATAATAGACTTTAATAAAAAGGCTGGACTGAAGGTGTTTAAGTACCTACTCATATTGAACCTAACCTAACCTAGGTCAAGAAACAAACTTAAAGGATGTTATTGAAATATAGAAAAAATCTCGAAGAAGCCTCAGACAACACTAAAATTTTGGACAACCACACTCAAGCTACTTAAGAGTGGATGACATAGAAATTCTAAATCTTATGATCGAAAGAAGATTATATAAAGATAAAAACAATGAAAAATTCAAAAAGACTCAAATATTAATAAAAAAGAAAATCAAAGACGCAAAAAAAATTATATGCTTAAAAATGTATTGAAATCGAGAGAAAACATTATTCCTTCGTGAGAAAAAGCAATGAAGACTTATAACAGATAATGATGAAAATCTTACATTGGACCTACTAGACCAAATTAAACGATAGGGGAATACATAGAAGAGTTATTTGAAGATAAGTGAACACCTAATAAACATGAACTAAATAGTTCTCAAAGACCAGATAACATAACGAGAGAAATCGAATATGTTATTAAAAATTCAAAGGACCGTAAAACAGTAAAGCCAGATGAAATTTCCCACAGAATTTGTAAAATTAATTGATTGCTACAATTTACACAGGAATCATCCCAAACGAATGGCTTAAATCAGTATTTATTACACTGACAAAAAAAATAATGCCAAAAAACAGAAAGCTTTCAATTTAGAACAATAAGTCTCAAGAGCCATACTTTGAAAGTGTTCCTAAAAATAGTCTACCAACGGATTTGGAAAAAAATATGTTGACATTAAAGAAAGATGATGATCAACTAATGATCATATTAGAGAATAAAAACATCGACAACAACGATAGAAGAATAATAAAGAAGCTTTACTGAAACCAAAGAGCAGCTACTACTTGACGAACGAGGTCAAGAGGGATATTGTTTGTTTAGAGTCGTAGACCACAAACTAGCTGCGAGACGTGAATTTGTGAAATGTAACGCAGAGAGAGTCAAGCAAGAGCATTCAAACTAGAAAGATGTTTGGGCGATTTTGAATCCATAGTCGATTAATTTTTTTTGTGTTATGTCAAGACCGGTGAAAGGTAATAATACTCTTTGCATTAATGTCATTTTAGAACAGAGTAATCAGCATAAAATTTATACAGAGACCGGAAACTGATGGAATTTTGAAAGCAACATATAGATTGTCCCACCGGCTTCATTTTGTTTGTCGTCTGCTTGCTCCTCCACCAAACCTGATTTGCGTCTTTGATCGTCCAACCTGAGTATAGAAATGGTTTCCTTGTTCCTGTTAGAGGATATGTCCAGGTAACCTCAAATCCAGAGATGCAGCAAGTTTCAAAGTTACGTGTAAAAGTTGAATTGTGTGAATTAAGATAACAATTAAACATTTTTTGTATTGGTTTGATTTAAAAATTTAAAATTTGTAATAATTAAAGTTTTATATTATGTTAGAGGCGTGGCTAAAAAATGTCATAATTTATTTTGTCTTAAAATGTTGTGTTGACATATGACATTTTGGCTTTGATCTGTTGTTGTAAAACAATTTTAATTTGATTATTATATAGAAAAGATATTTCATATATAAAGGTAAATTTTACGATATTTTCATAAATAAGGATATTCTTAATTATAATATTCTATTTTGGCCATATTAATAAATAACCTAGGAACCATTTTGAAAATTTTTGTAGCAATTTTTGTAAACAGATAAACATGTAAGTTTTTGTTAATTTTGTATTATGTTATATAGTATGCTTCTTGTGCAATCTGTATTTTTAATAACTGTTTGTTTGAGACAAAAATAAACGCTTGAGTTTTTTCTCTGGTCCATTTTTTTGTTTTAATTTAGAAAAGTCTCCCAACCCTAAAGAAATTTTGTTTCTTCCACCAGGAAGTTTATTTCGAAGCGGCGTCCCAATAAAGAAAATAGCTAGAGGTAATTCTTATCTGCCATATATTGTTCGTTTTTCTTCCAGGAGAAATGTAAGTATCCTTTTGTTTTCATTTTGTAGATACCCCAATCCGACACATTTATTTCCACTAATCCACGACCAAGCTCTCCAACAACCCCCTGGGTGTCGTACGCACCAGTTTCGATTATTTTGTTTGCCCCATTTCTACCCCCAGTAGTTTCTGTTCCCAATCTTTTACCCCCATGTTCTTAGCCTGAGTTAAGCAAAATATATCGTTACAAACTGAACATGAACATAAAAAAAACTAAATATGTGATTATTAGTAAGACCAATGTTAATGATAATAATATTCTTCCATTAAAAATTAACGATTATTGTCCAATATCAAATCTTCAGAATTCATATCCGAAATTGGACAGTATAATTTTATCACCCAGTAGGCCGAATGAATTTATTTGTTATTAAATACACACGCGTAGTTAATTAGGTTACATTAACCATAGTGTACGTCTCATCAATAAACTGCTACTATTATTTGGTGTTTCCATTACAACTGAACGAACATCTCCACTGAGCCAACGAAGGGGAATTTGTTCATGGTCCTATCGAGAAACAGAATACTTCAAGGAAGTTTGAGAGAGCCTATACAGTCCACGCCAGCAACACCCTCAGTAGCAGAGAGAGACCACTAGACCCGGGAGAACGAGAGCAGTACCAAAGCCGAGAGCCATACTAGAGCTGAGAGCAGTACCAAAGCCGAGAGCCATACTAGAGCCGAGAGCAGTACCAAAGCCGAGAGCCATACTAGAGCCGAGAGCAGTACCAAAGCCGAGAACCATACTAGAGCCGAGAGCAGTACCAAAGCCGAGAGCCATACTAGAGCCGAGAACAGTACCAAAGCCGAGAGCCATACTAGAGCCGAGAGTAGTACCAAAGCCGAGAGCCATACTAGAGCCGAGAGCAGTACCAAAGCCGAGAGCCATACTAGAGCCGAGAGCAGTACCAAAGCCGAGAGCCGTACTAGAGCCGCAGAGCAGCCAAAGGACAGGACCGATTGCAGAACCCACCAGAAGCGAGGGATCCTCAACGTCTAAGAACATAAAAAACCGTAAGTTTTTGAATAATTACAAAATCTTTCAACTTTTACAATCTTACAATTTAACAAGTTTTTTTTATTACAATTTAACAATTTAGAACAACAATCTCCACTCTATCAATCGTATAATAATGTACGTTAGAATGTATACCATTTAAATAATACAGAGAATTGATAAAACAAAAATAGACGTCATTCACAGCGAAAATTTACTAAACAGTACTTTTGTATGACAATTTAACAAAAAGAAACGTTCATACATATAGCTTGCTTTAATTTCAATTAAATACTTCTTTCGAAAAATTAAAATAATTACGTAGCAAATAATTTCATTTATTTTGATAACAATATATATATATATATATATATATATATATATATAATATTATATATATTATATATATATATATATATCATTATAACAGTGTGTGGATTACATCCCGACCTACCTCAGTACAACAGCAGGCAGGGTCAAACTCATATTTCGCTAAATTGCACATTCCAATAGAAAATAAAATGTAATAGTACGGTTATATTTAGTAAATAACGTACATTTCGTATTGTCTAATATGTTTACCACTGAAGGTAAGAATTTATAAAAATAATCATGGAAAGTGTATACGCTAAGCAAGCGGAGATAGGAGCAGAAATAGCGAAACTCATTTCAAATACTAAAAAGGATTCCCAATCCCGGAAAAATCAACAATACATCCGGGATAGACAAGAAAAATTAGAAGAATATTGGGCAAAATTTTTGAATAACCACGAAAAGCTGCTAGAAAGGGGTATAACGAAAGAAAAATATTTTGAAACAAAATACTATGATCAGGTATTTAAGACATACATTGAGGGGAAAACCCTGTTGGAAGAATATGGAAGGATGATGAAAAGAGGAAAATCACCGAAAATAAAGGAGATACAGATAAGAAAACAAAGAATCAAGGAATTATTACGGCCAGAAAATGAACAAGACTTGTAGGAGGATGAAGAATTGCAGTCAGAGTTAAGAGAATACATTGAAAAGGTGAATATACTAATGATTGAAGCAGCAGTAAATGAGGAACTAGACGCTACAGATAATGGAGAAGTAGAGAGAATAAATCATCTAAAGAGGAAAGTCAGGAAAGCTTTGAAGAAAATAAGGCCAGGAATGCAACGGCCAGAAAGCACACAGAGGAGGGACGGTGTGACATTACCGCAGCTAAAAATCCCTGTGTATGAAGGCAGATATGAAATGTGGAGAACTTTCCACGATCTGTTTACTAAAGTAATACATGAAAACGACCAGTTATCAAACGCAGAAAAAATGCAGTATCTAAAAACTCAAGTAAGAGGGGAAGCCAACAGAATGATACAACACTTAAACATATCCGAGGCCAACTACGAAGTGGCCTGGAACATGCTAAAAGATAGGTATGAGAACCCAAGGATGATATTGTTTAAATTAATAGACAGGATGCTACTAGCGCAGGAAGTAAATGAATCTTCTGCTAGAGCATTGAAATCACTACATGACACCTTCCACGAAAGTCTGGAAGCCATAGGAGGGTTAGGAACAGACACGGAAGCATGGATTTCATTGATAGCCAAAATTATCATAACGAAATGGGACAATGAAACTAGGAGGCTGTACGAAAACCTCATTGGAGACAGTAGAGAGATACTAACGTACAAATCGACACAAACATTCTTACAGCGAAGATTTCAGACACTGGAACTGCTGGAGTCAGAAAAAAGACAAGAGAAGCAAGGAGGATCTAGTAGGAAACCAAGAACACGCTGCGTGATATGCAACGGAGATCACGGAGTACCGAACTGCAGAGAATTTCAGGAACTCAATGTAAGAGACCGGAACAGGATGATAAAAGAAAAAGGAATGTGTACAAACTGCCTAGCACATAAAAAAGAAAAACAATGTTATTCACAATATAGGTGCAGACACTGTGGCGGAGACCACCACCATATGTTGCATTATGAAAAAGGAAACACAAGCAACAAAAGAAACTCGAATAAAACGAAAGGAGAACAAACACAAGAAAGAAATGGAAGAGATTCGAACAATAGAAGAAACGGGTACCAAGCTGATAGGTACAGCGGAGAAAACAATAATCCATATAACGCCAGAGAACAAAATAACGGAAGGCGAGAAAATACACAAGATACCAATGGATATAGGAATAGCAACGACTAACAAAGAGGGCAGAATTCAGCAAACTGTGCAAGCCATAAGGAAGGTGAAGCATTACTAGCGACAGCTGTGGTACGCATAAGAGATGCGAAAGGAGATTCACACATAACGAGAGCACTAATCGACCAAGGGTCAAAATGCGCATTTATAACGGAACAAGCTGCGACGACGCTAGGCACAACAAGGAAGCCCATACAGGCGACCATATCCGGGATAGGCTCGTCAGGAGAAAAAACAGCCAACTGGAGTATGAAACTTTTAATCGAAACTCATTACGAAAGTGACTTCGAGATGGAAATAGAAGCACTAGTACTACCGAAGATAACAAGGAATTTACCGGAACAGGATATAATTCTACCGGACTATAAAGAGAAAAATGCAATACTGGCAGATCCAAGATATTACAAGGTAGGGAAAATAGACTTACTACTAGGAGTAAAAGAATACAGTTACATATTGACAGAAGGGATGCACAGAATAAGTAATGGACTACTGAGTCAAAACACCAAACTAGGATGGATAGTTTCGGGAATAGCACGAGAAAGGGAGAATATAAAAGCAGAAGTATGCTGTATGATATCAAGACAAGAAATGGACATACAAATAAAGAACTTCTGGGAATTAGAAGAAGTAAATCAGGAAACAAGTTTCTCAGTGGAAGAACAAGAATGTGAAGAATTGTATCGACAGACTGTAAAAAGGAATGAAGAAGGGAGATACGAAGTAAAAAATCCGTTTAGGGAGGACGTTGCAAAGTTAGGAGAATCTAAACAGCAAGCATTCGCCAGATTGATGCAACTAGAAAGGAAGTTTGCAAAAGACAAACAGTTAGAAGCGAATTACAGACAATTCAGGAAGATTATGAAAACCAAGGTCATATGGTAATAGCAGAAAACCAGGGAGATGGGTACTACTTACCTCATCATCCAGTGAGAAAAGAGGACAGTACTACAACGAAAATAAGAGCCGTGCTTGATGCATCAAGCAAAAGCTCATCGGCGGTAAGCCTGAATGATATTATGCACACAGGGCCGAAATTACAACAAGATTTGACAAATATACTATTACGATGGAGATCCAATAAGATAGCATACTCAGCGGATCTGGAAAAAATGTTTAGACAAATCAGAATGGCAGAAGAAGACCAAAAATATCAAAAAATTTTGTGGAGAAAGGACACAAAGGACCACATACAAGAGTATAACTTAACGACGGTGACATAAGGCACGGCCGCAGTACCCTTTTTAGTGTTAAGAACAATACAACAATTACAAGAAGACGAAGGAGCGAGGTTCCCGTTGGCATCGAAAATTGTAAAAGAAAACATGTATGTAGACGATATACTAGGAGGAGCTGAGACAGTGCAGGAAGCAGAAACAGCCCAAAAGGAATTAATACAACTATTCAGAAAAGGTGGTTTCATTCTTAGAAAATGGTTGAGCAACGAAGAAAAAATAATGAAGAACGTACCGGAGGATATGAGGAACGTAGACTCCAAGGCATTCACACAAGAAGAAGTACGGAAAACGTTAGGAATACACTGGTCCCCTAAAGAGGATATAATCACATTCAAAATAGGGATAACGACGGCAAAGAAAACAACGAAAAGACACGTACTGTCAGAAGTAGCAAAACTATACGACCCACTGGGATGGATAGCACCTGTAGTAATCCAGGCGAAAATGTTTATACAGGAATTATGGGAGCAAAAGACCAGTTGGGATAAATGATTAACTAGCAACCAACAAAGCAAGTGGAATACATACCAGGCGCAATTAGTAAATCTGGAGAAAATAACATTACCCAGGTGAAACAACTTAAGCAAGATAAACAGAGTAGAACTACATGGATTTGCAGATGCGTCTATGAAAGGATATGGAGCGGTAATCTACTCAAGGGTATTAGGCCTAGAAATCAAAACGAATCTAATGATAGCAAAATCGAAAGTCGCACCATTGAAAGGAAAAACGACGTTACCGAGGCTCGAGCTGTGTGCCGCGGCACTACTAGCAAATTTAATGAAGAAAACCCTACAAGCATTGAACAGGGAAAACATTGAGGTATATGCATGTTCGGACTCAACGATAACCCTGGCTTGGATAAGGGGATCATCAAAAAGGTGGAAAATGTTTGTCGCTAACAGAGTAGAGGAAATAAGAGGCGTTATAGGGCCGAAAAATTGGCATAAGGTAGATACACAAGAAAATCCAGCGGACATCCTCTCACGTGGAAGTACCGCATCAGAATTATTAGAAGTAGAGCTATGGTAGAAGGGACCAACTTGGCTGACTAGTAACAAAACTTTAACGCAGGAATCAGAAGAAATACCAGAGACAAATGAGGAGGAAGTCAAAACAAAAATAACGGTGCACACGACAACGATAAAGGAGGACATATGCGAGAGATTCTCAAATTTAGAAAGAATGAGAAGAGTACTTTCATACTGTAGGAGATTTGCAGACAAATGCAAAAAAAAAGAAGGACAATGGACAAAGTTAGCTTACAGTCCAAGAATTAGAGGAAACGCTATTAAAGGTGATAAAGCACACACATCACGCCTACTTCAAACCAGAAATAAATAAGCTGGAGAAGAAACAGCAATTAGACAAGAAAAATAAATTAGCGTCATTGGTACCATTCCTAGATAGACAAGGAATTCTAAGAGTCACCGGAAGACTGAGACACACGAATCTAAAGTACGGAGAAAAACATCCGATAATTTTGCATTAACAAAGCTACTTATAGCAGATAGTTCACTCAAGAAATCTACATGTATATAAACAGGAAATACTAGATAATCAACGGCAGAAGAACCGTGAAAAATTATCTAGCAAAATGTTTAAGGTGCAGGAGGTATAAAAGCCAAGCAGCACAACAATTAATGGGAGATCTACCGAAAGACAGAGTGAACCCGAGTCATCCCTTTACTAACACAGGGATAGATTATGCCGGGCCAATAAAAATAAGTACCACGAGAGGCAGAGGACAGAGGAGCTATAAGGGCTACATCTCAGTATTTGTGTGTCTGTCAACGAAGGCAGTACACCTTGAGGTAGTAAGCGATATGTCTACGGATGCATTCATCGCGGCGTTCAAGAGATTTACGGCACGCAGAGGACAGTGCAACAACGTATACAGCGATAACGGAACCACATTCGTAGGAACAGCAAATTTGTTGAAAAAAGAAAATCAAAAAATAGATGACGAGATAAAACAAGGATTACTGGCACAAGGTACCCAGTGGCATGTCATACCTGCATATGCACCACATTTCGGAGGATTATGGGAGAGCGCCGTGCGAATAATGAAATATCACTTGAAAAGAATCATCGGGGAAACAGTTCTAACATATGAAGAATTGAGTACGGTGTTGACACAAATAGAAGCATGTATGAACTCGAGACCATTATGTGGGTCATCAGAAGACTCTGAAGGGAAAATAGCCCTGACACCAGCTTACTTCCTTATAGGGAGAGAAATTATATCACCAAATCGGGAAGAAGAGCTTACGACTTATTTAAAGATGCCGACGAGGTGGAAATTATTGGAGAAAATAAAAAGAGACTTCTGGAAAATTTGGAAACAGGAATACCTGCACCAATTACAACAGAGAAATAGATGGCATAAGGCGTACCCTAACATAAAAGAAGAAGAAATAGTTATAATTAAAGAAGAGGTTAGAAGAACTAACCAAGTTGTATTAGATAGGATGAACAAACAAAAGGAGGTCGTATTGAGTGTTAAAATGAGGAAACTACAATATCTGGGACATATTACACGTGGGAATAAATATCAACTGTTACAACTAATTATGCAAGGAAAGATTGAAGGTAGGCGCAGCATAGGTAGGAAAAGAATGTCATGGTTGGGAAACCTCAGGGAGTAGTTTGCTTGCACTTCCATACAATTGTTCCGAGCGGCAGCCTCCAGGGTCAAAATTGCCATGATGATAGCCAACCTTCGTAGCGGAGATGGCACGTGAAGAAGAAAAGAAGAGGATACACCTCCAGGCAGATGGCCATTAGCGAGGGTAACAGAAACACACCCTGTAGCGGAGTAAGTAGTAACAGTGAGAAAGGCAAACGGGAAACTGACTAAAAGACCCATACATAAGCTAATACGACTGGAAGAAGAGAAACAGGAAAAGCCGAAGAAGGCAGCAGCACTAAGATGGAAGAAAATACTAGTAGCTATAATGTTTTTAACGATATTAAAACCCATAAAGGCAGAATTGTATAAAATATTTAATCCGGTACCGGAAATAAAATATATAATCCGAAATATGATACAAGGCGTACGAGAACTGTGTCAGGAGATAAAAATCGTGAATTTTAAGGATATAATAGGGAAGTTAGAGGAAGGACAAAGAAAGGCGGAGTCAGTAAGCGAGGGGTTAACAGTAGAAATAAAAGGAAGGGAAAGAAGAGCAATATTAGAAACAATATTAACCTCAGTATTTGGAGTCAATGACAAAGCCTACAGTAACATTGAAGCATTAGATAATAACCAAAAGGAGCTAATAAAGGGATCACAGCACCAGGCGAAGATAATGTTAGAAACAATAACATCAATCAATCATACAGAGAATATCATAAACGAGCAAATGAACAAGTTTAACAAAGCACTAATCACAGGTCTACAAGAAATATCTAAAGGACTCAACGAAATAGAAGACAAAGCACAAAGACTAAAAACCGAATATAGCACGTTACGAATACAAACGATAGCATTACAAGTTATGGACTTCATAAACGAATATACTCAATTTTACAAAGGAATATTAAACCTTCACTATAACCACGGACACTTCATTGATATAGTGAAACCGGGTGAAATAACCAAATTAATAGAGAAAGCAGGGCAGATACTGCCTCAAGGGGTCGAAATACGACGACAACCCATTATAGAAACAGAAGTCAGTCATGACGACAGATATATAGCAGTCATCAGCTACTTCATAGTGACAGGGAAAATAAGTACAGCATGCTCAAAGTCACGGCCATACCACTTAACGTTGAGGGGTCGGTGTTGCGCACATTTGTCGCCCCAAGGAATCTACTGGTCGTACAATATAACACACTGCACTACTTCAAATTGACCGCGGAAGATAGAGAAAGGTGCTTACTGTTGACAAAGGCGCAGATAGCGTGCTCACCAACGGCTATAAGAAACATGGATACCCAACCAAACTGCATACTTGAAGAAATTTATGAGCGATCTAAGAATAGCACATGTCCACTGGTAGCCAGGACAATGCAGACAGCTTAATGGAGTAAGATGGGTACTCCCAACCTCTGGCTAGTTATTACGCCAGTCACGATACACATATCCATTATTTGCGATAGAAATCGGAGCGAAAGAGTACTGGAACGAGTCACATTCCTGAAGCTTTCACCCAAATGTATCGCCCAAATGAAAAATATTACATTACTCCCCACTAGCAGCGGGGTGGACAGAGCGGTGACGAGTTACCTGAAGTCGCCAATCACTCCCGTGGCTCAACTGGTGGCGAGGACACCCCGCAGGTTTAACACGCCTCTAAACACCTACCTTGACATACCAGGAGGAGAGCTACGTCATGTGTTACTTGAGGAGGAAAGTCTGGAACAAGAAATGACGCATACGCAGTGGCGATCGATTCACGAATCTAATTGGCATTATTTTGTGGCCACCGGGACCATTACTATAAAGGTAATAATTGGGATACTCACGTTATGGAAGTACCGTCCTGTTGCACGACTATGTCGTTCAGGGAATCCACAAACTCAGACTAACGAACAGGAAGTACCTGTATTAGTTAGTAATCGGCACAACAATGTACCGTCGACTTCCCAAGCCGACATCCCACTCTCCACATTTTCATCCAATTGCCCTAATTTTAATCTAGAGATAGAGTCGAACACTGATAGCTAGGGTAGCGGTTGGAAGATTATTGATTATTCTTAAACTACTTATAATTTATCATGTTTGAATTTTACTATGTTATGTTATACTTATATGTAAACTTTGAGTATTGACACTTGGGCCAGATTGCCCGATTCCGCAGTATGTCCAATATCAAATCTTCAGAATTCATATCCGAAATTGGACAGTATAATTTTATCACCCAGTAGACCAAATGAATTTATTTGTTATTAAATAAACACACGTAGTTAATTAGGTTACATACACATTTGGTCAATTATCAACAATATAATTTGGACATCAGTCAAAAGTGCTGACAAACTCAAACAATTTACATAAATTAGACACACATATCACGCGAGGCCCGCGAATATATTGACCCAATTAAAACTTATAAAAAACTAATATATCTTGCCTAGAGAAGCATTCAATCAATATTCACTCAACAAACTTGATAGTCTTCAACGATCAACTGCAACAGTCTCTACTCAAAGTAATCCCGGGTCAACACCCATAGTGTACGTCTCATCAATAAACTCTGCTACTATTATTTGGTGTTTCCATTACAACTGAACGAACATCTCCACTGAGCCAACGAAGGGGAATTTGTTCAATTATACATATCATATAACGAATAAATAATTATTATGTTAAGAGTTGCATTTATCAAAATGGGATTTCTTACTATCTTACAAGTAAAGCATATACTTTGAAAATATGTATCATTAAAAGATTGGAAACTTTTAAAATAGACGTATAGACGTTTGTTGAAGATTTGTTGGACTTATTTCAAACAAAAGAGAAAGTAATGAACCTCACGAACCAAAACGAAGAATCTCTTGGTTAAGAAACCTCCGTGAATGGTTTGGCTGTATCTCAGTTGAGCTATTTAGGGTTTCAGCATTAAAGATAAGAATAATTGTAATGATCTCTAACCTCCGACGGAAAATGGCATCATACGAAGAATAAGAAAGTGTATGTTAATCCCTACACATTCGTGGTTTCGAATAGTTCGTAGAACAAAAGTCTCCCTGCTCTCAGATAAAACAAAGTCAACGTAGATATTCTTAGGCCAATAGAAAAAAATAAAAAATGCCCTTTGAAGACCAAGAAGAGGAAGTTGTAATATAATAACTATATAACAATAAGTAAATTTTATGAAGTTCTTTGTCCGATTTTCTTAGGAAAAAAGTCGCTCGTTTAAAGACAAAACTAATAATGGAAAAATTTACAGATATCTTGTAACGACCTAAATTTACGTTGCATTGAGTCTATTGTATTCTGTATAGTTGTATTCATATGAGTTCAACTACATAAGAATGCAAAAAGCAAAGGGGAACCACTGCATTAACGGCTCATAGAGCACCTCCAGGAAAATCATCATAGAATTGACACTGCAATTTCAAACCGTTACTAATCATGGAAAGCGGAGGCCAAGATTCGGCAGGAGAGGAGAAACATATTTATACCACGAGCCCTCTAGGTCGTAAATATGCGAAAACCTCGTGAAGAAGTCCTAAAAATAAAGAAATCAAATTTTAGAATGTTCACATGGAATGTTAGAAGTCTATTTGCGGCTGGGAAACTTGACAACTCAATTCAATGAGATGGCCAGAGTCAGGATCATTTAAAAAGAACGGAAGTGTATTATATTATTCCGGTAACAGGACAGAAGACCTGCATCACAAAATGGTGTAGGTATATTAGTAACATCAGAACAAAGTAAATATGTGACCAATTTCGTACCAGTCTCGGATAGAATAATATTACTCCAAATAAATATTCAACCTTTTAAAACCTTTTAAAAATTCAACCTTTTGTATGATCAGATCCAAGACATCTTAGAGAAACTTAATAAACACGAAATTTTATATATTATAGGCGACTTCAATGTAAAAATTGGGGAAGGTCGACGAGGTCAGACTGTAGGTCCTTATGGTTTAGGACAACCTAACGATCGAGGACAGAGATTGTATGATTTCTGTAAATAAAACGATATGATCATTGCAAACACCTGGTATAAACTACCCTAGCGACGACTATACAGTTGGAAAGCCCCATTTGATGATGGCAATAACCCTGAGTCTTCAAGAAATCAAATAGACTATATACTTGTAAACGAGAGTTTCCGAAATGCCGTCAAAAAAGTCACTACATATCCTGGAGCAGATATTGGATCTGATCATCAACCACTCGTGGCAGATATTAAACTAAGGTTAAAACGAATTCAGCGATGATACTAAATCAATAATTATCTATTTAGGTTTAACGATTTTCGCACGCAGAGAATGTTTTTTTATTCTCCTGTAAAAAAACTTGACATGAGTAGTTTAGTAAACAAGTAAAAAATGTATCAAATAAATAAAAAGAGATTTATTTTTAGACATGCCATCTGTGAAGAAATATTGTTTAAACATCTAAATGTGCACCATAGTGTATGGCCAACTATAAGGCAGAAAAAGGCAATTTTTCGATCTCCTATTCAATATAGTGTACTAATTTCTATGCACCCTTTGCATTTCGTTTTAATCTTTGCTAATCTTTGTTTGAGAAAGGGGACAGGGACAGAAGCGTGTGGATAAGTCGCAGGGACGGATAGTGACAGGCACAATTTGACAAGCGGTGTCTAATAAAGTGGATAGAAATCATTTAATTAATTTCATACGGAGCCAGGCGGTGGTGATAGATTCGGCATGGGACAATTTCTCAGATTAAAAGATTATACGGTAAATTTTTTTAATGGTGGCCTCTGATTTATACACAAAAAATATCTCCATTTAATAACTGTGTCATACGCATCTCTTTAATTTTTTTCTTTTTGGTCATCCTACTGATTAACTAATACAACCTAGACTTAAAAAATGAGTTTTTTGTCGTTCTATTATATTTCATTTTATTGTAGTTATTAGTTTTTAACCGCATTTCAGAACAGCTCCACTGTCGTCATTTTGAAATAAGTACGCATTTAAAATATTTTTGTCCACATTTCTGTTTGTGACTATCTTCTTCTTCGCGTGCCATATCAGAACTATCCGACGTTGGCGATCACCATTGCGAAGGCTTCTCGATCTTCTGCAATATGGAATAATTGTCCTGCATTTGGTATCTGAGTCCATTCACGAAAGTTTTTTAACCAAAAAACTTGTTTTCTTCCTACACATCTACGGTCCTCTATTTTGCCTTTATGGATCAGTTGTAAAATTTTATATCGACTTCCCCTTACTATATGTCCCAGATAAGACATTTTTCGATGTTTAACAGTCTTTAGCAGTTCTTTGTCTTTGTTGACGCTCCTTAGTACTTCTTCATTAGTTTTTCTTGCTGTCCTAGGTATCTTTAACATTCGTCTATGAACCCACATTTCCAATGCTTCAATTTTGTTCATGATGGATGTACACACTTCAATAACAAAAATATTCAATAGGTTCAGCGAAAAAATTCAGAGTGAATTTCGCTAACGTCGAGATATTCAGGTAACTGAAATAAAAAGAAGTATAGAGGTCTCGCATAACCTTTTCTAGATTGAACATTTTTTTGTTTAAATATAAAGGTTTTAAACCAATGTGTTTTACGTGTTTTTGCATATAGTGCACAAACACTAACTATGACAAAAGGAACATTAAATAAAATAAGAATTACGTAACATGCTACGGAAAAATCAGTGTTAGGTATCACATCTAAATTTTTGTATTTATTAGATATATGGTTTTATTTATTTGCTTGCTGTTTATTTGATACCATCCTATAAGTAATATCATTAAATCCGATATTTGTCAAAATTTAATGTTTAGCATTCTAAAGTTGAACCTATTTCATATCGAGTTATAACATTAAATTGATCGAAGGGTAACCGAATTATGCGCCTGATTTAACTACTATCAAGATTGATGAAAGCCAAAATGCGATATGATTTAGATTGATTATTAACCGAAATAGTGAACTGCCTTTTATAAAATATTACCTACTCCATGTTATTTGTAGAAATGAGAGATTACTTTAATAATTGATTTTACAGAAATCAGAAATTGAACGGCATTGAACAAGATGTACGCTTAGACATTCGGATACCTTAACGTGGCCGTCCTGTGTAATATTAATGGGATTTTTAGATCACTCTTTTTAAAGAAAACATAAATGTTATTTCTAAATCGACAATTAATTTGGAAAATCGCTTATTTTATTAAAACAATAAACCAAATCCTAATCTGACATTGGAAAGATTTAGGAAGAAACAGAGAATTTTACAAATTTTTAGCTACATTGGTGTGATAGCGTGAGGTCGAGTGATCTATAATTAATAAAGTTCGATGATTTTCTGGATTTTTTGTTGTTCATATATGGCATATCCTTGTTTACTTTTTAGCTTAAATACTCCTCGTTCCTGTTTCAACTTTCATTTTAGAACTTTTAGGCTTTTGTTTTGTTCTATGGTATTAGCTGTTTCTTTAGGGTTAAAGTCCCTTATGTCTTTCCAGATGGCTTTTAAAATGGTTTTGTTTAAATTCCTTATCTCTGCAATGTTCGTTATGTGCTTATCTTTCATTTCTCTTTTTTGCATTAGCTATTTTGAAACTTTTGTAAGTTTGTCATTTTTCATTGTTTTCTATTGTAAAACCATATTCTTTGCCATTGTCGTCTGTAAAGTTAGTCTAATCGACTCCGGGGATTCCTACCACCCTCTGTCCCTCTACCTGCGAGACTTTTACTATAGCCTAATTTCAAAGGACTGTCGGAGACTGAGAGTCCTGGATTTTTTTCGTTTCTTATTTACGGGAATTCCTGGCAGTTTCTCTACCACGCTGAACTGTGCGGGTTGGTAGGAGAATGTTGGGATAAGTTAAAAAATTTGGAGTCATCGACAAGAATGATAGATTAGAACGTGATACCCTCTTGGTAAAAGATGGTAAGAGTGGAGAAGACGCTACCTATACTTTAGGTATATCTTTATCTTATCTGCAGCAGCGCGGAAAAGCTGCACAGATGTTGTATTGAACCAGATTCTGAGGTTTTTTAACCAAGATGTTCTTCTTTTTCCTGGACCTCCCTTTCCAAATATTTTTCCTTGCAGGATGGCTTGAAGGAGAGCATATCTGGATTCATTTCGCATAATCTGTCCAAAGAATTGTAACTTTCGAGATTTAATGGTGGTCCGTACCTCTCGGTTCTTATTCATCTTCTAAGGACCTCCTCGTTTGTGACTCGGTCAATCCACGGGATCTTAAGTATTCTCTGATATAGCCCCATCTCAAATGCTTCCAGTTTTTTGCACATATCTTCGTTCAAGGTCCACGATTCAACACCATATAAAAGGACAGAGAAGACGTAGCATCGCAGTATTCTTACTTTTGTATCAAGAGAGAGGTTGTGACTCTTGAAGAAGGCCCCCATCCGATTGAAGGTGGATCTAGCTTTTGCGATGCGTGGTCTAATCTCCTGGTTGTTGGTCCTTTCTTCATTGATTATGGTGCCGAGGTAGTTGTAGTGCGTCACTCTTTCTACAGGGGATTGGTTGACGTAGAGTTGAGCTTCTGTTATCCTTTTCTTGCTAATTATCATAAGCTTTGTCTTCTTAACGTTTATATTGAGTCCATATTGTTGACTGTAATACGTGATTTTGTTCATAAGAACTTGTAAGTCTTCTAAGTTGTCCGCAAATACTATGGTGTTATCTGCATATCTGATGCTTTTCATATATACTATAATTAAATAAGTTTTTTTATTTTTGTTTGTGCTCTTTTTACACCGGTTGAAGGTTTATTAAGATATTTTAATCAAATAAAAGGCAGATATCGAGCACAGTTTTTTATTAAATCTTGCCCAAGTACTTTAGCTCCTAGAGCATCTTCAGGTACATTTCGTCAAAAATAAGCTATTCAATGATATATGGTGAATGTCGTAAACATTAACTCATACATTCACACAACACGAGACAAAGGACAATCAGTTTAAAAATTATTATCAATTTGAACAAGTTACATATTGGGTGACATCGAGAGAGAGAGAGAGTGGCTCCTGGTCTTAATGGGAATGTTAAAGTGACACCTCACTTCACTTGACATTCAAGAGACATATTGGGTGACATCAGGAGAGAGAATGACTTCTGTTTTTAACGGAAATGTTAAAGTGACGTCTCTTAAATGTGAAGTGAAGTAAGATGTCTCTTTAACATTTCCGTTAAGACCAGGAGCTATGGTTTCTCCTGATGTCACCCAATATGTAACTTCTTCGAATATATAATAATTTTTAAACTGTTTGTCCCTTGTCTCGTATTATGTAAATATATCAGTTAACATTTATGACATTTACTATATAATGTTGGATAGCCTAATTTTGACGAAATTGCCCCTAGGGCATTTCGTCAAAGCTCTAGGAGGGAAAGTACTTGAGCAAGATTTAATAAAAAACTGTGCTCGATATCTGTCCTTTATTTGATTAAAATTTATTCGAGCATTGAACCTTATATTACTTTATTCAGATATGCCTATACATTAAATATACCATCTTTCAAAGTAAAACACTTGCACGTCACGATTTATACAAACTGACGTCACTTGTATTTAAAATTTCCAGAACATCAACCTTATAGTTCAAATTTTCCTAAAACAGCTAATAATACGAAACCCATACGGAATTGCTCGATCTTTCATAGGCGTCAACATAGTGTAATAATCAGAAGAATATAATCATGATTATATTGGAAATTTTAGAATTATATTGATTAAATAACCAAAAACATTTATTAATATTAAAAATATACATTTTATGAAATAACTCTTGAAGTCCAATATTCCACAAAACAATAATTTTAATTAAATATATTAGACAATTGTACGCAACTGAAACAATACAAATGAACGGAAATATATCAAATATTATTGACAGTTCAGCGGGTGGCAAAAGTGTATAAAGTGTTGCCGCTTTTTTAGAGTAGAAATTTTATTTATGTTTTGATTTCTTACACAATTTGATCATAATATAATATATATTAATAAATTGTATTGATAAATACATTTTAAATTTAGATTAATAGCTTTAAAAACTAATTATTGTTGTGTATTGTGATTGTGATATGTCAAAACAAATAAAAGTCTGTAGAAAGCTGATAAGCTTTCATATAAGATTTTGAACAAGAAATAATGGCGGGACGTTTTTGTTATTAAAGCCCTAAACCAGGTAAGTTTAAAATTTAGAATATATAGTTGTGTATTAAAATGTTTTCTTATGTATTTTAATGAGTTGCAGTAGTCTTAAAACTAAGTGTATTTACTGTTAATATAATAGTTTGGAAAATAGTTGACATTTTCAAAATTCTTCACTTACTAACTATTCTGATGTTTTGGCAACGCTGTGGGGTTTTGACGACGTAAATCTTGAATGACGTGCAAGCTTTTTTATATGAAAAATGCTATATATTGTTGTAGGCTTTCGATCACATTATTTTTATTGTAATTGAATAGATCGAAAGTAAATATTGTTCATCGTCCCTCTATAAAAAGACAGTAAAAATCTCACTATTAGGTAAACTTTGGTAATTATGTATGATTGATTAACTAATTAAAACATATACACTTATATCGCAGATCTAAACCGTAAAAACAATTAACACTGCATCATAAGCGATATTCACTTCTTCGTAGTCACCCTGTAAATGAATTTTTTAAATATGAACAAATACTTTAACATATATATATATATATATATATATATATATATATATATATATATATATATATATATATATCAAATAACAAACAAACAAGAACCATGAGCTTATTAAAGATTTGTTAAAGAAATGATAAATACCTCTTCACAATTACATGTTCACAATCTTACTCTACACAATCGTCATGCAATCTACACTCCTAGCGAAGTGATTGCCGCCCTCTTTGGGCTCTAACTCCCATCTTCTTAAGGACCGCAATTATCTGGTGTTCCCATCTCTTCTTCGGTCTTCCTCGTGGTCGGCTTGATGCTGGTCTCCATTTGGTGATTTTCTTTTTAACTGCTTCTGAATTTCTTCCTTCTTGATGGCCCATCCATATAATTATCTTTGCCTTAATAAATCTGACGATGTCTTCCTCTTTTAAAAGTTCTCTTACTTCGTAGTTCATTAGTTGTATACATTCATGATTACATAAGTTGAGTGTGCCTATTCTCCGAATGATCTTTCTCTCTAAGATCCGCAATCTTTCTTCATCTTTCTGTGTCAAGCAAATTACTTCAGGACCATATTTGATTACTGGTCGAATTGCTGCTCCGTAAATTTTCAGTTTAGTATTTTGAATAAGCTTCTTATTTTTGACGAAGTTGTTGTATTTAGTAAGTTCTGTTTCCTGCCAGAATTCTTTTCCATTAACGGAGACTCCAAGATATTTAAAGTGTTCTACCTTTTCAAACTCATATTGCCCAATATTTAACCTTTTCCCAGTAATTGTTCTTTTCTTGAGCATATTGGACATTTTGTTTTATTTTGATTATTGGCCAAACCCCTCTTGGATGCTTACTTGCACAACTTCGCAAATTATTCCTTTAAATTGTTTAGATTTTTGCTAATCAGTGGTATGTCATCAGCGTATACGATAAGTTGTGACGTCGATGTTATAACAGTACCTTTCATTTAAGTAACTCTTATTGTTCCTTCTATAGCGAAGTTAAATAGTGACATTCCTAATTCCTAGAAAGTCACCTCTTCGCACTTTTAAAATAAACATTGTTTATCAGCTCTCTATAAAAAGACTATAAAAGCCTTACTATTAAGTAAAATTTACAAATTATGTATGATTTATTAAGTAAAACTAAAACATAAACACTAATGATAAGCTTTTCCTAAGTTAAACTCTCGCGCAGATCTAAACCGTAAAAACAATTAACACTGCATCATAAGCGATATTGCCTTGTTCGTACGTTCCTAGTCAACTCGTTAATCCATTTCTTAGATATTAACAAATACTTTATTATATATATCATATAACATATAACAAATAAACAAGAGCTATGAACTTATAAATGATTTGTTAAAGGAATGACAAATACCTATTCACAATTGCATGCCACACCAAGAACATCTACTCATTTTAAACTCAAGTCAGTTTGTTTCTGTTTCAGAGTTCATCGTCAATGATCTTGCAACAGCGGATGTAGAAATTCTAGCCGAGAAAAGTATAGCAGATATCTAACAGATAGCTTATGGTTGGACATCATGGACATTTTCAAAATATATGAAACACCATATACATGTTATATGCATTGTACCAACCGATGTTCCTTATCACGACGATTCCCAGGGTATCAGGTTCCACTTCCAACAACCTGAGCCGATAAGGATCCTTGCAAATGCAGTACCAGCAGAGTCAGCGGGACCCAAGCTTTTTACACGTTCCCACTGAGTCAGCATTTAGTAATATTATAAAACCGCTTGTCGCTCTTAATTCAGCATTCAGTATATTTTTGTAGTTCATTCATTATATTTTATATTTCACTCATTTTTACCACGTAACTTGTATTTTGTAATAAATAAATTTTTTAAAAAGTCAAAAAAATGTTTCGTGATATAAAAAGTGGCGCAGTCGCAGTAGGATCTGGAAACGTTGGCAGAACAAGGAGAACCTAACTGACAACGGTGGATTCCAATACTTTAATCAGAAAAAGAACCAGAAAACTCCAAAAAGCAGTGCCGCCCTAACTTTGCAGACATCTACGGAAGGAACACCAAGTGAAACCCCTGGTAGATTAGCTGTCGAGAACAAGACGACTAGATGTTTTTGGTACTAATGTAAGTCTAATACTGAATCATCTCGTATATAATTTTTATCTAATACCATTTATTACCTTAGACTGTTCGATATTCCAATATAAAATATTCATTTAATTAATAATTTTATGCCGAATTTGAATATATTTTGATAATTACTTTAATAATTATGAACCTTTGGCGATTATTCTGTAAATCGTCAACTTTTTTATTTTCATTTTATTAAACGATTACCTGTGTCGATTATTCTGCTAATCAGACACTGTCTTAGAAAAATACTTTTCCTATATTTTGACTTATTATTTTAATATTTACATTTTCGATTTATTATTTTGATATTTACATTTTGTTTTATTATTGGATATTTATATTTGATTAATTATTTTTAAATAATCCATTATCTTATATTTTTACTTATATTTCGTTTATTGATTTATTAACCACCATGAATGATAACGTCAACATTTCTCATCCCGCTTCTCGTAATGAGAACCAGCCTGAAATAGAACCTTACAAATTATCCAAAATATTTTCTATCGTACCCGAATTTGAAGGCGATCAAATATTTTTACACACATTTTTAAATGCTTGTGATTATGCCTTCAATATGTCTACGCGCGATCAAAAACAACTATTAGTAATTCACATTAAAAATAAATTACGCGGAAGAGCAGCGCAACTTATAAGTTCAAGAAATCCATTATCGTATCTAGAAATTAAACAGCTTCTTACCTCTCATTTTGGAGACACTAGAGAATTATCTTTTTTGATACAAGATTTGCAAAGAGTCAAACAACTTCCAAATGAATCGGCTCTTACATTCCTTAATCGTGTCCAAGTCCTTAATGCAAAAATGCACGCTAATATACAGAAATCTAGCCTCTCTGCTGTAGAAAAACAGGCCCAAATTGTATTAATTGAATCAATGGCGCTCAATACATTATTGACCGGCCTCGATCCAAAAATCGCTCATATTATTCGTGCTAGTAATCCAAAAGACCTTCTTGAAGCTCAAGTCCGCATCAGACGAGAGTTACAATTATCCTATTTTGAAATACAAAAAATCAATAGATCCAATCCTCCAAAACCCAATCAAAATAATCAACCCATTAGAAGACCAAACCTTCAACCACATAGATGCACATTTTGTGGACGTATGGGCCACTCGTACAACGAATGTCGTTCTCGACAAAATTCCCAAAATAATTCGCAGAATTCCAACAACTCTCATAATTTTAACAATTCTCGAAATTTTAATGGCCATCAAAACTTCAATAACACTCAAAGCAATGGCTTTCAGAGACCAACTTTCAGCTCAAATAATAATTTTCAAAACAATAGACACAATGACCAACAAAGACCTCAATTTACACTAAATCAAAATAATTCACAAATACGCCCTTCTGTAATACATAAGAACCCTAATTTTTCAAACGATAGGCACAGAGCTCATTTCGTTAACTATGAGCCTGACTATATTAACGACTATACTTCAGCTTTAAATGAAAGCTACCAATACGAAGATTTCTCTGATAATAATTATTCTCCTCCCGATTATTACCAGTCATTTGATCAATCAACCGATTTAATTGATAGCCAAGACTATCAGGATTTTCTCACAGTCCCGAATCAGAACCACCCACCAGACAATATCAGTTCAATGAACGAATCTTTGTCTCAAATACAAAATCAGATACAAACTCTGAATTTGGACGACATGAACCCATCTCTGAACTTTCCAGAACAGACTTTTCTTTAGGCCCTCTTCTTGCTGTAAACTCTAAAAACCTGTACTATATAAAAGACGCATCAAATACGTTTAAATTACTTATCGATACCGGTGCTGGTATCTCTATCTTTAAAGAAAATACCGTGAAAAATTTCAAACCACGTTTTCCTGAACAAATTACTATACAGGGTATTACAGACCAAAAAATTCTTGTCACTGAATTAACTTTAGTCCCGTTTCAAGTGGGAAACCCCCATAAGGTCTTCATTTATAATTTAGATATTGATTTCGATGGAATCTTAGGCCTTGATTTCTTAGAACATTACTAGTGTACGATAGACCTCAAAAACAAACAACTAATTACAAACTTTAAAATATTACCTCTCCACAAAGTAGAAACTAATTCGCGTAACAATGAACCCCCTAATCAAATTAAAATAGATCCCAGATCCGAACAAATATTCAAATTAAAATGTCATCTGTCGAATACAGATGCAATTTTGCACAGAAAAGAAAAAGAAAAAGTCCATATCCCCAACGCGTTAGTACACGTAAATGAAAAAGGAGAATTTCTGACATCCGTAGTAAACGCAAATGCAATTCCCAAAATTATCGACTTTTCCGATATAGTAATTGAACCCTATTCGAATTACCCTATCCTAAATTTCCAGTCAAACGATAACTTGGAAAATTATTGTCCTGATAAAATTGACCGTACAAACAAAATCAAATCTCGACTTCGAACAGAACATCTTAACGAGGAAGAACAAGAATTAATAACAAATCTTTGCTTAAATTACGAAGACATATTTTACTTAGAAGGAGACAATCTTACTTTCACCAGTGAGATTAAACATCAAATTGAAACTAATAACGCCAAACCCATTTTTACGAAATCATACAGATATCCTCAGGTCCACAAAGAGGAAGTTAAATCTCAAGTAAATAAGATGATCAACGAAGGTATCATCCGGCCTTCTACTTCTCCTTGGTCATCTCCTGTTTGGGTTGTTCCCAAAAAAATGGACTCTTCTGGAGAACAAAAATGGCGAGTAGTAATAGACTACCGCAAACTCAATGAATGTACCATTGACGATAAATACTCTCTTCCTAATATCTCCGATCTCTTAGACCAGCTTGGAAAATGCCAATATTTCACAACTCTCGATCTTGCCTCCGGATTTCATCAGATTGAAATCGATCCCAAAGATATTCCTAAAACAGCCTTCTCTGTCGAAAACGGACATTATGAATTTACTCGTATGACTTTTGGACTTAAAAATGCACCGTCCACATTCCAGCGTGTCATGGACAATATTCTTTTAGGTATTTTGAACGAACGATGTCTTGTCTATATGGACGACATTATAGTATACTCCCCTACCATTCACGAACACATTTCCCGTCTTACTGAAGTCTTCAGACGTCTTCGAAAGGCAAATCTTAAAATCCAGCCTGATAAATGTGAATTTCTCAGGAAAGTGGTGGCGTATCTCGGACATCTCATTACCCAAGATGGCGTCAAGCCTAACCCTTCTAAAGTCGATTGTATCCAACGATTTCCTGAACCGAAAACACCAAAAGAAATAAAATCTTTCCTAGGTCTAGCCGGTTACTATCGTCGTTTTATTCCCAATTTTGCCAAACTCTCTAAACCTCTCACTAGACTACTCCAAAAAGACGTTGCTTTTAATTTTGACCCAGATTGCAAGCAAGCTTTTGAAGATTTGAAAAACGCTTTAATTTCTGACCCAATTCTGACGTATCCAAACTTTGAGGAACCATTCGTCCTCACAACAGATGCAAGTGCATTCGCCATCGGCGCTATATTATCCCAAGGCCCCATTGGAAAAGATCTTCCTATAGCATATGCTTCACGTACCCTGTGTAATGCTGAAACACGATATTCGACCATTGAGCGAGAGCTCCTTGCCATCGTATGGGCTGTCAAACATTTCCGACCCTATCTGTTCGGTAGAAAATTCACCCTAGTAACTGATCACCGTCCACTCACCTGGTTATTTTCTATAAAAGACCCTGGAAGCAGACTAGCTAGATGGCGTCTCAAGCTTGAGGAATACAATTATAAAATTATTCATAAACCGGGAAAACCAACAAAAATGCGGACGCCCTTTCTCGAATTAAAATCAATCATTTTAAAGAATGTGCCAATTTTCATAAGAAAATATCAATATTAGCTTCGAACGATACGGAATCTGACGAAGAACCAAATGAAATCAATGAAGAAGAAATCACTGAACATTTTAATAGATTTGTCGAACTGTATAAAACTAAATCACTCATTGATTATTCTAAAATTGAAATATCTAATGATCAATTATTAGACAAATCGCATAAGAACATCATCACCTTTCTTAGACAAAATAAAATGGAAGAAATACATCACAAAATATTAGACGACGTCTTCGATGAAAACAATATAGATTTTAACTTATCAAAGATTAATATATTCGGTAGTAAAACTGTCAAAAATCGGAAATATTTTATCATTCCCCTTCCTTTTGATCCTGAAACAGTAGTACAACACCTATTCTATATCGTTTATGTCGCACAAAACGAATTTGACCTATCGCAAATCCATTATGTCGAAAATCAACTCGAACTACCAATTCTAGAAATATTTTCAGTTATCTTTGCCGATAAAGAAATAAAACTGAGAATCTGTCAAGATGTTATTAAAACTCCGGAACAGGATGAAATACCCCAAATACTAGATCACTATCACTGTGGCAAAAACAATCTCCATCGGGGTATAAATGAAACTATACGAAGAATAAAAGAAAAGTATAATTGGCAAGGCATCACAAAGGATGTAGAAAATTTTATAAAAAATTGCGAAATCTGTCAAAAAGTAAAGATATGTAGAAAAAACTTAAGTAACCCGTTAGTCATCACCGAAACCCCTAAAACACCGTTCGAAAGAATTAACATAGATCTTTTCGAATACCCTACCAGAAATTACGCATTAACTATCCGAGACGAACTCACTAAATTCACACAGGCGTATCCTCTTGAAGACAAAACAGCTAAATCAGTCGTCAATCATCTTTTTATCTTTTTCCAACACTATGGCACACCATTACGCATACACTGTGACTATGGACGTGAATTTGACAATGCTTTGATGAAAGATCTTTGTGAATTGTACGACATAAAATTAACCTTCTCAAGTGTGGGCCATCCACAATCTAACGGTTCTATCGAAAGATTTCACGCAACCCTAAGCGAAATGATGAGCTAATCAAGCTGAAAATCCCGATGAACATCCGTTCAATGTTCTGCCTTATGCAGTTATTGGCTACAATAACACAAAAAACAAAACCCACGGATTTACACCATACGAACTCATTTTCGGACATACTTCTTTTAGACCACCCGAAATACTTTATAATGAAAAAATCCTTATATCAAAATATGTTAGAGACTTAAGTAATCGTATGCAATACTTCTATAAAGTGGCACGAGCCAAGACGGAAAGACAAAAAGAAAAGGCTAAAGAAAGATTCGATCAACACGTGTCATCAAACCCTCCAGAATATAAAATAGGCGACAAGGTTTACGTCAAGGAATCGAAAATTAAAGATAAATCCCAAAATAAATTTAATGGCCCTTTTGAAATCCAAGAAATTCACGTAAATTCTGCTACTTTATTAAATACCCAAACCAATAGAACAATGAAAGTAAATTTTGATAGATTAAAACCCTATCATGAGTAATTTTCTTTCAGATTCCTCGGACTAATCCCAGTCATCCTCTCCCAGTATACGTTAACTCCAATCAACAACACTGTTGGAATCTTTTTTCATGAAGAAACCAATCTCAAAATTTCGAACGACAAATGGACCCTCCTTGTATATAAAGACATGCAACCAATCAGAGACGTCATCGACAAAAATGACAAAATCTTAGAAAATTTATTGGATACCATTGAAGAAGATGTACCTCGAATGCTGGCATTTAAATCCGAAGTCCAAACTCACATAAGTCTTCTCAAACAAATCTCTAGTTCTGTTAATCTCAAATATACAGAAATAATGGCTGATACGAAACAATACACATTCCGAGAGAAACGCGGACTTATTAACGAAATAGGTTCGATATGGAAATCAATTACCGGCAACTTAGATTCGTCAGATGGCGAATATTTCAATGATTGTATAAATAAAATAACCCGCGATGAATATCAAATCAAAAACTTATTGAAAAATCAAATATCGGTTACAACTTCTGTTATTAAAAACTTTAACGCCACAATCCAGAAATTACAAATAGACGAGGAAACATTCAACAATAATATTAAAGAAATTCGAGAGTCAATAATGGATATCTTATCGATATGCTAAACTTTTGTGAATTACTAATGGAAAGCTATTCATTTATCGAAGACTCTTTAAATGAAATAGTAAATGCCATAACCTTTGCTCGATTAAAAATATTGCATAGCTCAATCATAACCCCGTTTGATTTAATTGAATCGCTAAGGCATATATCACAATCATTACAAAAAAATAGCCTATCAATTAGACACAAGAATTGTGTTTGTCTTAAATATTCCTTTAACTGATGCAGAACAATATACTTTATATCGTATCTATCCAATACCAATACTGTATAATCGAACAGGTCTTCATTCAATATTAACAACAACAAATAAATACATTGCGCGAAATGATGATTCATTGTTATACCTTACAATAAA
The DNA here is from genome assembly GCA_918026665.1 of Diabrotica balteata. NCBI lineage: Eukaryota > Metazoa > Arthropoda > Insecta > Coleoptera > Chrysomelidae > Diabrotica > Diabrotica balteata. The sequence goes on from OU898278.1 coordinate 65,468,232, forward strand.
TAGCCTCGAGTCATGCAAAACTTTGCGAGCTCGAACGAAGATCTAATTACTATTAATCTGGGAATAAGCCACAATTAAAGATAAAAATACGTTTATTGACGTTTCAATTTCCACTTCGGAAATCGTTCTCAAAATACAAACAGTAAATTAAACAAATTTTGTTTTTTGTTACATAGTGAAAAATTCTTCTAATAATTTAATTTTATCTGACTCATTTATATTGACAATTCAGACATACATTATGCATTTTAAAGTAGACGACTTTAAAATGATATTGCCAATATTATTAAGTTGCACTCCTGGGACGACTTTACTTATAAGATAGTTCATTCGATTACATGAAATCAACTTTAACTTGAGAATATCCGTCAGAAAAAAATCATAGCATGTAATTCGTCTTTAAAAAGACAAACACATGACATGATGACAGTATGGCCTCATGGATCAGAGTTGTTGGACACATTCTTAAATGATATAAACGATAAAGAAGAGACAATAACATTTACCATGGAAAAGGAATATAATAACACGCTACCTTTCCTGGATGTTTTAATCTCTAAGAACGATACTGGATATGAGACTCAGGTGTATAGAAAACCAACACACACCAATAGATATTTAAATTTCAAATCAAATCACAATATTAATGTAAAAAAGGGAATAATCAAATCCTTATACGATAGAGCCAAAATTACTTGTTCTAATGAAAATTCGTTCTTGGAGGAGAAATATTTGTTAACATCTGTTTTATTAAAAAATGATTATCCTTTATCGTTTATAAATAAGGAATTTTCAACACTCGATCGAATAGAACAGAACAACTTAGAACGAGATCCTACAGCATACACAAGGAATACTATGAGGAAAATAACAATACCGTACATAAAAGGACTATCAGAAAAACTTAAAAGGATAGGAAATAAATTCAACATTTCAACAACATTCAAAACAACAAACACATTGAGATCTATTTTGTCCAAAACCAAACCTAACAATAAACAAGAAAGGACAAATAATTGCATTTATAAAATACCTTGTGAATGCGATCAGTTTTATTTAGGTGAATCATCAAGGCCATTAAATGTTAGAATAAGTGAACATCAATCTTATATTAAAAATAAAGAATTTGATAGATCTCAAATCTGTAAACACGCATGGGATAATGAACATAGGGTTCAATGGAGTAATTCAAATGTAGTCCTAAAAGAAACGGATGGCAAAAAAAGAAAAATCAAAGAAGCGGCTCTAATTATGTTAAATGAAGCCAATTGTGTCGCAAATTCTTCGGCAGAATGTAGTAGGATCTGGTTACCAATATTGAAAGAGGAAGTTATTAATAAGAAAATACCAATATTAGTAAGTCAGTAACATATAGAGGATACATCATTTATGTTTTTTAAATAAAGTAACATATAAAATCAGAATTTTGATGTTTGTTGAAGGTAAACTAAATTCACGAACAAATACTTACAATGTCGGGATAGTATTATGAGGTTTTTTCCTGGTTTTCCCTCATAATTTACTATGGAATCACTAACAGGAGAATTTTACTGTCATCATGTCATGTGTTTGTCTTTTTAAAGACGAATTACATGCTATGATTATTTCTGACGGATATTCTCAAGTTAAAGTTGATTTCATGTAGTCGAATGAACTATCTTATAAGTAAAGTCGTCCCAGGAGCGCAACTCAACAATATTGGCAATATCATTTTAAAGTCGTCTACTTTAAAATGCATAATGTATGTCTGAATTGTCAATATAAATGAGTCAGATAAAATTAAATTATTAGAAGAATTTTTCACTATGTAACAAAAAACAAAATTTGTTTAATTTACTGTTTGTATTTTGAGAACGATTTCCGAAGTGGAAATTGAAACGTCAATAAACGTATTTTTATCATTAATTGTGGCTTATTCCCAGTTTAATAGTAATTAATTTACAATGCCACAAGAAAATAGCTTCAGAACGAAGATCTGTTACAACATACTTCCATACCCAATCGACAGCGATGCCATATGCGAAGCCCAACTTCTGAAACGACAAGAACGCCTTCCCAGAACATGCCAGACTTCCGTAGTATTTGCCAAAGATTACAACGTCCAGAAGATCAACATAAACCTGTGGCTCATAACAGTTTCTGACCCACTGCCTATTACCATCAAATGCGAATCCAGAGACGTCAAATCAGAGATTATTTACACAAACCATATACTCACACTACAACCCACGTGCGATGCCTTTATTGGTAGTACAAGAGTACACTCTCAGAAATTAATCGACGTTCATGACAATGTCACTTACAGAAGTCACCCAGTCCAAATACCATTCAATTGCTGCAAACACTTCCCAGATAAAATCCATCTTCCCGACTTAAAACCACTGAAGCTTAGCAAGATCAATACTGAAGACCTCGAGATAGCCCATCACAAACTCAATCAGTATTCTGAAGAACTCGATAAACTAATCAATGAACCGTTTGTCAACAAACATCTGAGCTGGTTCACCATTTTTACCATAGTTGTCTTTGTAACTCTTGTTGTTCTTTATGTTATATGTAAATGCAGATCCAAGAGAAGATACAGGATAGGAATTGGCAATACCAATGACAATGACCATCCGCCCTCTCCACCAAGACACCCAGAGACAGTCTTCACCCGGAATTGGAGAAAAATCCTTCCAAGACGAAGACCCAGTATCCACCTAAGCGACGCCATAGACGAAGAAGAGCAGATCCAACTTAACACCAATAAACAGACAGTCTAAAAGTTGCTGCCACGCATCAACTTTCATCTAAAAGGGGGAGCTGTTATATGCATTGTACCAACCGATGTTCCTTATCACGACGATTCCCAGGGTATCAGGTTCCACTTCCAACAACCTGAGCCGATAAGGATCCTTGCAAATGCAGTACCAGCAGAGTCAGCGGGACCCAAGCTTTTTACACGTTCCCACTGAGTCAGCATTTAGTAATATTATAAAACCGCTTGTCGCTCTTAATTCAGCATTCAGTATATTTTTGTAGTTCATTCATTATATTTTATATTTCATTCATTTTTACCACGTAACTTGTATTTTGTAATAAATAAATTTTTTAAAAAGTCAAAAAAGTGTTTCGTGATATAAAATACATATTTATGGTGTTTATACATATATGTACATATAGGTCTTTTCTTGTAACATAGAAATTATTAATTATTAATCTACTTTTATTAGAAAAGCTATTTTTATCTAATTAAAAGTTACTAAACTGTAATTTTATTTCGGGACTGTAATTGATTTATTATTTTAAATCACATAAGCTTTATACTTAGGTTGACATACAATGTACCATCTTTCTTACGTGTCCTTTTCTATGAAAATTTTAGAAATTTGGCAATCTATACTTTTATTATCTTTTTCATTACTTATTTTTAATTTTAATAGATAACCTTGGGTAACTGTTTGATTATTAGTTAATTCAATTATTGCCTCATTAATATCTTAATTAAATTGAGAGTTAATCCAAACGTTAAATTAGCAATAAATTGAAGATACCGCAGAGGCTGCATAGCTGTACATAAAAATAGTCAATACAAAATCCAAATACGCGTTTTGTGATATATACGAAGTCAAAAATAAATAGAACTGATGAAAAATACTACAAATTAAAATAAATCCTATTCCGATAAGTTAAATTATTAATAAGATATAATGAGTAAGTTAAAGAATAAACAGAATTATAATAGAAGGAGAAATTATATGAAACTAACAATATAAAGCATCTACAGGAGAAGAAATAGCTGTCAAAACATGTAATAGTAATTTCAAAGCTATAAAAATAACCAAGAATTTGGAGAAATAGCAATATTATTATTAATAATAATAACATTGATCTGTGGCAGTTTTGTCAGTTCCATCTGATCCGTCCCACTGCGAATGGGGGTGCTCTCTGGGTATTGGGGCACCGATGCCCAGAAGGTAGCAAGTACACCTGTCTCTCTTAGGAACAAAAACTGATATCTAGCACTAAATATAAGCACACACCTGAAAATAGTAATTAACAATATAGGTAAAGTGTCACCGCTTGGCGATCACAGGTAACGTCTGGAACGCGTTTGACGTGACACCATACAGGACATCAGTAGCGGGATCTTGAGAAGGCGTGTACCTGCTTTACAATTAGCAGCAGCCTAATAACAACAACAACGGGAACTTAGACAAACATCATTAAGAGTTCTACTTGCCGAAGGTGCTGCCTTTGAAGATCTGAAACTCAACGAGCGTTCATTCCAACCAGAACGATAGCCAAATCATAAATTAAGCAGCATCCGTGAAAAAAAAAATTATACGCTTCTATTATAAGGTGGCAAACGTCGATCAAGAGACGATTGGTTATCCAGATTGTCTTGCTAAATATTGTAAGGAGTACCCACATGTTCAAATATCTTAAAAGAAAGTAGCAGACTAATATCCAGTAATTATACGAAATCATCTGATCCGAGAGACTAGACGCAATATTATCCAAAGAGTAGTCCAACATGAGATTTGTAATTAACAGGTAGTTATATATGAAGTACCAAATGAAATATCTGAGAATATTCTTAAGCTTACCATTCAAGAAACTTAACCTACGAGATAATCTTGTTCCAGAGACTAGACGCATTTCCACTAGCAGAGAAATCAAACAGAAGATTAATAATAAACACCTAGTTCTAGATCAAGTACTCAATGAAATATCTGGGCAGATTCTTGAGCTTATTATACAAGAAACTCAAACTGACAATACACAACACCAACCGAAATAGCACGGGTTGTACAATTCTTCTTCTTCTTGATGTGCCTATCCATTACGAATGTTGGCGGTTATCATGGCAATCTTATCTGCAGCAGCGCGGAAAAACTGCACAGATCTTGTATTGAACAAGATACTGAGGTTCTTTAATCAAGATGTTCTTCTTCTTCCTGGAACTCGTTTTCTAAATATTTTTCTTGCAGGATCTTCTTCTTTTTGTGCCGTGCTTGTATTCAAGCGTTGGCTATCGTCATATTGACAAGTTGATGAAATGATTCTCGGTTGGCAGCTAAATGAAACAGTGCCTCGACCGTTCGACCTGTCCATTGTCTAATATTACGCAGCTTGCAGGATTACTTGGATATATTGTGAGATGTGTACGAAGAATTGTAACTTTCGAGATTTGATGGTGGTCAGTACCTCTAGGTTCTTATTCATTATTCTGAGGACCTCGTCAGTTGTCACTCGGTCAGTTCACGGGATCTAAAGTCTTCTTCTTCTACTTTTTGTAGATCTTTCGATCTGTTTAATTCTGAAGCTGCCTCTGGTTAATTTCTTGGGAGGTAGATTGCCAACTATTCCTCCATCTTTTAGGTGGTCTTCCGGGGGGTCTTGAACCGGGCGGATTGTTTTCTAGGGCAATTTTTGGGAGTCTATTCTCATCCATTCGTCTTACATGGTTGTACCACATCCTCTTGTGCTGCCTTCCCCATCTTACAATTTCTTGAATTTTGCACTGCTCTCTAATGTTTGTATTTCTCGCTCTGTCTCTTCTTGTTTTCCCCATTATTGTTCTTAGGGTTTTCATTTCGGCAACCCTTAGCATCTGTTTTGTTTTGTTAGTATCTTTGCGCACTTCTATGCCATATGTCATGATCGGTCGTATGCAAGGCTTATAGATTCTAATTTTACTATCTGTGCGCATATACGGATTTGACCAGACTATCTCCCGCAGACATCCTGACAGTGCAGATGCTTTGTTGATCTGACTCCTCAGGTCCTTTACTGGGTCGTGGGTGCTTGATATATCTATGCCCAGATATCTGAATTGCATTACCTGTTCTATGGGGTTGTCCTCAACAACTAACTTACATCTGAGCGGATCTTTTGCTATTGTCATACATTTAGTTTTGTTGGTAGAGATGTTCATATTTAGTAGTCGGCTTGTTTGAAAGAACTGAAAGAGCTGCCTTTGGAGATCATCTTCTGATTCGGCAATAATTGCTGCATCGTCTGCGTAACACACCATACCAATTCTTTTGTTGCCCATTCTATATCCGAGATTAAGAGATGTTACTTTAAATGAAATCGTAGGCTTCCACGGCCAGAGTCAGAATTATAGCTTATTCGTCTTCCGGGTTTGGACCGTGTCATTTGTGAGTGACCAAAAAGTGGGTTCATCTCGACGTTTCGCTACAATTGTATGTAGTTTCTTCAGGAGCACAAAGAAAAAGAAATCAAAAGACAGGAAGATGGGTAGTTAACAACGGTAACTCAGTTACTCAACGCAACCAGAGGCGAATACTAACTACCAAGATGGGCATTTGGTCACAGTAACTCAACTACTCAACGCAGCCAGAGGTGAAAACCAAATGCCAGGACAGGGATTCACGTCCAACAGCTCAGAACACTAACGCGTCGAGAGGCGGGGAGTGAATCCGACGATTACTCCGCTACCGCTCTATTTATAGTCGCGGTGACCTGTCGTGTCGGGACGTATCGGCACACTCCGTGGCGCGAACGTCAAGAAGCGTGCGCTGGCCAATCATGTGGCTGCATCGTGGTAGCGGGACCGGACGGCGGCTCTAGACTGAGATTCCAGATGGGAGACAAGTAGTATCCTTCCTCTCGATTGATATTATGTGGATTTTTTCGGATCTCTAGAGATTCGCGGATTTTCCTGGAATAAAAGAAGGGGCTCTTAGAAATAATATGGGTTTTTTCGAACAATATGGAATGACCGGTTTCTTAGCAGTGTTCTGCAACTGCAGAATGGGAGAAAAGACCTGATCGAATGCATGTTTGATGCTCTTGAATCCGAGTTTTGACGGAACGACCAGTTTCGCCAATATACACATGTCCATGTTTGTTCGAAAAAACCCATATTATTTCTAAGGGCCCCTTCTTTTATTCCAGGAAAATCCGCGAATCTCTAGAGATCCAAAAAAATCCACATAATATCAATCGAGAGGAAGGATACTACTTGTCTCACATCTGGAATCTCAGTCTAGAGAAGCCGTCCGGTCTCGCTACCACAATGCAGCCACATGATTGGCCAGCGCGCGCTTCTTGACGTTCGCGCCACGGAGTTTGCCGATAGGTCCCGACACGACAGGTCACCGCGACTATAAATAGAGCGGTAGCGGAGTAATCGTCGGATTCACTCCCCGCCTCTCGACGCGTTAGTGTTCTGAGCTGTTGGACGTGAATCCCTGTCCTGGCATTTGGTTTTCACCTCTGGCTGCGTTGAGTAGTTGAGTTACTGTGATCAAATGCCCATCTTGGTAGTTAGTATTCGCCTCTGGTTGCGTTGAGTAACTGAGTTACCGTTGTTAACTACCCATTTTCCTGTCTTTTGGTTTCTTTTTCTTTGTTCTCCTGAAGAAACTACATACAATTGTAGCGAAACGTCGAGATGAACCCACTTTTGGGTCACTCACAAATGACACTGTCCAAATCCGGAAGACGAATAAACTATAAGATGTTACTTTGTTGATAATTTTGCCCATGAGAAGATTAAACAAGAAGGGGCTTAAACTGTCGCCTTGTCTAATTCCTCAGTTGGAATATTTTCAGTGAATTCGTCTCCTGCTCTAACTTTGGTTACGTTGTTGTTATTTAGTTTATGGAGTATCTTTGTTATACTGGTCGGTGTTTCATTTTCTATTAATATATTTAGAATGTCTCCCAGGCGAACTCTGTCAAATGCCTTCGTCAAATCAATGAAGCAAATATACGTTGGCATGCCGAACTCTATAGCTTTTTCTTTTATTTGTTTTATTATAAATACTGCGTCTGTTATAGACCGCCCTTTTGTAAAACCTTGTTGTTCTTCAGAATTAGTGATTTGCTTTTCCAATTTGTCCTTGAGAATACCCGTGAAAAGTTTCATTGTTGTATTTAAGAGGGTTATTCCTCTATAGTTTTGTGGGCAGGTTTTTTGTCCTTTTTTAAACATGGGGATTGTGATACTATTATGCCATTCCTCTGTTGTTTCTGTTTTGTTTAATATTTTGTTAAATAATTGTGCCAGTTTACTTGCAAAGTTCCGGGCCTCCATATTTTAAAAGTTCATTGGGTATACCATCCGTTCCCGGTGATTTTCTGTTTTTTAGCTTTTTAATCTTTGCTTCTACTTCTTCGTCATTGATTGTAGCACTCACATCTGTTTCGCCTTCGTTTATATTCAGCGTTTCTTCAGCATCATATAGCTCTTTAAAATGCTGTTGCCATGTCTCTATAGGTACTCCTTTGGTCTGCACGAACTCGTTAACTGGTTTTTTTCCTGTTGCGGAGCATTTTCCATACTTTCTTTTGGGCACCATATAGGTCGTAGTCCATGTCGCAAGTAAATTTGGCCCAATGTTCTCTTTTGATTGATTTTATTCTGGCGTTTACTTCGTTTCTTATTTGGACATATTCTGCATGAGCTTCTTCCGATTGCGTGCTTTTATATCTCAGGTAGCATTTGCGTTTTAATTCAGAGAGTTCTTTTACCTCTTGGCAAAACCACGGTTTGGTGTGGTTTGTCGCTCTCGTGTTAATTTTCCGCTTTCCAATCGCTTCTTCTGCTGCTTCGTTGATGCATTTCTTAATTTTTTGCCAAGTATCTTCTACTCCCCATTCGGTTTTTAAGTCGATCTCTTTTAGTTTGCTGGTAGTCCTGTTCTCATAAAGCAGTTTTGTACTCTCTGTTGCTAGCGACTCTATATTATGTTTTTCGATGAACATTGGGGGTTTTCTGTTTCGTTGCGGACGTTCTAGTAGTATCTTGCATAAAACAAGGTTATGATCAGTCCCCAGGTTAGCAGATGTTAGTGCTCTGACATCAAGTACTTGTGACGGTATGTATGGGATCTAAAGTATTCTTCGATATAACCACATCTTAAATGCTTCCAGTTTTCGGCATATATCTTCGTTCAAGGCCCACGATTTAACACCATAGAAAAGGACAGAAATGACGTAGCATCGCAGCATTCTTACTTTTCTATCAAGAGATAGGTTGTGACTCTTAAAGAAGGCCCCCATCCGATTAAAGGGGGATATAGCTTTTCCGATGCGTGCTCTAATCTCCTGGTTATTGTTCCAGTCTTCAATTATTATGGTGCCGAGGTAGTTGTAGTGTGTCACTCTTTCTACAAGGGATTGGTTGACGTAGAGTTGACCTTCTGTTATCCTTTTCATTCTAATTATCATAAGCTCTTCTTAACGTTGATATTGAGTCCATATTGTTGACTGTAATACGTAATTTTGTTCATAAGAACTTGTAGGTCTTCTAAGTTGTCCGCCAATACTATGGTGTCATCTGCATATCTGATGTTGTTTAGATGGTAACCATTTAGTAGAATACCTTTTTCAATTTCATGCAAAGCTTCGATAAATATTCTTTCAGAGTACAGATTGAAGATTAGAGGAGACACAATACTGCCTTGCCTCACTCCACGCATGATTTTCACAGTCAGTGTGTTCACCTTCAACTCTGTTCATAGATTTCTAATTATTTTCAGATCTTGGTTGTTAATTCCTACTTATTTTAGTGCTTGCATCATCTTGGCGTGCTGTACTTGATCAAACAATTTCTCGTAACTAACCAGACATGCGTATACGTCGTAGTTGACGTCTCTACATCTCTTTAATAAGACTTCTATAGTATCAACAGCGGGGCCGGGGGATACGCTCTTCTTCTAATCGGCGTAAATCTGAGCGGGAAAAGAACAAATCTCAGGGGACAAGTTTTGCACGGAGAGTCTTAGGACTTTGCACCTCCTTAAAATATCCCAAGACCGCTGGGTACCCCCAACAATGATTGGGGGTGTGTAATCAATCTTTGATTGCACCCTTCACGTGGTGGCCCTGTTGAAACTAAACTCAGCGGATCTAGACTAGATAGTCGATAAACAATCCCCACACCAAGCCGTGAGACACCGTGGTAAAGGCTGTAAGGCACTGGGGTGACAGTGTCGCAAACGGTTCCTTTGGGGCAACAGGTCGCACCCCATAGTATTTAGACCTTACCCTCGCAAGCGGGGCTCTGCGAGGGTAAGGTCGTCTGTCGACTGTCTGTCGGGTACTGTCTTTCCCTAGCTACTCGTGGGATCAATATGGAATCTCTAAAAAAAACAAAAATAATAAAGATAAAACTCAGGGCGAAAGGGTTCCCGAGGCCGAAGAGCCAGGGAACTCCAGAGCCAAAATCACAGTTCCTAAAGCTGGAGGGCAGGGAGCTTCTGGAGAAAATCCGAACGCCGAAAGGCCCGGAAGTTCTAAAGAAATCTCCCAAGCTGATAGGCATGGCAACAAAAAGGCTGTCAGAGTAATAGCGTTGGAAGACGTTGATCTCATCATAGATGAATAAATTAGGACTGCAAGGCTATCTGGCGTCTCTAAAGCCAACATCAGTAAGCTGGTGAAACAAGGCCAAGATTACATTCAAGCCAAAAGGGCTGTAATCAAGGCCAATTTCATCAAGGCAGCTGAAAGCGCAAAAGAGATGCCGTCAAAGCCATTAGAGGCCATGACAAATGTACAAACCCAAAAGATCGATGGCTCAAAAAGGCTAAGGTCAGACGGAAGCACACCACCCGAAAGCCAACGCAAAGGGAAAAGGCCAAGAACCGAAGGTGTGACTTTCAGCGAAGCTGCCGCTTCTGTTAAGGTTGCAGTGGTATTAACAGGATTCCCGGAAGCCAAGATGGATGCAGACAAGCTTAAGGCAGTCGAAATAGCCATCTTGGGTGCGTATGACAAAATTCCGGAAGCAGGACCACAGGTTCGCTTCCTGAAGAGTACATACAGGCCGGGTTTCCTGGAACTTAACTGTGCAGACGACATAAGTGCTCGGTGGCTAAAGGAGGTGATTCCAACCCTGAGGCCTTGGGAGAATGCATCTCTCAGGGCTGTGCATGGGGAAGACATACCCAAGCCGCACTCCTGTACTGTCTTCGTACAGGACGAGCATGGGGAACGTCTTGAGTCCAAAAAGATCCTTAACAGATTAAGGATGAGTAACCATGGGCTCAGGACAAATCTATGGACAGTCTGGGGTAGTAAACCTTCAGACAAAGGGGTGTTATGAACCTTCTTAATGGATTCTGAATCTCGAGAAGAACTCCAGAAATTAAAAATGTCACCCTTTTTCGGAGTAGGACGGTTAACGTTCCGACCCAAAGTAGGGAAGACAAAAACACGGAATGAAAAGCCAGTAGCAACTCGTTCCAATGAAACAGGGGAAACCTCCCTACATATGGAGGTTCAGGAAGAGGAACAACCTTCTTCGGGTGAAGCTGACATACTCATAAGGACTAGCGTCCAAGGGTGTGTCGGACCCATGGAAGAAGGAATGTCCACAGATCCAGAACCAGCCATCTCTTCGCAATGAAGAGAGAAATAAGACTCCTGCAGGCCAATTTTCAACATGCAAAAGCCGCATCGGCAACGCTTGTTAGAAGGGTAGAACAAGAAGGCATTGATGTGGCCCTCCTACAGGAGCCTTGGAGGATAGGTGAGAAGATTGCTGGCCTATCAACCAAACAAGGTAAGGTTTTATACACACCCAAAGCTATAAGGCCAAGGTCGTGTATAATTCACAGTAATAGAGTAGATTGTACACTAATCCCGGTGCTCTGCACCGATGATATTGTTACAGCTGTTCTAACTATAACCACGGAAGTAGGAGAGAAGAAACTGGTGGTGTGTTCAGCCTACTTTCCAGGTGATGAGGCTTTGTGTCTACCTAGCATTATAAGCGACATAGTTGCATATTGTCTAGGAAAAGGATTACAGCTTATTATAGGATGTGATGCCAACGCCCACCACACCATATGGGGAAGCACAAACATCAATGCAAGGGGTGAGTCTATTTTGAATTTCATCTTATCTGAAGGTTTGGTTATATCTAATATAGGAAACAAGCCAACTTTTGTCACTAAGGCACGCAAAGAAGTGTTAGATTTAACACTCTGTACAACCAAGGTAAGTGATATAATAACAAATTGGGTTGTGTCTGACGAACCCTCATGTTCGGATCACAGACATATACGATTTGACCTTGATATTTTTCCATCGGAAATTAAATACAGAAATCCTAGAGATACAAACTGGGTAGGATATAGGGAGTCCCTCAGTAAAAATCTCGAGGAAAGTATGATTTTGTTTAAAGGCCCAAAGGCTATAGATTCAGCGGCAGAAACGATAAGCGAAGCTATTACGGCGGCTTACCAGGAAAACTGTCCAGAAAAAACAAGGAAAAGTACGGGCAGTAATACAGTCTGGTGGAACAACGGCTTAAAGAGGATGAGGTCGGAAGTCCGAAGCCTATTTAATAAAGCCAAAATTAACCAAGATTGGGATGCCTACAGGTATAAGCTAACGCTATAAAATAAAGAAATCCGGAAAGCTAAAAGGAATTCATGGAGAGAGTTTTGCGAGGAGATTACAGATATCCCGGCATGTTCTCGAATCCATAAAGTCCTGACAAAGGATGGTGCTACAACAAAAGAAGTAGGTTTCCTAAAGAAAGCTAATGGCAAATTTACGGACACCAAAGAGGAAAGTCTTAGAGAACTGATAAACACGCACTTTCCGGGCTCAACAATTCTGGATGATGCAGATAGGCAAACCAACGTAGACCAAAGGCTCACTAGGCCAAGGTCTACAGATTGGGAAATAGCCACAGCAATCACAAGACCAAACAGAATTAGATGGGCTATAAATAAGTTCCGGCCATATAAGTCTCCAGGGACGGATGGCATATATCCAATACTGTTGCATATGGGATTAGAGGTATTGATACCATACCTATGCAAGCTCCTCGAAGCCAGTTTAGCATTGGGGGTAGTACCGGAAATATGGCAAACAGTCAAAGTCATATACTTGCCTAAGGTAGGTAAAGTATCAGACCTAACACCAAAGTCATATAGACCAATAAGCCTATCTTCTTTTCTATTAAAAACGCTGGAAAGGCTTCTTGATAGGTACATCAGAGACGAAATGCTAAAGGAAAATCCTCTAAGCAATCGTCAATATGCATACCAACCTGGTAAATCTACGGACTCTGCGTTGGATGATCTAAATAGGCTTATCTCAAAGTCAATGGAAGACAAAGAGATAGCAATGGCCGCCTTCTTAGATATAGAAGGGGTATTTAATAATGTTACCACCGGCTCTTTGATAGGAGCTATGAGTAGACGAGGCGTACCTGCGGTAATATGCAGATGGATAAGGGCATCCCTAGAGAATAGGATAGTAATGTCCACTCTGGGTAAAGCAACCATCAAAGCAAAAGTAGGTGGAGGCTGTCCACAAGGAGGAGTTCTGTCCCCTCTACTTTGGGCAACCTTGGTAGATGATCTCCTCAGAAATTTGTCAACAGAAGGCTTTTATTGTCTAGGATATGCTGACGATATAGCAATTGTCGTCAGGGGCAGGTTTGCTCAGGTGGTGTCTGGGAGAATGCAAGCAGCCCTAAATATAGTTGACGACTGGTGTAAAGAAGAGAGACTGATAGTCAATGCTCAGAAAACACAAATCGTCAACTTTACCAAGAAAACAGCACTACAAGGCCTAAAACCACCGGTGCTGGGAAGAACAGAGATTTCATTTGCCAAATAAACAAAATACCTTGGAGTATATTTTGATCATAGGCTTACGTAGAATACTCACATTATAAAAACCACACAGAAAGCTACTATGTCCCTGGGCAGATGTAGAAGAATATGCGGTAAAAATTGGGGGCTAAACCCCAAAATGACTCTATCGTTATATACAAGGGTTATTAGACCCATGATAACCTATGGCTCGGTGACGTGGTGGACAAAGACGAAGCAAGTGGGAGCAATAAGGCTGCTAGGTAGTACACAAAGGCTAGCATGCCTGTGTATTACAAGGGCCATAAAAACAACTCCTACTGCATCGTTGGAAGTCCTGTTGAATTTACCACCACTTCATATCTTTATACAGGGCGAAGCCAGATCAGTGATGCACAGATTAATCCATAGTCAGCGACATATAAGCCAAACGCATGGTACTAACAACAGAAAGCTAATCGAGGAGCTAAAAGCCGATATTGTGATGGGGAAACCTATCGATGCAACAGCTACTAGATATAGCTTTAACAATAAATTCACAATTAAGATACCGGGCAGGGAAGAGTGGAATAAAGGGGTACCCATAAAAGCTGCTGCTACCTGGTACACGGATGGCTTAAAAACATCGGAGGGTGTTGGAGCCGGCATAGTAGGGACAAATCAAGGGATACATTTCCCGGTAAGTCTATCTAAGGATGTGACAGTTTTCCAGGCGGAAATAACTGCAATTCATCACTGTGTGGAAGAAATAGAAAGGCAGGAAAAAACGTTCTGTTCAGTTGCCATCTTCACAGATAGTCAGGCAGCGTTTAAGGCACTCAATTCTGTAGAGGTCAATTCTAAGCTAGTATGGGATTGCGTGTGTGCCCTAAATAAACTAGGAGACCGTAGCAAGATTACGGTAGCCTGGGTACCGGGGCACGAGGGTCATAAGGGCAATGAAAAAGCAGATGAAATGGCCAAACAAGGCTCATCAATGACATTTATTGGACCGTAACCCTTCTGCGGCGTTGCAAAGTCAGTAACAAGAACGGCTACAAAGGAGTGGGTAGCTCACAAATCTCTGGAATGGTGGAGGAATTCACCAGGACAAAGACAGGCGAAACAGTTCATTAGAGAACATTCGCCAAAATTTACGGCAGACCTAATTAGCAAAGATAGGAAAACAGTCAAAGCCATAGTAGGTCTTCTAACAGGGCACTGTAAGCTGAATAGGCACTTGAAGCTAATGGGATTATCAGATGATGACCTGTGCAGATTCTGTCACCTCTAAGAAGAAACGGCAGAGCACATTTTATGTCAGTGTGACAGTCTGGCAAATGTGCGGTTTTTTGCATTAGGAGAAGAAAATCCACCGGCAAACAGCTACATGGAAGGTACAGTCTCGAAGTTACTAGACTTTATATAGAGGGTCAGGCTAGAGAATGTTGTCTAGGACTAGAGGGCCACAATAGATCTGAAAAGGTCGCAGTGGAATAGGGCGAAAGGCCACCTCTCTTAATCTAATCTAAATCTAATCTAGTATCAACAGCATTTGTGAATTTGAACTGGTTGGGGAAATTTCACTTTCACACAGCTTGTAGATTTTCTTATGAATTATCTTTAGGAACAATTTTAGGAGATGACTCGTGAGGCTTATAGTATGGTACTCTTCGCATTTTTTGGCTCCTGGTTTTCTGGAAGTGCAATAAACTTAGATTTTAGCCATTCTGTTGGTATTTCTCCAGAGTTGTATATGTTGTTGAATATCTTTGCGATTATCGCTATTAATTTGTTGTCCATTAGTTTGAGTAGTCCTGCTTGTATATTATCAGGGCCTGATGCTTTGCCATCCTTTAACTGTGTTATTGCGGAAAAAATTTCCTTCTGTAATATGCTTGATCCATCTTCTTCTTCTAACTCAAAGGTGTTATCTCTTTGGTCTTCAAATAGTCTTTCAAGATATTCTTTAAACGTTCTTATTTTACTCCGTTTGTCCATGATGATATTTCCGTCAGAATCAGTTATAATTCCTTTCTGCCTTTGACTTAGTCCCCCTGTGAGTTCTTTACCTTTCCTATGTAAATTGTAACTATCGTACTTTGACTTCAGAGTCTCAACTTCTTCTCATCTTTTCCCTGCTTATTTTTCTTTCGCTTCTTTGATTTTCATTCTGATTAATATATTTATGGTTTTATATTTGTCTGGGTCATTTTTGGCTTTTCTTCTCTAGTCCATTAGTTTCAGGGTCTTATCTATCATCCATGATTTTTTCTTCATTATTCTATCTGTCTATAAGCGTTAATCCTTTTCATTTTACACTATTATATTATACCTCATCCTCGTATCAAAGTCTTAGAGGATACGTAGGTCGTATGATTGTGCTTTCCTTTTCTGCACTGTGTTGAGTTTGACTCGAAATACTTCCACCAGTGGAACGTGGTCTGTCTCCAAAACAGCTCCAAGATAAGTCTTGACAGATGTAAAGCAGTTTCGGAATCTTTTATTTAATAAAATAAAGTCTATTTGATTTCTAGTAATTTTCCCGGATCTGTCTTGAGGGGATTTCCACGTGTACAGCTTGCGAGGTGGTAATTGAAAGATTGCGTTGGTGATAACTAGTTCTGAGTCTTCTGCGAATTTTTCTAGGAATCTCCTCTCTCATTTCTGACTTCAAGTCCATGTGCTCCAATGTATTGTGCCTTATCACCAGCTCCAATCTTGGTATCAAAAGCGCCCATAATGATGAGAGAACTTCCTGTCGAGGAATTTTCTGTATGATACTGTTGGTGTTCTGATTGAACTCAATTGCTTCTTTCTCCTGTTTGTCTGCAATGGGAGCATAGACTTGGATGATGTTTGTATTAATAGGGTTGGCTTGTACTTTTAGTAACATCACTCTTGTTGTATAATAGTCAAGGGCGGCCCGTCAGGGTAGGCACGGTAGGCGCCGCCTACCCTGTTTAATTCTTCAAATGTACAATAATAAATTATTTATTAATATAATTTTTTTATTTATTTAGAATTTCCGCATTAACCATTAAGGTTATTAGCGGGTTTTACAGATTTTACAGTTGTCATTAAATATACTTACTACAAATTGCGTATTATATTACAAATAATAAATTACAAATTACAAAATGATACATATAATATAACTTAAAGTTTGTGTAGTAAACGTATGTCCTTAAGGAATTTGATATATTACAGTTTAAAATATCTTTAAGTTTCTTTGCTTCTTCTGGTACGTTGTTGATGGCTCTTTCGTAGGAATAAACAGGACATTTAATTATTATATGTTGAACAGTTATTGGACATTCACATTAGGAACATTCAGGTGGTAGTTCTTTTGTTATGAGGTGCTGGTGAGTTAACGCTGTATGTCCAATTCTTAGTCGGTTTATAATCACCTGTTGCCTTCTGTTTTCTGGAAACTGTAGTTTATTGCCAATCGTAGTCTTAACGTTTTTAAGGTTAGCCTTATTAGAATTCCACATGTGTTGCCATTTTTTTTACAGTGCTGTATAAGCTGGATATCACTTAATGGAATTGGAGTCATAATTTCAGTTTGCTCGTCAGTAGCAGGTTTCTTCGCTAATTCATCTACTTTTTCATTTCCTGCGATACGTGTATGTGATGGTACCCAGAGAAATTTAACGTTCACGTGTCTGTTTTCTAGGTGATAAAGTGTTAATTGTATTTGTTGCAGGATAGAATGTACTGGATATATTGTAACATTTTTTTTATTATTAATATATCAAATTATTTTTAATTCCTTTTACCCCCGTGCGATACACCGATGATTAGGAATGCCCGTGTTTACGATAAGAAAATAATATTGTAGATACCAAGCTAAAATGGAATTCCCTAATTAAGAAAGGTTTTTAATCCTTCCGTCTTAATACTCTGTATTAAAAGAACAAATGCTTTCCGGTATGCAGTTTTCTTTTCATAAATTGGTAATTTTCGTCGAAGGACCATATCTTTTGACAACAACTTGTAGCATTTTCAATTTCATTGATTCTTTGAAGTATATTGAAGTCCCCTCGTATACGAAATATTAAAATCACCTTATATATTTTTGATAGATCTAAAAATATGTCGTACGTATTTAAACCCAAATATCTTTTCATTTTTTTCTTAGGTCGGCCAAGTTGAAATAAACCATTTTAGAGTTGTTTATTTATTTTAACTTCCTCGGCAAATTCTTGTTTTATCAGAAGCCGCAATTTTAATGCGTCGCAAAAAGATATGTACGTCGTTTCGTGGTGTCTTGTTATGTCAGCGTTTGTATGTATGCGTTCAATTTTAATAGAATTTCGTCACTCTCGTTGGAGCAGCTTTCAAAAGCGGTTCAGCGTTATGTCCAAATTCACGTCGAATTTGTAAAGTATTCTGTTTTCATCTTTTGTTCTGAAGAATATGTAGCAGTTTGTTATTGATTTTGTGGCAGTAAATGCTTCAATTATTAATGTTTTGAGTGAGGATTGGAGGACATCCCCGTTTTGTTTTTTTTTTGTTCCCGCTTTTATCCAAGGCTTTTGGCAGTTTGGAGATGGAGGTTTTCGTGATGCAGAGAGAGTGGAGCCCTCAGTTCCAGGTACCAGTTATGGTTTCAGAAACTTAAGTGTGATCATGTGAATTAAGGTAACATTTTGTTCAAATTTTAAACTAAAGACAGACATTTTTTTATGAAATAATAATTGCTTTTTTGCCCTTTATTTCATTTTTTTGTAGTTGCCCCATTCCAATGCCCTTATCTGTTACTTATTCACGACCCCAGCTCTCCTACGAAACCCTGAGTGCCGTTTGCATCAGTAGCGATTATTTTGCTTGCCCTATCTCCACCCCTTTAGTTTCTTCCCCCAATTTTCTACCCCCTTGTGTTAAAGTCCCCTGTGGTAGGCAAAATATTATCGTTACAAAAATGGCCCCCAACGTGGTTGGCGTTTTTTAGATTTTGGTCCCTTTTCCCGAAGCCACAGATCTTTTTCAGTTCTTCCCTACTTTTCAGCCATTTTTATCAAACCCTGTCTTTCGAGTAGTGCCCCGGTGTCCCACAAACAGTTTTGTTTATGTATTTGTATTGATATATGTATTTGTATCAACATATGTATTGTTGTTTTTTCTATGTATTGTTCCTGTATTAACGTATGTATTATTGTATATCAACAGATGTATTTGTTGTATATTGACATATGTAATGTTGTTTCTTTTATTTCGTGTAATGTAGAAATTTTTCTATATGTATTTTTGTGTATTGGTAAATGAAAGCAAATATTTTGAGTTTGAATATTTAAATTGAATTTTAAATAATGTTTTGATATTGAGAAGAATTTTAAGTTATTTACAGTAGCAAATTAAGTGTACCGTTATTGTGCCATTTATTTTTGATTGATTTGACATTTCTTACAGAAAAATCGGTTTTTGTAATTTTGTTTTGTCTGGTCATTTTGAGTAAATGTGTTTATTGTTTGAGTGACTTTTCTTTGAGCTGATGAGTATAGTTGTGTTGTGTCCCTTGTCCTTAGCCATTTCATTGTTTCCTCTAGGTCCTCTCTGACGGCGTTTGTGTTATGCCACGGGCTAGTAGGAGATTGTGAATGTGAAGAGTAGTCCCCTGTTGTTCCCTAATTAACCAGCTTTGACGGCGTATGTAATGCCACGGGTTAATAGGAGATTGTGTTCCCCTGAATCCCTTTTTGTGTTTCCTGTCTTGTGTCTGAATGATGACAAGTGTTATACTCGTGATCGGAGGTGCTGTTTAGTTTTGCCTAGGAGCAGTCTCATTTAGTTTTCAGAACAAGAGCAAGGTTTTTTATGTTGTGTAATTTTGTGTAGCTCACTCAAAAGTCAAGTTGTCAATATTATTAGTATTTTTGTATCACCCTGTATGTGAAGTTTATCGAGTATGTTGTTTTGTATACATTGTGTATTTGCTTTCACCCAAACATTGTTTTAGTATTTTTGTCCCACCCTGTATGTGAAGTTCGTTGAGTTTGCTTCGAACCGTTTTTTTTTTTCTGTTATTTTGTGGATTTGTTTTATCCAGTTTTCCGTTAAATCAAGTCTATTCCTGTCCCAAGTTAACTGCAACGATTTCCATTTTCTTCTATGTCCAGTTTTCGTAAAATTATGTAGAAATAATTTTCGTCTATTTCCTTATGAATTAAAAAATACGTATTTGGAATGATGTCATTCCTTATTGTCGGCATTTTTAAATGTGAACGATATTAGTTTGTTTATTTCCAAGTTCGTCTTGAGTAAATAATATCCCATGTCTAAGAAAAAAAATTTTGTTTACCTTAACGAAATAATTTATTTCGTATGTAGACGCTGTCCTTTCTTTAAGTGTTAAGTCATTTTATTTCGTCTGCTTATTGAGTGTTTGAGCAATTTATTGCGTTTCAGAAATCAGCTGTTGTACGAAAAATATGGGTCAAATTTTTCGTATCTTTATAGTTTAATAGTCCAGGCAATGTGTAAAATTTTTTAAGCCCGGAAAAAGAAAATGTTTTCTGTTACAGTCCACGTTTGTCCATTGTTTTTCCCTTGTTGTCTTTTGTTTTATAAGTAGGAGGAAGTAATAATACGATTTCGTTTGTCCATGGCTAAGGCCGATTTGTTATTGACAAAGCGAAGTATTGTTATTTGCCTTATGTTTGTTATTTCCGTATTTCCCCGTGTTTTCTTAGTTCCTATTCTGTATTATAAGTAGGGGGAAATGATGATACGATTCCGTTTGTCCTTGGCTAAGGCCGATTTGTTAGTGACAAAGCGGAAAGGATAAGCCTTTCTATGTGTTGAAGTAAGACTATTGGCGATAGAGTCTCAATAGCATTCCTTCTTGTTGTAGAGTTTGTGATGTAGTGTTTTTGATTTGGCAGAAGCGGAGGTACAAATACTTGCATTGTCCATTGTGACGTTTTGATTTGCTGAGGTGTAAGTACCTGGCCGCCGTTTATTGTGAAAACATTGTTTATGTCGATTGTGAGACCATGTTCGTGAAAGATCTGAAGTATTTTTAGTACTACTATTGAATGACCCACTTAGAATTCGCCAGACTTATATTGTTGTGACCCTGTTCGAGTTTTGTTGAAGAATAGTGAACGTTTTCTTTGTGATTTGTATGACGATGTTGTATTCGATTAGTATCCGTGAAATGATGAAGTTTATTTTTTGATGTTGTCCCTTTATTCCCTTCCCAAACTGTGTCTTTGACCTTATTAGTTGTCATAAGAGGAACGGCTAGGTCGATGAGTTTTGGATTCGTCCGCCAGGTGACCTGTTGAGCTTTTAAGGAAGATAAGTCATTAGTTTTTGCCTTGTGTATATATATACTCTTCTTTTTCTTTACCCTTCTTGCCCTGAAGTTTGAGATTTGTGTACCCAGTTGGAAGTTTTATTGTTGATGACGGACTGTAATGATTTTTTTGTTCTTTTGGAAGATTATAGTGATTCTTATGTCCCCTTGGAGATCTGTAATGATGTTTCTGTTTCTTTTGAAGTGTTGTCGTAACTTTTTTGTTTTCTTTGGAAGACTGTTACGATTTTTTTTTGTTTCTTTTGAAAGTATTTAGTTTGAGACTGAACTGATTGTGTATCAGTTATGGCTTGTATGCCATGTGCCCCTGTTCTTTCTTCTTTTCCAAGATTGTGTATTAGCATTTTGGATTTATTTTCTTCTTTGGTCCTTTTGGGAGTTTCCTAACTTGGAAATTTTTCGCTGTGTCGATCCCAGAGGATATTTCTATGGAACTATTGGCCATCCTGTTTTCTTCTGTTTGTGTTTAATTTTCAACCAGTGGTTGAAAATTCATTGCTTGTCTGTTATAGTCAAGTTTGTTATTCTTTGATATTGTTTTGGTTATCTATTAGTGGATAACCATAGCGAAGCTTGTCTAAGCTATGTTGTTGGCCACCCGCCTTTGTTGAGCTGAAAACACCTTTCTTTTCGCTTCCAGAAACTTCAACACTGGTCTGTTCCACGTTTTGGTTAGGCTAGAGCCATTTTAGTAGAAATCTGCCATTGTGTCGTTGTGCTTAAGAGCTAACGAACTGTACCTGGTGCCGATTCGTCAAATCGAGCATCCAGTTTTATTTTGTATGTTATTATGTTAGAACCATAAACAGTTATGATAAGTAGTTTTGGTTATGATTTTTGTTTGTTGTTTTTTGTTTTGTTTGAGTTATTGAAGTCATTATGTATTGTTGCAGTAGTTGGAAAATGCTACTGTTGTTCCAACCTGATTGTTGTTCGCCCTAAACGAAAACTTTTCCCGTTAGTCCAGTTTTCGCTCTTACGTGGGGGTATTGTAGCATTTTCAATTTCATTGATTCTTAGAAGTATATTGAAGTCCCGTCGTATACGAAATATTAAAATCACCTTATATATTTTTGATAGATCTAAAAATATGTCGTACGTATTTAAACCCAAATATCTTTTCATTTTTTTCTTAGGTCGGCCAAGTTGAAAGAAACCATTTTAGAGTTGTTTATTTATTTTAACTTCCTCGGCAAATTCTTGTTTTATCAGAAGCCGCAATTTTAATGCGTCGCAAAAAGATATGTACGTCGTTTCGTGGTGTCTTGTTATGTCAGCGTTTGTATGTATGCGTTCAATTTTAATAGAATTTCGTCACTCTCGTTGGAGCAGCTTTCAAAAGCGGTTCAGCATTATGTCCAAATTCACGTCGAATTTGTAAAGTATTCTGTTTTCGTCTTTTGTTATGAAGAATATGTAGCAGTTTGTTATTGATTTTGTGGCAGTAAATGCTTCAATTATTAATGTTTTGAGTGAGGATTGGAGGACATCCTCGTTTTGTTTTTTTTTTGTTCCCGCTTTTATCCAAGGCTTTTGGCAGTTTGGAGATGGAGGTTTTCGTGATGCAGAGAGAGTGGAGCCCTCAGTTCCAGGTTCCAGTTATGGTTTCAGAAACTTAAGTGTGATCATATGAATTAAGGTAACATTTTGTTCAAATTTTAAACTAAAGACAGACATTTTTTTATGAAATAATAATTGCTTTCGTTGACATTTAAAATTGTAAATTTTAGGTTTTTAGTAAAGCTGTCAATTTGTGTTTAGTTTTTTTTGAAATTTAATATTAATTTATGACAGCTCGTTTTAGTATTTTTGATGTTGATTTGTTTTGTTTTGTTTTAAAAGGTTAACCCCCATGCAATTTTGTAAGTTTTGTAGCAATAGAGTTTGTTAATGGATGACACATGTAAGTTTTTTGAATTTTGTATTTCTCCAAGTTTTTGTGTTTTGTTTTTTTCTATGTAACTGTTTGTGGTGACACATAAATAAATGTTAAATTTTGTTGTCTTAACTTTTTATTTATTTTTTTTGAGCCAACCCTTTTTGAGTTTATTTGAAAAAGATATGTTTTTTATGTTTTGATTTTGTTTTCTAATTATTTCCCTAGTTACAACTAGTGGTTGTAATAGGTATAATTAGGCACCTCAAGTGGCGCCCTATATTAAATTCCTTGAGGTGTTTCTTGTTTATTTTTATTTTGTTTATCCCAAGAGCCCTTTATTTCATTTTTTTGTAGCTGCCCCATTCCAATGCCCTTATCTGTTACTTATCCACGACCCCAGCTCTCCTACGAAACCCTGAGTGCCGTTCGCATCAGTAGCGATTATTTTGCTTGCCCTATCTCCACCCCTTTAGTTTCTTCCCCCAATTTTCTACCCCTTGTGTTAAAGTCCCCTGTGGTAGGCAAAATATTATCGTTACAAACTTAATCCCAAGTATTATCTGTTTCTTATGTCCAATTGTTAATACCGATTATTTTACCTCAAACTTTCCAATAGTCGCTAAGGCCTTACCTTCTGAGAAACACATACAACTGTCCTATCATTCTTGAGTGGGGGAATATTTTCTTCTTCCTTTTTCAGGGAGAGTTGGTGAAATTTTTAGTGGAACCAATTTACTTGTTGGTGGGCAGTTAAGTTAAGGTTGAGTTAAGGCCAATATTTCGTGTTACGCTTTGCTCACTTTATTTTTTATCGTATCGCGTTTGTAAATTATTTTCTAAGTGTGTGTACACTTCATATTTGAGTTTTCTTTCCTTAGACTATATTAAATTATATATAGTTCTACACTACCTTTAATGGTTATTAAATTCAGTGTTTAGTACCAGAAAAGTATTAAATTCAGTGAATTAAGCTGCCTTCGTCAAGATCTACTGTAAGTAATCTTTATCTACAATTATCTGGGCGAGTAATATGGTATGGTACCATATCACCTGCCATTATCTGGACGTATCATCTATATCTTCACCTGTAGATTGCCGATTTTTAAATGTAATGGAACCATTCAAGAAATTTCTATAAATATTACCTATGAACATACAAGTCTACCAAGTGCGGTTTGGTTTATGTTTTCATTCCTGTAACCTTTTTGTTATTTTTTGTAAATTTAGAGTTAAGTAATTTTTGCTATCTTTTGTATTTCCTATAATTTTTGTTCATAATCTTTCCTATGATATCTCGAGATACGCCAAACTATATTTGTATATGATTACCTTATATATCTTGGTAAAGGTATTTTTTTATTACATTATTGCTTAATTTTATACATATATAACATCATTTCATAGTTGTGTATTTTTATTACCAGTGTTGCATTTAGCAGCATCATAATTTTGTGTTTAATATATTGTTATTGTTTTATGCGTGTATTTTATTTGTCGGCTCCTAACAAGTTCCCTGATAAAATAATAGCTCTGAACAATTACTATCTTTAAATATTACTATGCTTTTGAGCTGTAGAAAGATCAGGCTGATTAAGTTTCGTAGGTAAGTAAGTGTAATACTTAATATATTTATTATTTGTTTATATATTACGTTGACCAGATTTATTTGATAATTTACTGTTGGTATCTTTCCTTGGGTTTGATCTCTGAACCTAAATATCTTTTCTTATCTCTTTTCTTTTCTAAGGTTTTCTTAATTTTCTCCTTAACCCCAAAAAATTGATTGGCGCCCTGTTTCTATCTTATTTTATCTTTGGTAATTTTACCCATCTATCTTTTTGTTTATTTCTATATCTTTTCTAATATCTCTTATCCTATCTTTACCTATTTCTTCCGTTGGATCCATTCACGGTTCCAAAAGCTAGTTTCGAACCCACGACTCGCTCTCCACCAACCATCTGGCTGCCGTTCGCAGTGTCTTCATTGGTTATCTTTCTAGCACCACCCAAAAAAGATTTCCGAGGTTACACATATTTTTATGTCGCCCAAAACGTGGGGCCGATATTCTTTTGTTTTTTTCTTTGTCCGTTGCCTTTGTGTGTCTTTCACATTTTTATGTCCCGGATTCTTTACCTAACCATTTTCGTTGCCTTCTCTATACATTTACATAACGCCAAAGCCCCGAGGACCCTCATCAGCTTTCGTTGCTTTATTTGTATTTATTTCTTCTTATCTTTGTTTTATCTCTATCTCAGTTAATTCTTTATTTTCTTCTTGCGTTCCGTCTGGTTAACACACTATAAAAGTTTCTCCGGATTTATTTATAAATTTTGGAATTAAACCTGATCTTTCTTTGGTGTATTTGTACTATTTTTATATTTTTTTATTATTATTACCTTTAGACTCAAATTAAAAAAAATTAATAATTTTGAAGTCAATTTTCTTACTTCAGAGGAAATTAATTATGAGTTAAAAATCAGAGGAACTGTTACGAGTAGAGAAATAAAAGAAAGGAGGAAAATCCTTAAGAGATTGTTAGTTAGAGATAACAGCAATCAATTATGTTTAGATAACTTAGATGATGATAACGAAAAGACTGCTATTACAAATTCTATTGATAAAATTTCAAAGTTAGTTGAAGAGTTTGAAGGTTCTTCAACAGATTCTTGTTTTCGCCAAATCAAATCACGACTTATTCATTTGTTAGGTAGAATAGATCGTCTTCCTATTCCCGAGCCTGATTCTGAGGAATCTATTTCTTTCCGAAATGAATCTAATGCTACCTGTTTGTTATTGGAGCGAGAGATGAATGATAAAGTCATTCCTTTAGCTTCTAGTTCTTCTTCTGTCGAGTATGTCTCTCCTGCTGCTCCACAGATAAAACATGTTTCTTCTCCCGATTCAAATATCTCCAAATATTCCATACATAAGTGGAATGTTAAATTTAATGGTGATCCCAAGACTGTGATTGATTTTATCGAAAGAGTTAATGAGTTATCTGAATCTCGTAATGTCTCGAAAGATATTTTATTTAATTCGGCTATTGAATTTTTCTCTGGCGATGCCGCGGTGTGGTTTCGCAGTATTAAGTCCTCAATAAGTTCGTAGGATGGACTTGTTGAACTTCTTAAATCCACTTTTCCCACAACAAAAACGTAGCGAGCCTATAGTCATATTCGCAGCGCGAATGCTGTCTCTTTTTAATCGTTTATCTCGCGAAGCATCCGAATACACTAAGTTAAGGATTATTCGCAAAAATATCTTACCTGAACATATTCCTCATGTCATTTTAAAAGACATTAATACCGTGAGTGAACTAACTCAAATTGTTAAGAAGTTGGAAGATGCTAACCCTTCGTTGTCAGCCAAATTCTTTCAACATTCTAGTATCTCTGTTGTCGAGACGGATACTCCTCAGTCAAAGAGTCATTCTCGCAACAATATCTCAAATGCCATATCTTCTCCGTCTACCTCTAATCGAGTATCTAATTTATTTAATTCGAATGCCAAAAACACTTCAAAAGTTTCTACCTGTTGGAATTGTCGGAAAGCCGGTCATACCTATCCCGTTTGTAAAAAGGAACAACAGCACAAGTTCTGTTACAAGTGTGGTCATCCTAATGTGACTATACATACCTGTAAAAAATGTTCCCTGTCTTCAAAAAACTAGCTCGTCGAGTTTGTTCTGTCGGTGCAATCTCGTTACCTTTTCGTCCTAATAAATCCGATATTAAAATTCAGAATAAATGGAAGCAGTGGTTAAAGACCGTCAAACATTTTTATCGTAATAGTATTACGAAAATTACCGCCCCAAAGTCTATCTCCGAAAAACCAGAGATATCTTATCTGGAAGTCGACAAGGACCGAATTGATCCTTGGTTCGATGACTTTCGTTCTAAAATTTTATCACAGCCCAATAAATATCCTCAGTGGAAAGTAGAGGATGATTTTGTTTTTAAATTAATTCCTTCTGAATTACCTGTTTCCACTAATAATAAAGAGTGGAAAATTTTAGTACCGAAACCCCAAAGAAATGATATTATCACTTCTTGTCACGATCCACCTACCTGTGCCCATCTTGGCTATTTCAAAACTTTAAATCGGATTCAAGAGTTATATTATTGGCCCAAAATGCGGAAAGATGTATTTCGTTTTGTTAGGTCTTGTAAAATCTGTGGAGCTCAAAAGATGTCGACTTTGGCTCCCATGGGTTTAATGGGACGAGAAAAATCCGCTAGATTCCCTTGGCAAATAATTGCCGTAGATCTTATTGGTCCACTTTCTCGCTCAAAAAGAGGATACACTTTTCTTCTTGTTGTTACCGACTGGTTTTCGAAATTTACTTTGATTAATCCTTTGCGGAAAGCTACAACGCAAAATATCGTTAATTATCTCGAAAATGACGTGTTTCTTATGTTCAGAGTCCCCCAATTTCTTATATGTGGTAACGCCCGAAATCTTAATAATTTTTCGTTAAAGAATTTATGTAATAAATATAAAATCCAAAAAATATGGTTTAATGCTGTTTATTCGCCAGTGCAACTTTGTTGAACGTAGCAATAAAGCCATAGGTACTGCTATTAGGTGTTATATTAAAGATCATTCCGATTGGGATAAAGAAATTCCAAAAATCCGCCAAGCCATAAATACCGCTAGACATGAAGTCACTAAATATACCCCATCTTTTCTTAACTTTGCGAGGTATGTCCCTATTGCCGGTAACTATTATTCCTCATCTCCCGATAATTCTCTATCTACTGTTACTTCAGAACAACATGACCAATATGTTTCTAAAATACAAGGGTTAAGTCAAGTATTTGATGAAATACAACTTAATCTGAACAATGCGTATCAACGCAATGCTAAGACGTATAACTTACGGCGACGCGATGTACAATTTCACGTCGGTGATACAGTTTGGCGACGAAATAATGTACTATCAAAAGCTGTCGATAAGTTTATGGCTAAATTAGCACCCAAATATATCTTATGTACGGTAGTTAAAAAGCTATCCCCCCTCGTATATACTTTGAGAAATCCCAATGGTTCAAATGCTGGGAACTGGCATATTAAAGATTTGAAACCATATCTCAATGATTCTGATAATTCGTCAAGTGGTGATGAATCCGATCAGAATTAGTTTGTTTTGTTTATCGTTTAATATTATCTACAGTCCTATCTATATATATTCATATATGAATATTTTTCTATCCTATCTTCTCTCGTCTACCTCTTTGATTGCCCACCAGAAGTCACATATCTTTGAGTGCGGTTAGGTGAAAAAACATCACCATATCGTTATCTATTAGATCGGCTAGTGAGCTAATTACTGGCTGATCTCTAGTATCTTACCGATAAGTGAAATTTATCTTTGAGCAGAACTCAATATCTTACCGATAAGTGACAAGTCACTTAAACTACCTTTAAGTAAAGTTTAATTTATCTTTGCTCGCTATCTTATCTTATCTTCTTACCTATCTTATTTAGGTGGAAAACCACTTAAAATTATCTGTGCGAAAGTTCATTATCTGGTCAGTGGGGCGAAAAATGATTTGCTTACTGCACCGTTTAAGTTGTAATAACTTTAATTGCGTTATTATACTTTTATTATCTTTATAGTAGTTATAGGAACTCCTATATTATCTAAGAGAAGTTTTTTTTTGATTTGAAAAAAAAAACTGATACTCCATCCTTTATGTATTTATCAACCCCGAATGGCGATAAACTATTTTTGCTCTGTCCTACGGCCAGTGATACATCAAGCTACCATGTGTGAATCAGGAGTATGAAACTCTCGACGCAAATATTTTTTCCTTCTTTTTCTTCTATATTTCGGAATCTGTTTTGACCTTACTAGTTGTCACGAGAGGAACGGCTAGGATCATGATCTGGGATTCGTCCGCTAGGGACGTGTTGAGCTTTTAAGGAAGACAGACACATTCCTCTTAATTCTTCTTATCCTTTCATTCTTTTAGTACTGATGTTGTCTACAGACCCCTTTCCCTGATATGACTTAGAAGTTTTCTTTATGTCAAGTTCGACCCGATGGTGACTTTATCGATTGTGACCCTAAATTAAATTTAGGCGTGTGATACGCGAAGCTATTAACCGACAACCAGGTACTTAATTTCTTTTCTTCTTCTTCTAATCTTATTAATGCTAGTTGAGTTTTATTTAATTCTCTTTGACTTAAACTTTGGCATATGCTTTCCATTGTGATTAGGATTTTATCCAGTGTTGTTATTTAAGCCATTTCGATACCTTGTTTTTAATTAGAGATTTCCTAAAAATATCTCGTTCTCTAATTTATCTTAACGAATTACTTATGAGTACCGATCTCGATGCTATCTCTTAAATAGGCATTTCTTTTGTATCGAGGTTTATCGTTTTAATTTTGTTATCTTGACGTTGGGTTACTTCATTTCTTAATGATGTTAACGTCTTTTACATCTTGTACTTCTTTTCGAGGCACGTTCTTCGAATCATTTGAAGGGTATATAAAAATAATTTATCCTTAGGTTTTGATCGGAAACCGTTTTCTTTCTTCTTCTTCACCAGTTTCCTCTCTTGGGAGGGGCTGTGTAACATTTTTTTTATTATTAATATATCAAATTATTTTTAATTCCTTTTACCCCCGTGCGATACGCCGATGATTAGGAATCCCCGTATTTACGATAGGAAAATAATATTGTAGATAAAAAGCTAAAATGGAATTCCCTAATTAAGAAAGGTTTTTAATCCTTCCGTCTTAATACTCTGTATGAAAAGAACAAATGTTGGTGGGCCGTTGTTGAGTTAAGGCCACTATCTCGTGTTACGCTTTGCTCACTTTATTTCTTATCGTATCGTCTTTGTGAATTATTTTCTAAGTGTGTGTACACTTCATATTTGAGTTTTCTTTCCTTAGACTATATTAAATTATATATAGTTCTACACTACCTTTAATGGTTATTAAATTCAGTGTTTAGTACCAGAAAAGTATTAAATTCAGTGAATTAAGCTGCCTTCGTCAAGATCTACTGTAAGTAATCTTTATCTACAATTATCTGGGCGAGTAATATAGTATGGTACCATATCACCTGCCATTATCTGGACGTATCATCTATATCTTCAACTGTAGATTGCCGATTTTTGAATGTAATTGAACCATTCAAGAAATTTCTATAAATATTACCTATGAACATACAAGTCTCAGTTTTTTATTAAATAATAGTGCGAGATAGTTAATTGACTTAACCAAGTGCGGTTTGGTTTAGGTTTTCATTCCTGTAACCTTTTTGTTATTTTTTGTAAATTTAGAGTTAAGTAATTTTTGCTATCTTTTGTATTTCCTATAATTTTTGTTCATTATCTTTCCTATGATATCTCGAGATACGCCAAACTATATTTGTATATGATTGCCTTATATATCTTGTTAAAGGTATTTTTTTATTACATTATTGCTTAATTTTATACATATATAACACCATTTCATAGTTGCGTATTTTTATTACCAGTGTTGCATTTAGCAGCATCATAATTTTGTGTTTAATATATTGTTATTGTTTTATGCATGTATTTTATTTGTCGGCTCCTAACAAGTTCCCCGATAAAATAATAGCTCTGAACAATTACTATCTTTAAATATTACCATGCTTTTGAGCTGTAGAAAGATCAGGCTGATTAAGTTTCGTAGGTAAGTAAGTGTAGTACTTAATATATTTATTATTTGTTTATATATTGCGTTGACCAGATTTATTTGATAATTTACTGTTGGTATCTTTCCTTGGGTTTGATCTCTAAACCTAAATATATTTTCTTATCTCTTTTCTTTTCTAAGGTTTTCTTAATTTTCTCCTTAACCCCAAAAATTTGAGTGGCGCCCTGTTTCTATCTTCTTTTATCTTTGGTAATTTTACCCATCTATCTTTTTGTTTATTTCTATATCTTTTCTAATATCTCTTATCCTATCTTTACCTATTTCTTCCGTTGGATCCATTCCCGGTTCCAAAAGCTAGTTTCGAACCCACGACTCGCTGTCCACCAACCATCTGGCTGCCGTCCGCAGTGTCTCCATTGGTTATCTTTCTAGCACCACCCAAAAAAGATTTCCGAGGTTACAATATTTGCCTTAAGCTCTAAAGAACAGATAAAGAGTCAGTAATGATAAGAAAATTTGAGCTTGCATGACTCTTACACATGTCTAAAGCCTTTAAAATGGCGATTGCTTCTCCCGTGAAAGTGCTGCAGAATTGAGGGATGCGAACTGTACTTTCCTAGAATAAAGGACGCTGCGTGTCCGTTTTCAGTTCTTGGCGCATCAGTAAAAATCTTGTTATGGCCAGTGTATTCTGATATCCGTTGTTGATATAATTTGTTAATGATTGTGGGATTTGTGGTACTCTTTGGATAGGCCTTGAGGGATGGATCAATACTGGAAAAATTAATAGTCCAGGGAGGTATAGTTCGTTGTGTAAGGTAAGAATGTGTCAGCTGCTCCATGTCAAAACCATATCTCGTTAAACGTTCTTTAAAGGGTGGATATTTAATTTGTTGATGGCAATGAGTAGGTGGATATATTTTGTGGATAGTTTGTATTATTAGGGTTGGAAGACAATCTCGCGGCATAATTTAAAGAAATGTGTTGTCTTCGTATTGATGGGGGGATTCATCTAGGATAACCTGAAAACTTGAAACAGGACTAGTTCGGTAAGCACCCGGAATAAGTCTTAAACATGTGTCTTGTATAATGTCTAGTTTTTTAAGAATATATTTACTCGCTGTTAAATAGCATATTGCACCATAATCCAGTTTACTTCGGAATAATGATTGTTATATGCAGAAATATAATGGTGTTCTCTTCCCAAGATTGGTTTGAAAGCATTTTAAGGAGATTTATTTTAGATTGGCAAGATACGACTAGCTTTTTAATATGTTCTGCCCATGTTAAGTGACTATCCAGTATCAGGCCAAGAAAGTAAATGCTCTCTTCTTGTTTTAGGCTGATACCATTTAGAGTAAGTGTTGTTTCGCAATCAGTTTTTCTTTTACTGAATAAGATGAAACGAGATTTATCACCTGAGAACGTAAAATCAGTCTTTTGGGACCAGTCTTCTAGTTTATGCAGAAATGATTGCAAAATTGTTGAGGCTAGTGTAATATTGCAGCTACTAGTGTATACAACTAAGTCATCTGCCTACAGACCTGCTTTCAAAGGTAGCTTTATCTCTTGACCGATATTATTAATTGCTATTAAAAATAGTGGGGCCTTTGGTTGAGCCCTGTGGAATACCTTTTTCAAGACATTCTGTTTTTGAAGTAATTCCATTCACACGTATTTGGAATACCCTATTATTCATGAAATATTTTACAAAAGCAAGAATATTTACAAAAGTAAGAACATTAATATGGCAATTACTTTCTGGTTATTTCTAAAGGACTCACATATAATATTATCTATACCTACTGAGGCATCATGAGTTGATCTGCCTTTTCTGAAACCGCTTTGGATATGGCTTAATAATAAGTTTTTTTTTCAAGAACCCATATTAATCTGTTATTTAAAATTTTTTTCTAGTAGTTTGCATGTATTATTTGTAAGAGAAATTGGTCTATAGGAAAGGGGGTCAGTTTTTGATTTGAAAGGTTTTAAAATGGGAATAATTGTTGATTCAGACTAGATTGAAGAAAATTTTTTATTAAGGTTAATGTGATTGAAAATATCTAAGAAAATTAATTTTCTGCTTCTTGCCTGTGTACGGCAAGTATTTGATAAATATGATTAGTATATTATCAGGACCCGATAAAGTGTTTTTTAATTAAAAATATCTACCAAAATAACACAATAAAAGTAAAAGTAAAAGAAGAACTAACCGACCCTATTGAAGCTGGCAATGGGATAAAACAAGGAGATTCCCTAAGTCCTCTATTGTTCAACCTGATTATGGATGAAATAATAAATTAAGTAAGAACTAAAAAAGGATACAAAATGGGAGAAAAACAAAATAATCTGCTATGCAGACGACGCAATACTACTCTCTCAAAGTGAAGATAATTTACAACGTATGCTGCACAAATTTAATATTGCCAGAAAATTTAACAAGCTAATTTCCCCAACAAAGACAAAATCCATGGTTACAACAGCAAATTTACTAAGATTAAAATTGGAGCTGGAAGGTCTGATGAAGAACAAGTGATGGAGTTTAAATATCTAGGCATCACATTATCTAGCTACGGAAAGCTCGAAACCGAAGTTGAAGATCAAGTGAATAGAGCAAGCAGAGCCGCAGGCTGCCTAAATGAAACAATATGCAGAAATAAAAATATCGAGAAAGAAACGAAAGGCAGAATTTACACAACAGTCATCAGACCAATAATGGCACACGCGGCAGAAATATGACCTGACACAGATAGGACAAAAAGAATATTAGAAACAGCAGAGATGAAAACACTTAGAAAAATTGATGGTAAGACACTATGGGACAGAGCTAGAAGTACAGATATACGACATAGATGCAAGGTGGAGAACATCAAAACTAGGAAATAGAAGAGTAAGAGAGGACGAAAGACCACGAAAACGATGGAATGACAACTTACTGGAGGCACATTGAAAAACAGACAGAGTCATTTCTATATAAAAAGAAGAAGAAGAAGAAGAAGAAGAAGAGGTTTGCGGAATCCATTTGTTCCAAGTTTCCCCTCTTTTGTCATTTTTTAAGGACTCCCAAAGAATGGATTTGGCGTTTATATCACCAGCGATTATATAGGTTGTTTCTCCCAGTGACGCCTCTATGATTTTTTCGACCCGCTCTGCATATTGTGTCATGTTTCTATTAGGTGAGATATAACAGGCTATAATTGTTAGTTCATTCATTTTTATCTTTAAAAATCCCTCTTTAATAGTAATTTTGTTTATGCACACTTTATTGTTCGCCAAAAATACAACAACGTCTGCTCTGTTATCGGAGATCCAACCATTTTTTTTTATATTTTTATTCGATTGTGGGACTACGATAATATGTGCGTTAATTTGCAGGACTGGTGAGTAAATCAGTTCGTGTGCCACCTTTGCTCTTCCATTCACCTTCAGTATCTTAAGTCCTTTCGTCTGAATTGAAGCCATTTTAAGTGACTACAACTAGCTCTTCTAGGTCCCTAGGATGAGAGTTATCCGGGATCAATTGAGTATTTTTCGCAGAGTGTTGTTCAGATATAGTCCAGACAATACCTGCGGTCCTTCAGTGTCGGGGACAGGATTGTTGTTTTTGTTTCCCGCCATGTTGCTAGCCCTTTCTACGGCTTCGGCACACATACCCTCGAATTCCGCCATTAATAATGGGAACTTTGCCCCATGAAAAACGTCTTCGTCTGTAGTCATTGCCTCAGGGCTTGGTCCGGATATCGAGGGTACGTCATTTTCTGTCCGTACAGTATATTCAATTGTCGTTTGTGGAAAGGGTGTTAATAGCGGTTTAGCAGGCACGTTCTCTGTGACTTCTTTTACGTGCGTCTTGTCGGCTAATCGCGCCGTTTGGAAGGCGCCACTGAATTCTCAGTACCGCGCGGTTCCAATGCGGTGCTTCTCTTTGCAGAAAACACACCACTCCTCGTTTGTGCATGTGTCCTTCTCATTGCAATCGTTCTTCCCGCACTTAAGACAGAGACCAATGCAGTCATGACCGTCGCACTTTAAGATGTCAAAAAAAAACGGTCAACCTAAGGAGGGGTATAATTTCACAAATGTGTCGTAGGAGGACATTGCAGTGTTTCAGTTTATTTATTTAGATTTAAAGTGATCAATACAAATCAGTTCTCATGTGGCGGTTTAGGCATATTACAGCATATTTATTGGAATGTAATAGATACCTACAAGCATACCTTTGGTGGTAAAGATATTACCACTATAATTAAGCGAAACCGCCTGCAGTGGGCAGGACATGTAGCCCGGGCCCCTGAATCGAACATGATAAAAAAGATTCTAACAGCGCAACCTGTGGGAATGAGAAGACGAGGTAGACCAAAGCTGAAGTGAATTGACGGTGTAACACAAGATGCCGAGAAGATCGGAGTCGGCAACTGGAAAAAAAAAAGTTGAACAAAAGCTTGAGAAGGTCGAGGCCCTCTAAGGGCTGTAGTACCAAGATGATGATGAATAGATGCCAAAGAGAGTTCCAGTTGCTTATAAGTAAATTACAAGCTGATACAACATTTATTGATTTGCTGTTCAAAAATTTAAATTTTGAGACATTAAAGGTCGATTCAGACACATCAGTCCCGTCGTAGTCTCGGCGCCGAACCGATCCTGTTTGGTCACAGAACTATCAACTATCTGACAGCTAGGAAACTGTTTGTCAACTGATGAGTGTGAATGCCGGCAACATATTTGTATTAAAGAATATTTTGTATGACAGATTGTTCGGTTCGGCGCAATCACTGTGACGAGACGTGACTGATGTGTCTGAATCGACCTTAAGCTGGATTTATAGTTTGACGGACTGTAGACGCAGACGCACTGAAAAAAGATCAACATAGACTTTTGTGTACTCTTATTTATAAATGAACGTAAACGCATGACGGGACGTAAGCGAAACGTACTGTAACGGAAGAGTTGGTCAACTTTCATCTTTTAAAGTTAACTGTCTGGCCCTCCTACCATTTTGTAAAGTTGCTAATCAACATATTCGAATTTTGATTTTGTTGATTATTTGTTACAATGGACGTTAAGAATTTATAAAATAATAATAATAAATAATAATAAGGATATTAAAGTATCATGGTCATCAGTCTAGCCACCGTTTCTACCCATGCGCACAAATTCCACTCCGTCGATTTATAAATTGAAATAATATTTACAGTCCGTTTGTTACGTCTGCAGTAGATACATCTACGTCTACAGTCCGTCAAACGTCAAACTATAAATCCAGCTTTACTCGAAGTGCAAAAATTTTTAGCATCAACAAGGACACATGTGTAATTTGTTAATGTATTTTATAAGATTTTATCTGCTTGAATTACATGTGCTTAGTGCGATTTGGTGCTGTAGGTAGTACTGGACTATACTAATACCTAGAACTTATCTGAAATTCCTGAATCTGCAACAAAACTATTGTTGCAGATTCAGGAACTATGAGCTTAAGCCCAGATGTATAAATGTAATCATCATACTATGACCACAGAATAATAAACGATCAGAATGCCCACTCCCCATGGAAAATTAAGTAAGCGCATCTCGTTCGCGCAGACGTTTCGTTATGTTTTAAAGCGAACCAGTGTTGTTTATGTGGTGTGCATAAAAAAATTAACCCGGTTTAATTGACTTACGGCAATCATAGACATACTATACAATTATATTAACATTGTTAAATATAATATAATTAAACATAAATATATACCAGAGATATGTAAGAGAGGGGATATGACACAAACGATATTTCTGCATTTACTAAATGGGACCACTTAATTTGACAGATTGTCTACACCAATATCGCGACGGGCAGGTCCGGATTTAAATTAATTCAAACTGTATTTACGATTTACTGTTTAGTTTGGTGGGTGAACACCACGTTTACACCCACAACCACAGAATGAATTTTGCAGATGTCAAAATCCTCGAAAAAGAAACAGCTTATAAGAGAAGACTTTTTTTAGAAATGACCCACATAGCAACAACAGATAATATAATCAACACAAAATCAGATATACAACACCTTAGTGAAATTTATTCCTTTCTACTGCAGTTGGAAACACAAAATAATCAAGTCAATGAACTGTAATATTCTGAATAGTATAATATTGTCTATAAAACTCTTCTGACCATCCAATTGAAGTAGAAACTTAATCATTATTACTGCAATTGTTGCATTTTTCCAAGAAATAAAATTCTTAAGAGTAATAACAATAATTAAAATAACTTTAAAAGGAATAATCACAAAGAAATAAATAAATTCTATATGTATTTATTAATAACAGAATTTAATTGTCTTAAATTAACATAACATAATTTTCAATTAAATGTAACTTTACACATAAACTGAACACAGCTTTAGTTTTCTGGCTGACATCTACTAATATGATAGCTGACAAGACACATTAACCTTGAGGTACATACTAGATTTCCACCTCCTTTTGTGCATAGGTTGACTCGACCTGGTCCAAAAAATGACAATGTGATATGTAGTTGTGTTTTAACTGTTTTGTTTCTTAAATGTTCAATGTTTTTTAATATTTGTATTGTACTAGCGCACTGGAGGAAAATAACAAAAATGCACTTGTATTGTTTGAGTTTTCAAGCCACCATATAACACATATAACTTATTTCTTTTTTTTTTGCTATAAAAAATCTTCAAAAAAGTTTTTCAACATGGAACTTTCAAATACCACTTTTGCCTGCAACCTCACACAAGTAAGTGTTTCACTACATCTTATGTAAAATACACAATTTCACCATTTTGTAACATATTGTAGCATTCGTCTGAAGATGTTAAAGAAATTTAACGAAATATAACGAAGTCGTTGAAAAGAGCACACTTTGGCTTTCATTATTCAGCTGCTAACCCAATTAACCTTACCATTATACTAATTAATAATTGGACAGCTGTGACCATTCTTTCTTATATATATATATATATATATATATATATATATATATATATATATATATATATATATATATATATATATATTGAAATGATTTCAATATGTTAAAAAGGATACAACTTAAATGGATTTTTATATGAGTTTGTTGTTCATGAATTTCATAAAGCCATCACAATGTGGGGTCGACTCTAAAATAAAAGAGAGAAAAAGATTAGTAAATTGTTAAATAAATTAATTTTGACTTACCTGGTATAGTGTTAATAATTTCTGAATAGTATAGTTGCCTAGTGTATAGGTGAATCGTCTAAACCTTAAAAAGAACAAAAAAAGAAGAATTTTAAAAAAATATTTAAACATAGAAATTTTAATAAACGTCAGAAAATAAACTGCTTGACAGTTTATTTGACAGTCTGTGGGAGCTAAATTAATAGGGGTTTTGTTAAATAAGAAATTACAATGATGTGGAGATGAAAAGAATAAATTAGTATTGTAATAGAATAAGTTTTATATCTAAACATTTTTTTTATAAATTCCCAAATTAGATGTGATTAAAGTGATTATGAGAAAGTAATGTGGCTTGACAAATATGTCAAACAGGACAGTTTTATGGTTTAAAATATTTAAATAGAAGACAGAAAAAAAAGAACGTTGGTTGCGGTTAGCAACGGGGAAGAATAGGAATTGGTTTTAGGGAGAAGACGCCGACGATAATTTTTGGACGAAAGTAGCCCCGAAAACTGTGGATAGTCCGAGAGTGTTTTCAAATCGTTTAATCAAAATATAGTTTTTCCACAGCAGAGATACTTAGAATTTGTTTCAGTGAGTAAGAGAAACCATTTGACTTATAAATTATTATTGAAGTATAGAAATGTCATTGAAATTGAGAAAATTAAAATTCATGAATTAACATAATTGCGATAGGCCTTAAAAATTGAAATATTAATGATCATTAAATTAAAAATAGAATAGTATGTACCTTAACTTCCGAAGAGAGGATTGATATTCCAGTTACACTGATTATTTTTGAGTAGTTAGTTTCCTTTAAAGAAATCAGAACTGTTTTAAAATGAGGTTGGACAATAATTTTGGGGATCATTTGAAATTTTGATTATATTTGAATGTCAGCGGAGTAAAGTGTTCAGTTTCTTTTTCTTTATAGTTCATTTAAACACTTTATAAAGTTGCAATATTTATTTAGTTTTTAGGTACTTGTAGAGAGTCTCCACATTTTGTAATACATTTTTTATTGTCACGTCACTAAACCACGTTAAGATTTAAACGATTCCTATTTTTGTAAATTTTTAAAGGCAACCGAAGTTGCAGACGAATTTTATTGTTTATATTAAATTTGTTCAATATTAATAAATAACGTGCTTCATTTGGGTTAATTTATCAAAAGTCTAAAGTAAATTTTGGTTTAATTTCTTTTTGAACTCTACCAGGAGACTACAGAGTCGACGTCACACAGTGACAAATTGCTTAGAACATATAATTGAGCTAGCTGAGGTATATATTAAATTAAACAACGAACCACATATTTTAAAAATTACATTTATTATAAAAAAAAATAAAAATTAATAAAATACAACTTTTTCAATTGACGCTAACAACGTGGGGCCTCTGGGAAAACAGAAATAAGGGTGTTTTTAAGCAGATTTGTAAATATTACACAGATCAGAGTAAAAATAAATTGGTGTGATTAGAGTTGCAGAGATTCTGAGCCAGTTAAAGTTAAATTTGAGAATAAATAGATAATAGGATAAAATGGCAGACCGAATGACTTTAAGAAATGGAAAAGAAGTCGTACCGAAAGAGAGTAATGGAGAACAGGTGTTAGAACAGGAACAGGATATACAGGTAGATGAAGAAAGCAAAGGAGGATCAGGAGAAGTTGTAGTATATTTAGAGCAAGGCATACAAGAAGCAGGACAAGGTGATAGAGAGGGAAGTCTAACAGATAGTTTGAGAGAGGAGTTGGATGAGACAGTGAGAGATAGACGTGATGAAAGTGAGGATAAAAGTAGAGTGCAGGAGGAGAGACGCAGGGAAGGAGATGTTGGAGAGTCAGGGATGACACAGATGGATATGAGGCAAATAATGCGGATGCTACAACAGATGGATCATTATATTAGGGGGGATATGCACAAAATGGATAGTAATATTAACAATATTAGGGGGGATATGAACAAAATGGAAAATAATATTAAAGGAGAACTTAGGGGAGAGTTAATTAAAATGAGGGAAGAAATCAAAGAAGAAGTGAAGATAGTCAGGGAAGAGATGCTACACATTACCCAAGGTTTAGAAGAGAAAGTAGAACAGGTCAGAGGAGAAAGTAAGAATTTTAAGAGGAATGTACAGGAGGAGATATTCAGAGAAAAGGCCATAATTAAAGCGGAAATAGGACAGGAAATTGGGAGCAGATTTGTAGAGTTGGGAACAGCCATTCAAAAGAATTTACCAACGGAAATAAACAAAGAAGTTAATAAGCAGAATAAAGAGATTGTTAAGGAGGTAGAAAATGTTAAAAGGCAAACTCAGGATCATGAGGAAAAACTTACCATTATCAAAAACAATATAAAGATGGGATTGCAGAATTTGGAACTGGAAATGGGTATGCATGCAAATCAGGCGGAAAAGGGAGATAGAGTATTACAGGGACAAGTTAAGGAATTGAGAGAGAAATTTAAAAATGCAAGTGAGGAGATTCAGCGTTTGGAATCAAATCTAGGACAAACAAGGGGAGTGAGTACTGTGATGCTGAGCTATAATGATGGGGGAATTAAGTTTGACGGAAACCTGAATCACTTACATCCTAGAATATTTGTAGATATCATCAAAAATAAGGTAAAGAATGTAAGGGATCCGATAGAAATGAAATTGAATATTCGAAACATATTAGTGGGCATGCCATTATTATGGTTTTGCAATAATGAAAATTCCATAAATAATGTGCAGGAATTTGAGGCCAAGTTTATTAACTATTTTTGGGGAGAAAACCAACAGGCTAGTTTCAGGGAGCGGTTGTATTTTGGGAAATTCAATTATGAAAAAAGTACCAACTACAATCTGTACGCAATGCAGTTATTCCAGACAGTACAATACTTAGAACCGGCTATGCGAGAAGAGGAGATTGTCCTTTACATCGCCAGGCAATATAACCATAACATGGCGAAAACAATAGCTCTCCACAATATAAAGACGATGGAAAGTTTGACAGGATATC
The DNA here is from genome assembly GCA_918026665.1 of Diabrotica balteata. NCBI lineage: Eukaryota > Metazoa > Arthropoda > Insecta > Coleoptera > Chrysomelidae > Diabrotica > Diabrotica balteata. Next base: position 65,508,791 of record OU898278.1, read on the forward strand.
TTCAGAGGATTGAGAGGAGTGTAGGGACGCAGAATCGAAATGGACAAGAGCAAGGGACATATAGGAATAACACAGCAAATAGACAGGGATATGTGAATCGAGGGAATAATTATAGGGAAAGAGAATTTGAGAGACAAAATAGAAGCAGTGATTTTACAAATAGGGGAGAGAATATGAACAATTTCAGGAGAGATATCGGAAGATATAACTGGGAACGTAGACAAGGGAATCCAAACAATGATAGAGGGAATAACTGGAGTCAAGGAAATGACAGAGGCAATAATTGGAAACAGAACCAGGGAAATTATCCACAGGAGACGAGAAATAGGGAAGTTTACAGAGAAGGGAATCCAAGATATAATAGGGGGAAAATGAGGAGAGAAGACAGGTGAATGTAGTTAGAACAGAGGAGAATAGGAAGGAAGTAAGTGTTGATGCAGAAGGGAGAAATTTTGTTTAGACCGCTTCTATGTGCATAATAGTGTCTACTTATCAAAGTATGAACATCCAAGGGAGTTTATTAGAGATACTGGGGAATTAAATAAAAATAATAACACTAATACTTTAAAGTTTATTGAAGGGTACATACAAGATTCAGTATACAAGTTATTATTAGATACAGGTTCAAAAGTAACTCTAATCAACAAAAACGTTTTGAAATAATTTAAATGAGGACAATATTATGGTGATAAAAACAAATAAATTATCATTAATAGGGGCGAATAATAAAAAATTATATGATACTAATAGTTCTATAATCTGTAATGTAAAATTGGGAAATAAAATGTATGAAATACAAATGTTAGTGGTAGATCACTTAAATTTTGAGATAGTATTGGGAAATGATGAAATGGAAAATCATAAAATGATTATTAACTATGTCAATCAAACTTTACAAATTGATCAAGAATCTATTAAATTTTGTAAATTAAATAAAGAAGAGATTTTGTATAAAGAAGAATTTCAGATTTGTCAAGTAAACAGTTCAGAAGAAATTATTTTAGTGCCAAAGGAACATGAAATGGAGATAAGAAGTTTGTTAAAGGAACATCAGAGGTTATTCAATCAAGAGGTGTGTGTGGCAAAACAATATGTACATAAATTGGAAATGAACAAAGAAATCAAGAATTATAAAATGAAGACATATCCCATTCCGTACAAATTAAAGAATGAGGTGTACCGAGAGCTGGATAAAATGCTGAGGGATGGAATAATAGAAAGAAGTAATTCTCCTTATATTAGTGCCATCACATGTGTAAGAAAAAAATCAGGAGAAATCAGGATATGCCTGGATGCTCGTAATATCAACAGCTATACGAGAAAACAATATGAGAGTCCAATGAATGTTGAGGGTATTTTTGGAAGAATCACTAAAGCTAAAGTCTTTTCAAAGTTGGACCTTCGGCATAGTTTTTGGCTTATCCCATTAGCCAAAGAAAGCAGATGTTATACAGCATTCATGGTGGATGGTATTGTGTACCAATTCTGTGTGGTACCATTTGGACTCCAGAGTTCATGTGCAGCACTGGTCAGAACTTTGCATTCCATTCTGAACAAATATGAAAGGTTCATTCTCCACTACATAGACGACATCTTGGTATTTTCTGAAGATGAGTTGTCACATCAGGATCACCTAAAAACATTAATGGAGGAGTTAGAAACAGCAGGTTTAAAATTAAATTTGGAAAAATGCTCTTTTTACCAAAAAGAAGTCAAATATCTAGGATATGTGCTCAATACACAAGGAGTCAGTATGGATCCAGAAAGGATACAAACGATTCAAGAATTTGCCACACCACATAATCTAAAAACACTCAGAGGTTTCTTAGGAATATTGAATTATTTTAAACGATTAATTCCAGACCTAAGTAGGATGGAAGTGCCACTAATAGAACTGATCAAGAAAAACCAGAAATGGGAATGGACTCCAGAAAGAAATACAGCTTTTTTACAATTAAAACAAATTTTTACAACTAATTTGCAAGTGTATCATCCGCAGTATGATAAGGAGTTTATACTAAGAACGGATCATCATGTGAGAGATTAGCTGGAATGTTGCTACAACAACAAGAAGAAAAGGAAGTTCCTATAAGTTTCGTATCTAGGGTAACCAAAGATTTTGAAAAAAGATATTCAGCAACGGAACTAGAAATGGCAAGTGTGGTCTACTGTATTACCAAATTAAGATTTTTTCTGTTAGGAGCACATTTTGTATTGGAGACGGATCATTCGGCTCTGACAACTTTGTTTAAAAACAGGTTTGCCAACAACAGAATTCATAGATGGAGCCTTTTGTTACAAGAATATGACTTCGAAATTAGACATATTCCAGGCAAGTCAAACATTGTAGCAGATGTACTAAGCAGAGAAGCACAACAAAGAAGTGAAGGAAGAAAATATCATATTGGAATCAACAGAATGAAGAAGGCTGTATTCGTTAGAAAGAATCTTGGAAGATCAGAGAAGATTGGAAGAAGCAGAAAAGAAGAGAGCAATCAACATCAATGGAGTATGGTGTAAGAAGTTGGAAACCATAGAAGTTTATGTCGTAACCAAAGAATTAGCAGAAGAAATCATGAGAGATCTACATGCTGAATATGGTCATATAGGGAGCAGAAAATTATGGATGTTGTTTAGGGAAAATTATTTTACAAGAAAAGATATATCCATGGCGAAGAACATCACTAAAAGTTGTACCATTTGTCAGTTAGCAAAGGAGAAGAATTTCCACAATGTTAATGTAGCAAAATCCATAGTTGCAGAGAGACCTTTAAAATTAGTTGCTATCGATTTTGTCGGTAATTTAGCCATAAGTGAACAGGGTTGCAAAAATATTTTTATAATGATTGACATACATACAAAATTTGTAAAGTTATATCCCAGTGAAAGGACAAATGTAAAAACCGTCAAATACTATCTAGAAAAATACATAGAGGAAGTAGGTACTCCAGAAACAATTATCTTAGATCATGCCACATATTTTGAAAGTCCAAGATTAAAAAGAGTTTGTGAAGAAAAGAAAATCCAATTAAATTTCATTAGTATCAGAAGACCCGCATCCAATCCTGCAGAAAGATACGTCAAAGAGGTGGTAAAATTCTTAAGAATTTTGTGTGCTAGACAACATTATTTATGGCAGGAAAATTTGCCACAAGTTGAAAGATTTTTAAATGAGACACCACATGGAATCACCAAACAATGCCCATATTTCCTAATGTCTGGAAAGTATCCAGAAAGACCCTGGGAAATCAGTAATACAGGGGACATTCAAGAAGTAATGAAGAAGGTGAACCAAAATTTATTAAGAAATGCTAATCGCTATGTAAATAGAATCAATAAGAAGAGAAAGAAAAGAATTACTTTTGAAAAAGGGGAGAAAGTACTTATCAGGTCAATACAGGTGCCTAAAAGGGATGAAAATCTGTGTGGAAAATTACTTTTGCCATATGAGGGACCTTATGTCATTAGTACTGAACATGGGTTAAACAGGTATGAACTAAGACATCCAGAAACTAATAAAATTATAGGGATATTTAATTTAGAGGGAATTTACAAGTATTATGAATAAACATACAAGGGTAGGTAATATTATGACACGAATTTGGTATTATAAGATATAAGTTTTGTAAATAAAAGGATAATTAATAAATAAGCATATCTTGAGATAAATTTGATAATTAAATAATTTATTAGGAATAGATGTACAGAATAATGATGAATATATATAAAAAAAAGGTTGATTTATTTTCAAGTATGTTCAATCACAAATTTACCCCTTAATTTGTAATCTCACATTATTCTTAACTTCTTAAACTTTTATAGTTTCACCGTGTATAAGTTTGCATTATATATATTGCAAAACCATATCGTATGATAATTTATTAATAAGTTCATTTACCTACAACTAAATAAATTGCTGAATAATAATATTTTCCAATTGAACTTCCTAAGTGTCGCAATTAAATTGTATTATAAGCAAAAGTTAGGTGGTGTGATATGAACGAAGCAATGACCTAAGGTGCTTATGTATCTATTATGTGTGAGATTATAAATTGGGGATTTGAGTTCAAATAAACACAGTCAATATTGAGTAGTTACCGAACGAACACCATATTGTGTAATTACGAGTTGCTGTCAATAAATCATCACTTTTACTCCGCAACTTCAACCTTTTATTATACCTATCATCATCGATCGACGAGAAGCGGACAAAGGGGCATTACGAACCGAACCGAACTTCACTATTAAGTTTTGGATATTTTGCGATTTATAGGAGTTACAAGTATAAATAAATGAGCAAAGTACTATGGACAAATCGATATTTTGTAGAAATTGGGAAATAGGGAATATTATAATGATAAATAGTATATGCGGAAATAAGATGAAAAATAGAATTATATGAAATATTGAAATATGAAATATAGAGAGTTATATGTAGAGATGATGAAATGAGTATTATATGTGGATATAAAAAGAATAAATAATAATGCGGCAATGAATAAAGATACTGAAATAGTATATGCGGAAATAAATAAATAAAGATATAAAATAAGGAGGGGAACAATTATAAGAATTTCTACGAAAATAGTACAAGAAATAAATAATACAGGAAAAGATGTAAACAAATTGGGAAAGTACTTGGAAATTTGATTCTGAAGTTGATATAATTAGTGAAAGATTTGTAGATTTTGTTTAGAAAATTCTGTATTTGGCATAGAGTAAATTATAAAAAAAAATATTCAAGAGATATGCTTATTAATAAAAGTCAGTTTATTGTTATGTTAATATTAATAAAATATTTAAGTTTACCGGTAAGAATTTAGATTTAGTAAGTGCTGATAGTTAGCACTGAACAAAATCCAAATTGGGGGGAAGTTGAAATGATTTCAATATGTTAAAATATATACAACTTTAATGGATTTTTATATGAGTTTGTTGTTCATGAATTTCACAAAGCCATCACAATGTGCGGTCGACTCTGAAATAAAAGAGAGAAAAAGATTAGTAAATTGTTAAATAAATTAATTTTGACTTACCTGGTATAGTGTTAATAATTTCTGAATAGTATAGTTGCCTAGTGTATAGGTGAATCGTCTAAACCTTAAAAAGAACAAAAAAAGAAGAATTTTAAAAAAATATTTAAACAGAAATTTTAATAAACGTCAGAAAATAAACTGCTCGACAGTTTATTTGACAGTCTGTGGGAGCTAAATTAATAGGGGTTTTGTTAAATAAGAAATTACAATGATGTGGAGATGAAAAGAATAAATTAGTATTGTAATAGAATAAGTTTTATATCTAAACATTTTTTTCTATAAGTTCCCAAATTAGATGTGATTAAAGTGATTATGAGAAAGTAATGTGGCTTGACAAATATGTCAAACAGGACAGTTTTATGGTTTAAAATATTTAAATAGAAGACAGAAAAAAAAAGAACGTTGGTTGCGGTTAGCAACGGGGAAGAATAGGAATTGGTTTTTGGGAGAAGACGCCGACGATAATTTTTGGACGAAAGGAGCCCCGAAAACTGTGGATAGTCCGAGAGTGTTTTCAAATCGTTTAATCAAAATATAGTTTTTCCACAGCAGAGATACTCAGAATTTGTTTCAGTGAGTAAGAGAAACCATTTGACTTATAAATTATTATTGAAGTATAGAAATGTCATTGAAATTGAGAAAATTAAAATTCATGAATTAACATAATTGCGATAGGCCTTAAAAATTAAAATATTAATGATCATTAAATTAAAAATAGAATAGTATGTACCTTAACTTCCGAAGAGAGGATTGATATTCCAGTTTCACCGATTATTTTTGAGTAGTTAGTTTCCTTGAAAGAAATCAGAACTGTTTTAAAATGAGGTTGGACAATAATTTTGGGGATCATTTGAAATTTTGATTATATTTGAATGTCAGCGGAGTAAAGTGTTCAGTTTCTTTTTCTTTATAGTTCATTTAAACACTTTATAAAGTTGCAATATTTATTTAGTTTTTTAGGTACTTGTAGAGAGTCTCCACATTTTGTAATACATTTTTTATTGTCACGTCACTAAACCACGTTAAGATTTAAACGATTCCTATTTTTGTAAATTTTTAAAGGCAACCGAAGTTACAGACGAATTTTATTGTTTATATTAAATTTGTTCAATATTAATAAATAACGTGCTTCATTTGGGTTAATTTATCAAAAGTCTAAAGTAAATTTTGGTTTAATTTCTTTTTGAACTCTACCAGGAGACTACAGAGTCGACGTCACACAGTGACAGATTGCTTAGAACATATAATTGAGCTAGCTGAGGTATATATTAAATTAAACAACGAACCACATATTTTAAAAATTACATTTATTATAAAAAAAAATAAAAATTAATAAAACACAACTTTTTCAATTGACGCTAACAACGTGGGGCCTCTGGGAAAACAGAAATAAGGGTGTTTTTAAGCAGATTTATTAATATTACACAGATTAGAGTAAAAATAAATTGGTGTGATTAGAGTTGCAGAGATTCTGAGCCAGTTAAAGTTAAATTTGAGAATAAATAGATAATAGGATAAAATGGCAGACCGAATGACTTTAAGAAATGGAAAAGAAGTCGTACCGAAAGAGAGTAATGGAGAACAGGTGTTAGAACAGGAACAGGATATACAGGTAGATGAAGAAAGCAAAGGAGGATCAGGAGAAGTTGTAGTATATTTAGAGCAAGGCATACAAGAAGCAGGACAAGGTAATAGAGAGGGAAGTCTAACAGATAGTTTGAGAGAGGAGTTGGATGAGACAGTGAGAGACAGACGTGATGAAAGTGAGGATAAAAGTAGAGTGCAGGAGGAGAGACGCAGGGAAGGAGATGTTGGAGAGTCAGCGATGACACAGATGGATATGAGGCAAATAATGCGGATGCTACAACAGATGGATCATTATATTAGGGGGGATATGCACAAAATGGATAGTAATATTAACAATATTAGGGGGGATATGAACAAAATGGAAAATAATATTAAAGGAGAACTTAGGAGAAGTTTAAAGTAAATTTTGGTTTAATTTCTTTTTGAACTCTACCAGGAGACTACAGAGTCGACGTCACACAGTGACAGATTGCTTAGAACATATAATTGAGCTAGCTGAGGTATATATTAAATTAAACAACGAACCTCATATTTTAAAAATTACATTTATTATAAAAAAAAAATAAAAATTAATAAAATACAACTTTTTCAATATATATATATATATATATATATATATATATATATATATATATATATATATATATATATATACATCGGTTTAGAATACCTAAACACCATCTTCCTCTTTTCCGTCGACCTATCGGTTGCCATTCAACTACTTTTTTGGGGAGTCTTGTTGCTGGCATCCGTTGAACATGCCCATATCACCTTAATGGTTTCTTCTCTATATCTTGAGTTATATTTCTATTCCCATACGTTGTTTTATTACATCATTTCTGATTCGGTCTCGTCTGGAAATACCTAAAGATCTTCTAATTGCATCCATCTCTACTGCTTCTATTCGCTTTTTCTTCTTTTCACTAATTCTCCATGTTTCTCTCTTACATATCTCTGATATAAATAATTAGATAACCTCACTAATCATATGTCTGTGTTATGTGTTTCCTTCTAAAACATGGCGCGCGTGCTGAAAAACTTCAAAGGCGGCATCTGAGAGTGGGCATTCTGATTGTTTATTATTCTGTTCTATGACTAAGAATATAAGATATTGCGCATAAGTCGTGACGTAATTGGAGAGTTGTACCTTCGAAATGTCAGTTTGCCTTATGTTTACGATTATTGTAATTATTAAACCTCCTAACTTATTTTCGTCTATAACGTTTTTCAGATAAAAAAGTTTGCACGTCATTCAAAATTTACATCTTCAGAACCCCACAGCGTTGCTAAAAGATCAGCATAGTTAGTAAGTGAGGAATTTTTAAAATGTCAACTATGTGTCAAACTATTATATTATTAACAGTAAATACACTTAGTTTTAAGACTACTGCAACACATTAAAATATATAAGAAACCATTTTAATACAAAATTATGTATTCTAAATTTTAAACTCACCTCTTTTATTATTGCTTTAATAACAAAAACGTTCCGCTATTAGTTTTTGTTCAAAATAATATATTTTATAAGAAAGCTTATCAGCTTTCTACTGACTTTTATTTGTTTTGACACATCACAATCACAATACACAACAATAATTAGTTTTTAAAGCTATAATCTAAATTAACAATGCATTTATAAATATAATTTATTAATATATTATATTATGATCAAATTGTGTAACACGTCAAAACATAAACAAAATTTCTACTCTAAAAAAGCGGCAACAATTAATATACTTTTACCACAGAATAATAAACAATCAGAATGTCCACTCTCCATGGAAAATTAAGTACGCGCATCTCCTTCTTTCAGACGTTCCGCCATGTTTTAGCGGGAACCAGTGTTGTTTATGTGGTGTGCATAGAAAAATTAACCCGGTTTAATTGACTTACTGGAATCATAGGCATACTATACAATTATATTAACATTGTTAAATATAATAACATAAATACAATATAATTAAACATAAATATAAACAATTACATAACCTCACAAATCATATGTCTGTGTTATGTGTTTCCTTCTAAAACATGACGCGCGTGCTGAAAAACTTCAAAGGCGGCATCTGAGAGTTGGTATTCTGATTGTTTATTATTCTGTGCTTTTACCATCCGCTGAACTGTCAATATTATTTGATATATTTCCGTATCAGTTGCGTACAATTGTCTAATATATTTAATTAAAAATATTATTTTGTGGAATATTAGACTTCAACAATTATTTCAAGTTATATTACGAATAATAAATGTTTTTGTTTTTATGATTATATTTTTCTGATTATTACACCATGTTGACGCCTATGAAAGATCGAGCAGTTCCTTATGGGTTTCGTATTATTAGCTGTGTTAGGAAAATTTGAACTATAAGGTTGATGTTCTGGAAATTTTAAATACAAGTGACGTCACTTTATATAAATCGTGACGTGCAAGTGTTTTACTTTGAAAAATGATATAGTTTCTTCCATCGAGTTAGAATCTGTGGAGAGGGCATCACGCATCGAGCAATAAGACAAAAGAGGGAATCTAACGCTTATGAAAAGGAGACCAAAAAAGTGGCCTCTGATGGCGGACATATCCGGAAATGCGAATGCGCCAAATTTAAATTTTCCGACACTTATTAACAGTAGCTGTATAATATTTTTCAGAATGTGTCTTAGACGAGAAAGTTTTAATTAATTATTAATGATAAGAGTCTAAAATGCGACACAATTGTTTAAAAACTTCAATATAAATAAGATTTCATGTGACATTTGGGACAAACAATAACATAACCCAACTAAATTTGATGTCAAACAAGGAGAGAGACTCTCTTTCCTTGTTTAATGTGGCCTCTAAAGATCGCACTTCCTGTCTAACAATAAGTTTGCCCCCACTACCTTTACATTCCCTCTTTTGTCTTTTTGCTCGATGGCATCACGTGACAAAAAACGACCTCACTTCGGCCATATTGTTAATACTATTGTTAATATTGTTTTGACACTTTTGACAGATCGTATAAGTTTATTTACGTTTGTTGTTCCTCGAATATTTTAAGTTTTATAATACTTTTATAGAAACTGTAATAATATATTGTGATAAGTGCATAATAATAGTTTCTTGTTCTCAACGTAGTTGCAGTAGCAGAAGCAATGCTAATAAAGAAAGTAATGACCCGTACTTCAGAGAATAAATTAATAGTATTTGACTGTATTAATTTATCGTTATGTATAATATATCGGGTTTTTAGTGTTTACCGCGGGATAAATAAATCATAGTTTATTAAAAATGTATTGCACTTTTTAGATTTATGATTAAATCTAAATAACTAGCCATATTTTTATAGTAGTTTTAATATTATTGAGTCCCAAGGTTAGTAGATATTTAAGTAGGTTGTCTCGTAACTATAGACCAATCAAATGCTCGCTTTTTAAAGGCGGGAATACGTCACCCATACGACACTTTTAAAATTGCCATAAGCTTCAATGCTAATAAAAGTTTCAAAAACTGAGGTTTTGCAATATATTTTGGGATTTTCTTGGATATAGGGATGTTAAGTGGTTCTTATATTAGTAATTATATCAATTTTCTTTTTAAAATCAATAGTCTGATGACAAAAAACAGAATTGATTATATTAATAATATTGTGCGTTTTAAATGGAGATAACAGTTTATTTCGCATAAAAACCCAAAAAAAAAACAGTAGAAAAAGTTCAAAAACAAAAATACTAAATATGTAGGAACTTATTTATTATGTTTTTCCTGGAATTTGCAGCATTCTTATTATATCTAGTGGTAGGCAAAAAAAACAAATAAGTAATATAAATAATTTATTATTAGATTAAAATACAAAAAATGATTAGTCCTTCAAGCACAAATCTTCAGGCTATAGGTTTGTTAGTTCATGACTGACTATACTTAAAAATAAAAACTAAACAAATAAACGAACTAATGATACTATAGGAAAATTCCACAAAAAAATATACGGATACAAACGTGAACTTAAACTCAGACGTGCAGACAACTGTCCATCAACTGTCAAATTTGACGTTGTCGTATGAGTGACGTAAGCATTCTGCCTTACCCTCGCTTCGCCAACATAGTTACGAGACAACCTACTTAAATATCTACTAACCTTGATTGAGTCCGGCCATGATCCCACCGCCATATTGGTATTATCGTTAGCCACATCTACCTACGCCGTTTTTAATACACACGTTAATATGAAAATGCTCATAGCTTCTCCATAGATTCTAACTCGATGGTTTCTTCTTATAGTTTTTTAAATATTATATTATTATTATCTTTTGTACACAAATAACATAAAAAAGACATTTAATATTATTTTGATAATTGAATAATTTCATCACAGAATGCATACAAATCCCATTTAACTTTAACAAGAATTCAAATTCTACTCTCCAATGACGGCATGCGTGAACACGACCGATTTTGTGCTACGGGAAGATCCTATCTTGTTAGTCATAGTATCATGAATGTAATAATTAGACTTCGGAAAATATGCAAATAAAAATGTAGAAAATATGCGCATAAATATGCACGTGTTTACCCGAAAGTATGCAAATAATTTACAAAATATGCATACAAATAAATAAAAAAATCGTAAAATAGTAACAATTTTGTTTAAAAAAAAAGTGTACATAACTAAATATTTCCTACTATTCATTAAGATTTACATTTATTTTAAGTAACTACATCATTTTTAAGTATGAATAAACTTATTTAGAATTATGGTAACAATAAATGACCAAGTGGTGTTCAAAATTTTCTAACAAAAACTTGTGGCTTCTGTCTGAGTACATATATTTATATATGGAAAAACTTAGTTCAACATCAACTGATGTAACGGGAGCATTTTTCAAACTAACCAAAACATTTGGTTCTAAATTAATTGCTTCCGAAATATTTCCAGCTAGAACACTGACTACTTCAGAAAGAATATGGTAACCTTTATTTTTTTCCATAGTAGCTTCAAATTTTTTTAAAATATCTTTTCCAATATTACCTCTAACGTTCCGACAACATGACGCAAATTCTTTTATTAATGCTGTACTTTCGAACAATGACAGTTTTGGTGATTCTAACTGAGTAATTGTTTTTTGAACAAAACTAAAATTTGATTTTATAAATTAAAGTTCTTGTTGAAGCAAGCTAGTCTGAAAAGTTTGTTTAGGATCCAAAAGAGATTGGGAACTTTCATATGTTAACGTATTAATTATGTTCTTTATTTTAACAAAATGATCTGCATAAAAATTAGCTGCTTCTAACCATGTTCCTCATCGCGTTAAAATAGGTTGTGGTGGAAGAGGAATGTTAGGTAGCATTTCTTTATAAAGTTGAATTTTTATAGGAGATTTAAGAATTACTTTTTTGACACTGGATATCATGGTATTTACAAGAGGAAACTTTTTTCGTATTTCCTCTGCAACTCTGTTTAATCCATGAGCTACACAAGTAACATGTATTAAATCTGGGAAAAATATTTTTAAATTTTGTCCTGCTTTCACCATATAAGGAGCAGCATCCGATAAAATAAGCAGTAATTTATTAGAAGGAATAGTTGTCGGAAGAAAAAAAAGTTGCTAATGTTTCTTGTATAAAACGCGAAATTGTTAAAGCATTTGTTTTCTCAAGTTGCTGGCATGAAATAAGATGAGATTTTGGTAAGGTATCTTCTTTAAGAACACCAATCAATAAATGAGCAATATACTTTCCTAAAGAATCAGTGATTTCGTCTACAGATATGTAAAAATAATTATCTGCAATTTCTTCCTTAATATTAATTAACACCGACGAGTATAGCCCGTTCACATTATTTCTTCTTAGAGACCGATCACTTGGAACATTAAGTTTGCAATATTGTTTTAGAAACGAACTAAAATTTACATTTGCTAATTTTGAAAGCGGTATGTTTGCAGACACTAATGCGCGACATAAGTCTTCATTAAAAGTTTCTTGCTCATCTAATTTTTTTGAAGTAGATTGGAAACATTTAGCCATTGAAGTTTGATGTTTTTCTCCTATTTTTCCTTTTTTTTGCAATATGTGAAGCAGTTCTCACTATCTATCTGAAATTTCTTCTCACATGCTATCTATATAAATTAAAATAAAAACCTTTATTTTAACCCAACCTTTAAAATATAAAAATATACAAGGTGTTTTTGGTTAATCAAATAACTGGTTTGAAAAAAAACACTCGCTAAGTGTTTTAAATGCAGTATTAATCCACAAATTAGTTTTTGTTACTAACCATTAGTACATCATATAACTTATTTTAAAATTCAACAAAAGTTTTTTTTTGTTAATTCAATTACAATAAAAATAATTGTGTTTTAGAATAGCCGACTTCATAAAAAAAAGTAAAGGTGAAAAATTTTTCTAAATACACACCATTGTATTGTACAATGGACAATTTTTTCTCACTAAAGGAAGCTATTTTTCATTTAAAAACAACCTACGAGTACTAAATTTCAAGTAAATACGTTTTCCGCAAATCGCCAGGAAATTTTGACATTCCTGTCAAAATTTCTTGAAGAAAAAGTCAGGACTTTCTTATTGTAAGGAAATGTCATTTCCTTACTGTAAGGAAATGATATTTCCGTACAGTTGTTAGTGTTCTACATAAATGATAGAAAACTTTGACAATTCAACCTCAATACGTTTCCATAGTAACCCAAGTAATTTTATTAGGAATTTCAAAGCACCATTTATTTGGGAATAAAATTATCGCGTTTTTTTTAAATCAATCAATATCTGTCGAATTTTAAACGATTTGCGGAAAAATAGTATGTTTACCTCGTAGGAAAAGCCACATTCCTGGACTCTGTGTTGCTAACTTCACAGTCGTCCAGGAATGTTAAGCTTTTCCTACCCGGTAAACAATGAACTATTATTGGTTTTAAAGTTATTGTTGTTATTAACTAAAAGAATTTAATTTTTTTGAATTTTAACACCCTGTATCTCGAAAAGTAAATAAGTTTGACCCCTCATTAACTATATCGTTTTGTTCAATTTTTCGAGAAGTATCTACAGTCAAACGTTGTAAGTGTCATTTAGAAACACCCTGTATGTATGAAATATTAGATATTTAATAGAAAATATTAGATACTTACAATTTTGCCACAGACTGAATAGTAGATTTTTCCCATATCCATAGACAGCTCTTTATAAGGTTTAATCCAAGTTGAAGCACTGGTTGTTTTAGGCATTATAAAATCACAATCTTCCTTTTTGTTACGCATAACGAGTGTTTACGCTTTGAATATCAAAACAAAAATGATTTACAAATCTGAGCATCAAATTAGAAATGTTTAATTTTAAAGTTACTAAATTTATAGTAATTTAATCGGTTGAGTTTACCGAAAGTACAAGCTGAATATAACCGGAAATGTCAAAAATATTTCGGTTTGGCAATGTTTTTATAATGCATCTGTTGTATGCTTCAAATATAAAGAGATAAAGCTTTTAAAAAGTACATTTTGATGAAATTATTTTATGAATTCTGCAATTTTTAAGTTATATGAAGCAATAACGAGTAGGTATTTGTTTCTTTCGAGATTATATACAAACATCTGTTGTAATCTGGCAACTGCTGATTTGATGATTGCCAAATCTATCCCCTAATCTACCAAAGGGTAATTGCTAAAAAATTTTTAATAATTAACGGACACAAATATTTACTCATTGTTGTTTTATATAAATCAAAAATTGCAAAATTCATAACATAATATAAACAAAATGTACTTTTCTAAAGCTTTATCTTTTTATATTTGAAGCATACAGCATCTACATTATACAAACATGTCAACACTGCTATACAGAAATTTTTTGTCCCATGTTTGACATTTGCGGCTATAATCAGCTTGTACGATGCTTGTACTGTCGGAAAACACAAACATTTAATCTATTCTTCAATTAAAAGTACGAATAAAATAGTGCATATTATTTCTATAGTTGCCCTAACTAAATTAAACTGGGTTAATTTTTCTATGCACACTAGATAAAATGTCACTGAACAGCGGTTCCGTTTAAAACATGGCTGATTCCGTCTGCGCGAACGAGATGTGCGTACTTATCTTGACAAGCAGAGTGGGTATTCTGATTGTTTATTATTCTGTGGTACGGCTCTTCAACAATCATAATTAATACAAAGATCCTGGCCGGTAGCTAATGCGGACGATTTTCACATTTGGTCCCATTGAAGATAGCTTCAAATGGGTTTGACAGAATGAAATATTGGTGTTTCGCAGTGTTGAAATTTACAATACAAATGAAATATACGCAATTCAAAGCAATAAGATATTTAAAAACTAATATTAACCGATTACGAAAAAAAGAAATAGTAAATAGTTTTAAAACATTTTTTAACAGTAAATAGTAAAATATCAGTATAAATAATAAAATTTAAAAGGCATCTGTTGCAATCTGGCAGCTGGTGGTTTGAGGGTTCTGACTCTATTGCCAAATCTATCCGCTAATCTATCAAAGGGCAACTGCCACAAAAATTTTCTAATAATTTATTACAACTAATATCAAACGAAACAAATATTACGTTATTAATATTTTATATAAGGTATAAAATTGCAGAATCTATAAAATAATATGATAAAAATGTACCTTTTAAAAGCTTTATCTCTTTGTATTTGAAGCATATAAAGCTGGATTTATAGTTTGACGGACTGTAGACGCAGGCGCACTGGAAAAAGATCAACATAGACTTTTGTGTACTCTTATTTATAAATGAACGTAAACGCAAGACGGGACGTAAGCGAAACGCACTGTAACGGAAGAGTTGGTCAACTTTCAACTTTTACAGTGCGTTACTTGCGTCTGGCCAATCAAAAGGAAGAATTTTGTGCTGTCAACCAAAATGAACTGTCTGGCACACAGATCACCTACCTTCTGTGGTCTGGCACGCCCACAATTTTGTAAAGTTGCTTATTAACATAGTAGAATTTTTATTTTGTTGATTATTTGTTACAATGGAGGTTAAGAATTTATAAAATAATAATAATAAATAATAAAATGATATTATAATATCATGGTCACCAACTCTAGCCGCTGTTTCTACTCATGCGCAAAAATTCCACTCCGTCAATTTATAAATTGAAATTATATTTACAGTCCGTTTGTTACGTCTCCAGTACGTCTACGTCTACAGTGCGTCAAACTATAAATCCAGCTTAACATATACATTCTAAGAACATGGCAACACTGCCAACGCAATATTTCGTTCTATGAAACTTAATTGACAGCTAATTTGAGGCTAACTTCAATGGGACCAAATAGGAAAATCGTCCGCTAATGCCAAATAAATGAATGAAAAAAGAAGAACTTGATGTTGATTGATGACAGTGAAGTGAAATGAAGTGACGTGACAGTGACACTGACACTCCAAATCAGGTGGAAATGTGATTCTGGGGGACATTAATGTTTTTTAATATCAATTATATTTTTGTAACTAGTTAATTGCATGTTATGTACAGTACAAATTGATTATTCAGTACACACAGCAATATACGTGACTGTTTAAAATTTTAGGGTTTAGAAAAATCACTTTACTAATATCACATTAATTGATAAGGATATTAATTATTAATATATATCACAGTAGTGTTGCACCATTTCCTACGTAATAACAATGACCGACAAAAAGGAAGATATACCAAAAACTAATGTAGACGAAGAATTATCGAATCTCTTAGACAGTACAGTTGATTACATAATCAAAATTATACCTTACTAATATATTTTTATTCAGGTGCATTAGAAGACTTCACAAAGATCGAATCTAATCAAAAGGATGCCAAGACTGACAACTCCAGTAAAGAGGTTAGTACTTCAAATAGTGCCAATGTTGAAGGTCAAGAATGGTCCAATGATTTCATACAGCAAGCAGCAAATCAGTTTGAAGAAAATTTTGCTAATTTCCTAGCTGGTGCTGATCCAAATACAGAGGTCACACCCGAATTTATTCAACAAAAGTTGCAACAAATGGCTGGCAAGTACAATTCTATTTTATCTTCTCTCTGTTAACAATAGGTATGCTGCTTCTTTCTGTCCTCATGAAATTTAATGGTTATCATTCCTTCAATTTCTATCATGAGGAACCACCCATTGTAATATATCTCTAGTACAAACCATTTGACAGACTTGAGGCTCTAAATTATAAAATGTAAATTATTTACATTGGAATTTATGCACACATTAGAAAATATATTATAACTTAACTATAGAAACAAAAAAAAGCAAGGTATGAAAACAATGGCAATAAGAATACATGTCATGTTTTGACAGTTGTATCTGACATACTATATTTTACAAGTAAGTCAGAGATATATCAATTATATCACCGCATTACTACGGTGTTATGGTAAAAACACGATTTTCTAGAAAGGTTAAAATATGTTACTTAAACTCACATTTACTCCCAAATATGTTTGATATAATTATTAAATAAAAATGGACAAATTATCAGTACATTTTTACTATGGATTACTTATGGATCAAAAGATGCAAGTAGAAACGGGCTGTATAGTTAACTTAGATAAATCACCAGTATAGTTTACCCAGTGAATGCTCAATATACACAGCAGAAATGATGGCAAGAATGTTTGCTCTTCAGTATGTAGTACTGAATCCGACTAGCAACTATGTTATATTTACTGACAGTAAAAGCGTGGTCTACAGATTTAACAACATTCAAACACATAAACCACATTGAACTGAAATTTCTTAAAATTCTCTATGAAACTGTACAATTAGGATTAAATGTAAGAATTATATGGATCAAGGGCCATTCAGGAATAAAAGACAATGAAATCGTTGTCAATTTGGCTAAATCAGCATATATGCTTGGAAAAAAAGTACACAAAAATTTCATTCCAGCGACAGATATTGACACCGTTAGTAGACAAATAATTGGCATTTACATTACAGAGAATGTAAGACTGGCTTAAACTTTTATCATTGTAACACTAGGATACCCCCAAGAAGATGGTTCCACACAGAATCTAATCAACATTTTATAAAGACCATTAATCAGCTGAGAGCAAGTCATGCTCTTACGCCATCTTACATGCATGGAATCAGCTTATCAAACTCAATTGTACTTGTGGAAAAATAGGCGATGAAATATGTATATATATAAATAGTTTTATATATATATATATATATATATATATATATATATATATATATAATATTATATATATTATAATCCTGGTTTAACTGTAACAAACTTAAGTTAAACAAGCCGAAAACCCAGACAATCGTATTTAGTTCTGATAGATGGGTTACACCATCTGAACCAGTAAAGTTACTAGGTGTTACTATGGATACAAGGTTGAACTGGTCGCACCATATTGAACAATTGTGTAGGGTGATCGCCTCACAGATTTTTGCAATGCGCAGATTGGCTACTTCTGTGAGTCGAGATATTCTTAGGTCAGTTTATTTTGGAATGGTTCATAGTATCCTGACATATTGCATACTTCTTTGGGGAAACTCGTCCTATGCATATAAAGTTTTCACTTTTCAAAAAGCAGCAATCCGAATTATTGACTCGGCAGAATATCGCGCCAGCTGTAAACCCTTATTTAAGAAGTATGGCAGTCTTCCTTTACCTTCAATATATATATTTAAAACTTTGTTAACTATTCATAATAATATAAAAGATGTAAAATCACATGCTGATCAACATCATTACAATACAAGAAATAAAAGTCATATCATTATACCATATTCCAGATTGTGTGTTACACAACTTAATACAATAGATTATAATCTGTATAATTGTTTTTTAAACTTAAACAAAAATATTGATATTAAGGCAATGAATTCTAAACAATTTTATAAACTAGCAATACACTTCCTGCTGGAACACTGTTTCTATAGTATACAGGAATTTGTTTGTTTGAGCTCCTAGTGTGGTCGTTTTTAATGAAAACTATATTACGCCTTACTGAAATGTTTCTTTCTTATTTGTTATAATTTTATATATCTAATTTTCACTGTATATGTTTTATTACATGGTTCTTGTATTATTTCTTAGTTCTTAGTATACAAAAGTAAATTATTTTTATTGTGACATGACATGTAGTGTTTACTATGTAAAAATTGTCAATAAACCTATCTATCTATCTATCTATCTATATATATATATATATATATATATATATATATATATATATATATATATATACGTACCTTGGAGGTAAAGGACACTGCATCCATTTTCTCACTTTTTCAGAAGAGCACTTTTAACATTTTTTAAATTTTTAAACTTCTTATATTTAACCAATATTAATATATTATTATTGTTGTGTGTATAATCGTTTTTCCTTCCATGAAGGGTTATGTACTTGAAGTTTACCATTCATTATATAATTTTTTTTTTTAAATGTGTAGTTGGACATAGTGTTGTTTACCTCTAATAACTTTTTTAAATAATGTGACATTGCATGTTAAGGTCTCTACGAAATAAACAATACAAATACACTAAACAGCCTATACTATTATTTTATTAGAGGTAAATATCATAATGTTATAATGATTAAATTAATAAAAGTTAAATAAAGTAAAATTATAGACAAGTTTCAAAATTGTTAAAGTGGCTCCATATCATCTTCATCTTCTTGTGGGTAATCGTTTGTGGCTACATCGCTATGTGTTAAATTTTGATAAAATGCATGACAAACTGACGGAAAAAGGCAATAAGGTAATAAAGTCATTAAACTTTTGTTTTCTGATTGGTAGTGGATTTACTGAGACTTGATTTAATTGAGCTGGAAACGTTACTTGCTGTCTTCGATACCTCATGAAGTCTACTTCATACATATTTTGATTATTGAAATCGGTCTTATAAAAGAGCTTTCCAATGTGTTCTTCATTAACATTCTTTTTTCTACTTACAAAAGGAGGATTATGTGACAATTTCTTATCGAACAGCGTTTTGAAGTTTTTAAAATCTGCAAGTTCCATATTGTGCACTGTGTATTTACCTGATGTTTGCCTAACTAGCTGTTGCCAGTCCCATGGTGTTAAAATGGCCAAATTGGAGAGTTTCTTTCCTTTTTCTCTCGATTAAAGCATAAACACTGTCTGCTTCCATATCTGTGTGCCCTTTCAGTAAAAACTTTTGAGTGATCGTCCTTATTTGAGGGTACGTACGCAGTATCCAAAAAAAGCACATTATAATACTTATATTTTTATTTTGTCCATAGCAGTTATCGGTCCAAAGAGTGATGTCCTTTACTTGACTACCTGGAATTGTATTGTCAGTCCATTTCAAAATTCACGAGGCAATTTCATTTGCACCTCGGAACCCTTTCGATTCGTCCCACATCATACATTGTACAGAAGAATCACTGCTTCTACAAATGCTTCCTTTTGTAGAAACTAATACAATTATTTGTTAGTGGTGAAAGCAAACATTTTTGCAATTCACCAGATAGTACTTTGTGTTTTGGTGACTCTTTAGCCATTAAAAAGTCCAATTGTTGTAAGTTATACCGAGTTTTAAATTCAATTAGGTGAGTATCATGATCAGCCTGTACACTGGTTAGTTTATCTGCAGTAAGATTATTTTTCAATTGAGCGGTGAATGTACTGCATGTATCGCAAGTGTCTATTTCGGGTGGTTTAAACGAAAACTTGGAAGTCTTTATTAAAAATATCTGCGTCCAATTACTTTTTTACTCTGAGCCTTGGATCTACATGTCTCTCATTGTATTCATCAATGTACAGTTGATACAACATTTCTATCGTAAGTTCTGTGCCAAGATAATCTCTCTTACTCCTTTCTCTGGAATAATGAATATCGCACTTTGGGAATGATTTAATATGTTGATGTATACTATTTATGGTTTCGGTAGGAGTTTTATTGATTAGCGTGTGTCTACCTCTTTGATCAGCTTTTACTAAACCTCCTGGCTCAATTTTTTTCAACATATTTACTACTACTAAATTAGATATACAAAGTGTGTTTAAAAAAATAATCTTGCACACCCTCAATCGCTGATTGTTCACTGTAAAATGGTAGTGTAGTGTATTATTTTTAGATTTGGTAGAATTTAGGTCTTTTTTTCTTAATCGAAGAGTAGGTTGGATGTCGACACATGAGAAGATAAATTGCTTTTTAACATCTGAAACCTTTGTCTCAGTCCGGTATGAGTTGAAAATTATTTGTCTTTCGTATTCTGGCAATCTTTCAGAGCATTACCTTGGAAGTTACTGTAGTGACCAGGTTACATAAATAACTGACAAAAATCATACCATATTATGGTCATTTAAAAAAACAGACAAAATTCTTTACTAGTAACAAAATCATACTAACTGATACTTTTATTTTAACGATAGATACAAAAAATGTATGTACAGTTTGAAATTCTGAGCCCTATACAAAAGAATATACAATACTAAATATTTGAGGTTAGAAAAATACAAGATGTGTTAAAAAACAATAGATTACCTGTAAGTGTTGTTTTATTTGGAATATTACATGACAATAATTGTAATATACTTTTTCCACGAGAGTTCGGATCCATTTTACAATTATTAAACAACGAATTTATTGTACAACTTTTATCAATCTAACACAATTGCGATCTAAATAAAAAGGTTGCAATGACTTTAGTTCATGACAATTCCGCCAGGTACAAGGGTACATAACACTATGTCCGGTTGGTAAATGACAATGCACACATTTACTAGAGGTAAACAACACCAAGTCCACATGGTGTTGTTTACCTCTGACTGGAAGTGGACTTGGCATTTATTAAAAAGTCGGTAACTTGCCGTAAAATTGTCTCTGGACATAGTATGGTTTACCTATGTGTAGAGCCAGAAAAGTTATATTCAAAAGTGCAATAATCTAAATTTCGATAAAAATGGACATAGTGTCCTTTACCTCGAGGTACACAAATATATATATATATATATATATATATATATATATATATAATATATATATATATATATATATATATATATACAGGGTGGTGAATCGTCAAACGGGCCATAGGAAACTCAATGGGAAATTCTAAATTGTTGAATTCCTGCTTCCCTAATTATTTTACACCAAAAGTCATGGGAAACTATTTGTAGAGGACTCAAATATGTATCGAAAACAACTGTTAAAATTATTCTACGACTTAAACGTATTCCAAAATTTTGCTAAAATATAATACATTTTTCTGTGAAAAAAAGTGTATTATGTGTTGCGTTTTGTGATATTATTGTTTCTGATATTTGACAATATTTAAATCAATTATATTACATTTATCTATGATTTAAATGGCCAAAATTTTGTGATTTATTGTTAAAAAAATAATTAAGTTGATTAAAAAATGTACTCAGTTGAGAAGAACAAAGCAATAATAAAAATATTTTATTCATGTTTTATTATAACATTTGTTATAGTTTTATGTTTAGAAATTATCATATATTATTATTAGGAATAAAGATCACAGTAACAGTATATTGGAATTCATTGGACATATATATATATATATATATATATATATATATATATATATATATATATATATATATATATATATATATATATATACCGGGTGGTGAATCGTCAAACGGACCATAGGAAACTCAATGAGAAATTTTAAATTGTTGAATTGCTGCTTCCCTAATTATTTTAGATCAAAAGTCATAAAAAACTATTTGTAGAGGACTAAAATCTGAATTAAAAACAAATGTTAAAACCGTTCTACGACTCAAATGTACTTAAAAATTTTGCAAAAATATAAATCATTTTTCAGGCCACCCCTAAAAGTTAGGCCACACATAATGCAAGAATATATATTGGGACGTTTGTGTTTTATCATAGTTATGTCAGATGTTTGACAATTTGAATTGTCAATTTTTTTATTTTATGATTAAATTATAAACAATGAATTTTACTAAATACTACTACTAATAAACATTATTACTTTGTGAACAATAAATTATATTGTTTACAAATCGATCAATATAATGAAATGTACTCAGTTGACGAAAAATCGCATAATGTTGTATTCAGGCAATAGCGCGAACCTTTTCCTGCCACTATCGGATCTTTATTTAACGTAAGATATTCTAATTCACTAAAATTTAATTCCATGTTAAGTTAAGTTATACAACAATTCAATGAATTCCAATATACTGTTATTGTGATCTTTATTCCTAATAATAATATATGATAATTTCTAAACATAAAACTATAACAAATGTTATAATAAAACATGAATAAAACATTTTTATTATTGCTTTTTTCTTCTCAACTGAGTACATTTTTTAATCAACTTATTTTTTTTTTAACAATAAATCACAAAATTTTGGCTATTTAAATCATAGATAAATGTAATATAATTGATTTAAATATTGTCAAATATCAGAAACAATAATATGACAAAACGCAACACGTAATACACATTTTTTCACAGAAAAATGTATTATATTTTAGCAAAATTTTGGAATACGTTTAAGTCGTAGAATAATTTTAACAGTTGTTTTCGAGACATATTTGAGTCCTCTACAAATAGTTTCTCATGACTTTTGGTGTAAAATAATTAGGGAAGCAGGAATTCAACAATTTAGAATTTCCCATTGAGTTTCCTATGGCCCGTTTGACGATTCACCACCCTGTATACAAAAGGAACATTTTTATTCTCTTTTATTCTCGAGAGAGGAAGAGAGGGAAAATATATCTTCTGTCTCTCTCTCTTACTCATTATCTTACATAATGTAATGGTTTCACAGATTCACTCTCATGCAAATTTCCAACGCCGATCGTTCGTATAGAAGTATAACTTCAAAAATCACAGATAAAGATTCACATGCACCTGCATCTTTGTGGTAATTACTAAAAACGTAAATACCATGGTATTACACAAAATGCCAACTTCTAAGAAACATTCTGATTTGAACTGAATAAATTATTTTCCTTCTTCATTCATAAATTGTGAATGATGTTATATTCCATACTTAATGGCATTTAGAGGCCTTTCAAATGAATAAAAAAAAGTCAATGATATCTCATTTTGCAATCTTTATACTAAAACTTCCCTCTACTTACTTTAAAGTTAAAAATATATTCCTCTTTATTTTAAGTAACAAAGGTTCAACTATATTGTTTGTATTGCTCATTTTTTACACAAAATACTAACCTTTATTTTAAAACAACTAGAATTTCAGGATTTTATTTATTTAACCAATTAATGTTTTAACTTTTTTTTCGTTCTGCATTTCTTCTGAGGTGTGTAGGAAATTGTTAATAATAATAAGAAATGGTTTAAGAATATTTGTCAAAATTCTTTGACAGTTTGGTATTTATGGTGTCATAACAGTCAGCAGTTTTAAATTTAACTTACAAGATTAATTTAACAAGAGTAATCCTGCCACCTAAATATACTAGTTTTAATTTATTATTTATTGGATCGAAATATTCATATGGAAATAAAATTTCGATCCTCTAGATTATGTTTATCTGTCTATCTGTTTGTCCATCGGTCCAGTCTTAGATTGATAAAACTAATAGACAGAGAATTTTCAATTCAACACTTTAAGTTATTCCAGCAAAAATTGTCAAAACTGAAATACTCACATTCAGTTTTGGTAAAATTAATAAAAATGATAAAACTTGTAAATAGCAATATTTACTTAGTTATTCAGGACTTTACATAGCAGATTCTGTTTGCTTTTTACATCCCCATCGCCATTTCTTCTTGTCATATATATCTTCTTTGATGAGATGTCTTTTTTCCATTGCTGTTGTTATTTGTCTGTTCCACTGTAATCCAGGACATCCTCTTTTCATCCTATTAGGTTTTCACTTCCAAGTTCGCATTGGTATTCTTGTGTCATCCATCTTTCTGTATATGTCAATACCACAATAATTTTTGTCTTTTTTGTCATTTAATGTCTCCTTCACATTTGTTAGTTCTGTAATTCATTAATTTCTCACTTTGTCCATTAGTGTTAATCTGCAGCTTCTACAAAACATTATTTTATGGACTGAATGTCAACACTTTTGCCAAATTCTCTTTAGGCTAACTTTTTGGTGAATATTTTCTTAAATTTTATTAAAATTTACTTATGTACAGCACTTGGTTATTAACACAAACTTTTTCAATTACTTTTCTTACGGATTTTATATTAGTTTGCTTTACTGTTTGTTACTTTACCCTTTAGTTCTGCCAAGGTCTACCAATTATTTTCTTTTATTTCTATATAAAATTGAGTCTAGCGTTATATGAGCTTTTACTTTTGGTATTTAATAAATAACATTTATATATCACTCCTACTTGTTCCACTTGTTCCATATGTCAAACCTAAAAAGTGAAAATGTCAAATCTCTCAATCACCGGAGAGATTGATAACAACTGAGTTGTCAACAGGTCCTCGAAGACACTTCGTCTCAGGTCCATTTTACCTATGTAGGGTCATACGTCGCCATGTTACCAATTCCAACAGTAACTTAAACATCATAATTTGTAACCACATATAATGTAAAACAACTGTAAATTTATATCATTTAAAGGGTTTTGACCCATATATTTTGTTGGCTCATAGCATGTATACCTCGTTTACACTGATGATGGATTTAACAATCCGAAAACGTTTTGTAATATATTTGTGATAGCCCGTTTGGGCATTTTATTATATACCTTTTATAAAGGATTTGAAACATTTTTTTGTTCCATGTTTGACATTTGCGGCTATAATCAGCTTGTACTTTCTGTAAACTCAACCTATTTTTTAAATAAACCGCTCTATTGTATTAGAGTTGGTATTTCGTCTTGCTGTTCTGTCATATTTTAACCTCAAGGCCACTGTCTTTTCACGTTTTTGGCGCTGTTAATACTTGTTGCCTTTATTTCACCGGCAGCAGACTAGAAGCTTAGAGTGGTAACTTCATTATACTTTTAAATTAGTAAATTTCAATCTAATCACTTTAATAATGCTACCTAAAGTTAAAATTAAATTTAACTATTAATATACTGTTGGAAGTGCATCTTAGATCTTTTTAGTTCTTCTTCATATTAATGTTTTATACTTTTTTAAGTTTTTTTACCTAATTTCTATATACATGTACAATTACCACATGTTATTTTGCTGTGCTAAGTTTGAGCAAATTGTTAACTGTATTTAGTTCAATTTATTGTTTATACAACATAATCTTATAATGTCCAATGTCGTAAGCTTCTTTACAAATTTAATATCATTGACTGCTACATGTCTTTTTGATAACACACTTATAATAACTTTTCGATGGAAGTTTGGTTTTTCATATTGTTCTTTTTAGATAAACTGATGATGCTTTCTGATTTTAAAGCGAAACGTCTTCAATAAATAGATGAAGTAGCCACAGTCTTTGTCTTTTTTTTCTCTATACCTTTTGACATAAAAACCCACCACTCTTCGAGTGATCCTTAATATATATATATATATATATATATATATATATATATATATATATATATATATATAAGTATATTATATAAAAAAGATTTTAATCAAAATGAATGAATATACACTTATCATTATTCATGACTACGCTTTTTTAAGCAAATAAAGCAACATGCAACAGTAAGTTTATTTCAACTATTAATAAGGAGTGATATGAATTTTTATATTGCATTTTTTCAACAAATACTGTCAAAATATTCCAATATCAGTGAATCGACTATAACAGGAATTCAATTTACGGTTCCATTTATTTCTGTAAAATTTCGTTATTAGGTTCTATAAAATACTGCTTATACGCACATAAAACATACGACAAACTTTTACCAATTTATAGAAACATATCGACTGTCGCTGACTCATCGAACACCTGTTCTAGATGCATATAGATTAGGCATTACAATAGATTATAAGCGTGCCTTTGTTTTTCCATTCATCAAGTCTTGTATTTGTTGACAATGACTAGCTTCAGAAAAGTAGTTTTGTATTTTGGAAATATGGATCCATATTCTTAATCACATTGATTTAAAAAGACACTGACCAGAAATGTATCTACCTGCAGCAATTTTATTGGTTACAGTTCAGCTACCTAAAAATATTAATAAAATGAAAATGTATTTGCATATTTTTAGGCAGTGCACTATAATGCATATAATATTTATTTCAGATGCCGCTCAACAAGTTCTTGAAAACCCTACACAGGCAGCTGATAATTCCGTGGACTTTGCATCATCTATAACCCAAGCCATACAATCTTTAAATGCTGGAGCTGAAGGACTTCAGGCTCCGTTGAATGAGGAAGAACTAATGAAGATGTTTACTGGGGATAAAACTGGTCAAGAAAATGATCTTCTACCTTTTATGCAAGGTACGAAAAATGTAATACATCTGAAATAGTTACAATTAAAATATTTATGCTCATTTGTTAATTCTACTTATAATTTTTTAGACTATTAATGTATATTAATTATGTTACTCTATATTTTTCTAGTATATCAGTATTTGGTACTACAGCAGATTAGTTTAGATAATCCAAGATTGTGTATAAATGTATTTCTATTTTAATAGGAATATCACCCAACATCTATTATAGATCATAACAATACAAACACAATATGATTGGTATCTTACCTGGTTGATGTATTTTATGTATTTATATCATTAACAAGCCTTTTAGGCCACCCATTGCTGGATGGATAATTTCCATTGTTTTATGTTGTTAGCTGTCAGCTTTCCATTTCAGATTCTCATCTCTCTGATATCTTCCATTACATCTTTCCATTTCTTTCTGGGTCTTCCTCTCTTTTTTGCCCTCAGGTACTCTCTATCCAATATTCTTGACTTGTCTATTACCTTGCATTCTTTCTAGATGTCCGAGCTATTCTAGTCTACGTCTTTTCACTACTTTTGTTATTGTACGGTTAGCATACAATTGGTACATTCGTCCTTGTACTAACAAGGTTATTCCTCTATAGTTTGCGCATTCTGTTCTATCTCCCTATTTGTGTACGGGAACTATAATGGACTTGTTCCATTCTTGAGGCATTTTTTCGGCATCCCTCACTTCTACTACTAGCTCACGAAGTTCGTTTCTTAAAGCCTCTCCTCCACATTTTAAGTTCTCTGTCACAATGCCGCTCTCCCTGGGGCTTTTGATTATAATTTTCTATAGTAGTCACTCGTCATTTAGCAGCTCTTCGAAATATCCTTTCCATCTTTCACGTATTTGGTCTTCGTCCACTATCAAATCTACTTGTTTTCTGTCTTTTACACTCCATGTTTACACTCATACAACTTCACTGGTACCCAGTTTTAATGTATTTTACCTCTTTTTAGAACATTTTTATTTGGTTTTTATTGTAATTTTCTTCAAAGCGCTTTACTTTATCATCCATATACTTTCTTTAGGATTTTCTTTACTTTTTTTCGTTGTTTGACATACTTTTATAGGTCGTCTTGTTTTTGCGATCGTAAACTTTTTAATCTCAAATCAATCTTTTATTGAACTCTGTTCTACATTCGTCATAGAATCAGTGGTTTTCTCTAAAACTTTTTGTTCTTAGTATGTTCTTCGACGTTACTTCCTGTATAGAGTTTGTCATTTTCAAAAACTTGTGTTGTATGTTACTCACAGTAGCACTATCTGGTTTGGTGTAGGTTTTTTGGTGTCAAAAGGATATAACTTTTGATAATTCTAAACTACCTCAAATTTTCGAATTTTTTTAAAATTAAATTTAGGTTGCACTTTATTTTTTTGCATTTTTTCCGTTTATGCTTCTTAATTATTGCATCTCTCATATTAATTCTAACCAGTTTTTCGTAATATTCTTTCCACATTTCACATATTTGGTCTTCGTCCACTATCAGGTTTTCTTGCTTATCTTTAACATCCATCGTTCTTCCCTGGTACCCAGTTTTAATGTATTTTACCTCTTTGTGAAAAATTTTTATTTCATTTTTCTTGTAATTTTCTTCAATGCGCTTTATTTTATCATCCATATACTTTCGTTTACGCTCCCTTAGGATTCTCTTTACTTTTTTTCATTGTTCGGCATATTTTTCTAGGTCGTCGAGGTCGTTAATTTTTAATCTCAAATCTGATCTTTTTTTAACTCTGTTCTACAGTGGTTTTATCTTAATCTTTTTGTTCTTGGTATGTTCTTCGACGTTGCTTCCTTTATAGTGTTTGTCATTTTCTAGAACTTTTGTTATATGTTACTCACAGTAGTACTATCTTGTTTGGCATAGGTTTCTTGTATATCCTTTTGATAATCCTGTATTACCTCGAATTTTTGCAGTTTTTTTAAATTAAATTTACGTTGCACTTTTTTTCCGTTTATGCTTTTAATTATTGCTTCTCTCATATTAATTCTAACCAAAAAATGATCAAGGTTTACATCAAACCATCTGCAGGTTTTCACATTTGTTATTAAATTGACGAACTTCTCTTGTTTTCAGTGTTTTATTGTTACAACTTCTCTTGTATTAAGATGTTATATTTTTGTTTATATTTTTTTTTCTCCTGAAATGCGTACTCATTATTTTCATCCTGTTTTCGGTTGCGAATGTAATCAATCTTTGGGAATTATCATTTGTGTTCATATGTTTACTTTCGTTTCGCCTCCTGTTATGTTTATGTATATATATATATATATATATATATATATATATATATATATATATATATATATATATATATGTATATATATATATATATATATATATATATATATATGTATATATATATATATATATATATATATATATATATATATATATATATATAATATATATATATATATATGTGTGTGTGTGTGTGTGTGTTTTTCATGGATTGGAGTCAATAAAAGGGGCTATTGGTTAACTATTCTTTATGTCAAGCTTTCAATTTTGTTTACAATCTTTTTCAAGAGCTTCAAATAAAATTAGTTTTGTTACTAAATCTAAACTGGTAAACATATTAAAAAACCGTTTTAAAAAATATCCAATGAATATTTCTCTAAATTTAGTAGTTTTGAAAAACTTTTTTAACAAATATAATTGAATTTTTGTTAAAAAGTTTTTAGAAGTTTCAAGTTAATAGAAACTATTAAATAATTTCAATTCAAATTTTTTGGCAGTCAATAATCTTCAGCCTAGTCTACCATAAATAGTTTTCTTCTAAAAATAAAAAAAAACTGGAATCAATATTTTCTCAGTACTAATTTCATCAGTGCCAAACTTGTAAAAGTATAAGCCTATTTTTGTAATCGTGTTATTCCACTTATAATATAACGTTAAAAATAATACGGTAATAAAGTAATTAATGATAAAAATGTAGACATAAAAGTTTTTCTTTTTTAAAAAGACTTGTAATATGTTGTAATGTAACAATAATGTGCCTAAAGTTCTTTTTTTTTTTAATCTTGTGTTGGGATAGGAAATATTTTAATGTTGAGTTTTTCATTAGTATTCCAGTAAATTCTGGATTAAAGAAAGAAATTGTACAAGAACATTATTTCATTATATCGAATACTCACTTCAAATTACCACCGAGAAGACTCTACACCTGGAAGTCAAATGTAGAATCAGAGAATAAAATTATTAGGAACCAAATTGAGTTCATTCGAATAAAAAATTGATTTAGAAACTGTAGTAAATTAGCTAAAACTTATCCAGCTGCTGACATTGGGTCTGATCACAATCCCATAGAAGCTGTAACCTAGTTAAAATTAAAAAAGGTGGTCAAAAGGAAGTCTCGCAATAATTGATATAAGCCAACGAGAAAGTAAAGAAAACGGTTAAAAGACAACTGAACGAAAATTTAGTTTGGGGAAATAGTGGTGAGAATGTCGATGAGGACTTAAATAAAATTATAACGGCAGTTAAGGAAATCTATGAAAGGGAATTTAAAAGGCAGTTCAAAGCTTAAAAAGGAGGCTTGGATGACAGAAAACATATTGGATTTAATGGTGCAACAGCAAATATAAAAAACCAACGAAAAACTTTATACAAAAAGAAATTCGACGTAAAATACGAGAAGCAAAGAGTCAACATCCAAAGCCAAACATTGTCATGAAATTGAAGAACTCGAAAATAGATAAGACACGTTTAACATGTATAAAAAAGTGAAAGAAGCTGCTGGTATCTTCAATAAGAGACAAACTGCACTGCTACATGGTAAAGTAATATTTGAATTAGACAAACGTAAAGAATGAGAAAATTACATTACGAACCTATTCGAAGACGATAGGATTAGTTCACCTTCGGATATTACTAACTGTAATAATAATATATAATAACACGCTCTGAGGTAACACGAGCCATACAATCATCAAAAAATGGCAAAGCTACAGGTCCTGATGAAATTCACAAGTTGAATTCCTGATGAAAGTGAAATATACAAGCTTATAAATAATAGCAATGTTTTAGAGGCATAACTTCATTTCTTAATACTATTTATACCAGCTGACACCTACCTAATGGTTGGTCCAATTCATTGTTCATAGCTCTCCTGAAGAAGACAACAGCAAAACCTGTGCTGATTACCGAACCATCAGTTTGTTAAGCCATTTATTGAAAATTTTTCTTAAGGTAATACTTGGTCGTATCTATAATAAATGCGAAAAATACCTATAATAAATAAATAAGACAGTGACACATAGTTTGGTTTCCGTAACGGGTTTGGAACGAGGGAGGCATTGTTTGGAATAAATGTACTTGCTCAAAGATGTGAATATATATGTAGACATGTACTATTGTTTTATGGACTTTCAAAAGGCATTTAATCGGATTAAGAAGCACTCTATATTGATTCTAAGAAGATTGAAGTTCTAAGAGACATTGGTTTGAATGGCATAGACGTTCGCATAATTGCAAATTTGTATTGGAATCAAACATCAGTTTTAGTAGACAGTTTGGAATCACAAACTCTTAATATTAAAAGAGGAGTAAGGGATGCCTCTTGTGGCCCCTGCTCTTTAACATTTACTCCGAAAGAATTTTTAGATATGCACTCTCTGAAAAACAAGAATTTTGAATGATGAAGTCATCAATAATTTGCGATATGCAGACGACACAGCTCGTACCATCTACTCAAGAAGATCTGTAAACATTACTTGACATTGTCGTTGAGAGCTGTAAGGAAGCAGGTCTTAATCTGAACATAAAACTAAAATACTCGTAATAAGGAAACAACAGAATATAAAACTGTCTGTATATATACTTAAATAATATCAAACTTAAGCAAGTTTATTAAATTGTTTACCTTTGATATCAGTTAAACTTTAACGCAGAGAGTCCCGGTGAAATTAGATCCAGAATTGAGCAGGCCAGAGCCGCTTCTAGAAGGATGTCCAAGGTATTGTGTAGCAGGGACGTAAAATTGGCATTGTGGATCCTCTTACTTGGCTGCTACGTGTTCTTAGGCTTATTTTATGGTGTCTAGTGTGAATAAAAGTGATCTAAATCGCCTTGAGCTTTTTGAAATGTGGTGCTATAGAAGAATTTTAAAAGTTACTTTGGTGGACAAGATTCGAAACTCCACAATACTAGAACGTCACAGCAAGACTACTGAGATTATAAAAAGCATCAAGAAGAGAAAGCTGAAGTACTTCGGACATGTAATGAGAAGTCCCAAATATTGATTGCTAGAGATTTAAGAGATTATGAGAATGGTATGGTAATAATAAAAACATGCTATTTAGGGTGGCAGTGAAGTGAATAAAATTAAGATAGCTTTGATTTTAACCAACGTTCTGAAAGGACATGGTACATGAAGAAGAACAAGATACTTATTGGATGGTATATATATATATATATATATATATATATATATATATATATATATATATATATATATATATATATATATATGAAAATCACTAGGTTCTCGGGAAGAACCGCGTTAAGAATTTAAGGCTCTCTAATTGAGCATTAAATTCTCAACGCGGTTCTTCCCAAGAACCTAGTAATTTTCATTCATCTGACCGCGGAAATCTATCCGAACATATATATATATATATATATATATATATATATATATATATATATATATATATATATATATATACATATATATATATATATATATATATATATATATACATATATATATATATATATACATATATATATATACATATATATATACATATATATATATATATATATATATATATATATATATATATATATATATATACGATAACAAAATTGATCTTACGAAAGTTAACTTACGTTTTTCCCACAGCCATGTCAAACCTTATAACCATGTGGTATTTCCAACCATGTAAAAACATTTTTTAACAAATTTCTTGAGTGTCAATATATTTTTTTGAAAAATCCCTTGATTTTTAAAATGTTGTAACTCCAATTAAGAAGGAAAATAAATTTATGTCTTCCCATGACTGCAGTTAGTATGGAGCACAGATTAAAATCTGGATTTTTGTTTTAATAAATATACTATATGCAAATAATACAGAAGGTATTATTAACTCCAAATATTTATCATTTGTTTTTTAGGTATGATGCAAGGCCTATTGTCCAAAGAAGTATTAGGACCGAGCCTAGAAGATTTTGTGCAGAGATTACCAGAATATATCGAAAAAAATAAAGATACTCTAGATAAAAACGATATCGAGCGATATCAGAACCAAAAGAAACTCATGGAGGAAGTAATAGGAGAGTTGAATAAAGAAACAGAAGAAGATACTACTCAGATTAAGTCAGAGAGATTTACTAAAGTTTTGGGCCTTATGCAAAAGGTAAGTTAGTTTATGTGAGTATTAGAATAGTTATTCATATCTTTTTGTTTTTGTTTTTCATTATTATCATACTTTCATTATTATTTGATTTTCATTAAATTCATATTATGGATTAGGCAGATTTCCATTAAATTAATTTTATGTACTATTCTTTTTTTTTGGTGGGTAGTTAGCCACATCTAGTTTTGATATATTTTTAAGAGGTTTAAAAGCTTACTCGGTATGAGTAGCACACAATATATTTTTTTTATATGAAAAGTTAAACAAAACATTATCAAAATGATCTTACTTACTTACTCCGTGGCGTTACAACCCTTCGTGGGTTTTAGCCGACTCGACAACATGCCTCCACTGTTTTCTGTCTTGAGCAACCTCCATCCAATTCTCCACGCCCATAGTGCTTAGGTCTCCTGCTATATTATCTCGCCACCGGAGACGAGGACGTCCGCGTGGTCTCCTTCCAGTTGGGACTTCCTCCCACACCAGTCTTACTGTTCGTTCGTCAGAATGTCTTCTGAGGTGTCCTGCCCGTTGGAGTCTTCTGGACTTTATTTCTTTTATGATGTTGGCGTCTGAGTAAAGTTCTTCGAGCTCTTTGTTAGTTCTTATCCTATATTGCCCTGATGCTTCATCCAGCACAGGACCAAAGATCTTCCTTAGGATTTTTCTTTCCCAAACACATAGTCTCTCTTCGTTTGCCTTTGTTATCGTCCACGTTTCGCTTCCATACATCACAACGGGTCGTATGATTGTTTTATAGACCTGTATCTTAGTACGTCGTGTTAGTTGTTTCGATTTTATAAGGTTTTGGAGGGCTAAAAGACATCTGTTGTCGGCCTGAATCCTGTTGTTTATTTCTTGTGATCCGTTATTGTCTTCAGTTATTGTTGTTCGAAGATACTTGAATTCTCTAACGCGCTCAAAGTTAAAGTCATCGATGGTGATGTTTTGACCGATTCTGTCTCTGCTTTGGTTATTGAGGACCATATACATATATTTCGTCTTGTTTTCGTTGATTTAGAGCCCCATCTTCTCTGCTTCCTTCTCGAACCTCACGAAAGTCTCTTTCATCCTTAATCGTGTGTTTCCTATTAGATCGATATCATCTACAAATGCCAGTAGTAAGTTTGGTCCTTCCTGATGAAATACTGTATTGGGTTTTTCGATTCTTGCACTTTTGATTATGTGCTCGAGAGCTCAGTTAAAGAGTTGTGGTGAAAGTGAATCTTCCTGTTTTAGTCCATTGTTTATTTCAAATGTCTCCGAGTATTGTTGTCCAACTCGCACCTTACATCGTAACCGTTTCATACACATCCAAATCAACCTGACTAGTTTTTTTGGAAAGCTACGTTCCTGCATCGCTGTCCACAGTCTGTCCCCGCATACTCTATCGAATGCTTGTTTAAAATCTATGAACATCTGATGAAGCTCACTATCAAACTCCCAGCATTTTTCCATTATCTGTTTTATTGTGAATATCTGGTCAATAGTAGAGCGGCCCGGTCTAAATCCGCATTGATAATCTTCAACGATTTCTTCTGTGTATGTTTTTATGTTTTTTTCAAAATGATCGCTTTATTATATTGATGTATTAATTTCTTAAAGCAGAATTGTTTTCTTCAGTCCCTACCAAACTTCTTCATCATACCTAATAACTCTATTGGAAAGTGCGCTATTAATTTTATTCAAGTTCACCTTAAATTATTTGACATTTAAAACCTATGTTTTAAATCTAAGTTTATGCTATAAAAACTATAGTCGAAATTTGGTTGTCTATAAGCAAAATATTAAGAGCGTATGCGCAAAATTTCAGGCCAATGCTTTAATAAAATAATCACTACGAATTTTGTGGTAATTTGAAATCTAAGCCAGTCTAAAAAGAGAAGTGTCATTATCGAAATCGTCAAAATTTTCTTCCTAGCTGTAGATCCATATAGTAACTTTTTGAATTAGAGAGACGTATAATTAATATTGTAACTTATGCCAAGAAGTATAACCACATAGAAGTTATTTTAGCTTTGTTGCCACAAGATCTACTTCTAATGAAATTATATAAAGTAAACGTCGTCCTCACCTTTATTGTGTTTCGTTAAATGTAAAAATCATAAAATATATTTCGAGTATAGACCAAAAGATTTTCTTTAACGTCGGTTCTATAAAATGTCGATTTAATATAAATTTAATTACATTACAGCTTCAAGATTATGGACAACCTCCTTCTGAACTAGTAGGAGATTTAGAAGCCCCATTTAGTTTTGATCCCCAAGGAAATCCTATGAATTTCCCCAATCCGGGACAAGCTAACTCAGAATGTAATTTAATGTAGATATACGATAGATGTTTTGTTTTATTGTGTTAAAAATGGGATAAAGGAAGATTTATACTGGTTACCAATATGTTACTGTTTTTAGGTAATGTGTATTCAAGAAATCCAATAAACATTCAAATACTTTACTGTGACAATATGTTTATTACGTTTTGTTTACTCTTTTTGTTGAAATATATCTTCGTTTTTTTATATTGTTTTTCTCTCACTCAAACTCGCTCACATGTTCAAGTAGGAACTCATAGAGTTCGACATTTAAAAAAGCAATAGTAATTTACTCATATTCGGTCATGTCAGAACTTAAAACTTTTGTATCCTGTCAGCTTTTGGGTCTAGAATTTATTTTTGAGATTAATCGTAATAATGAGAACGTAATAATCAAAGAAAAGGATAAATTCAAATACTTGGGGTTTATAATCACGAAAAAGGCAACAACAGAGGAAGAAATTACACAAAGATTAGGACAAACAAGAACAACAATCCGACAACTTAACTCAGTATGGTGGGATAGACACCTAAATATGAAGACAAAAACACAGATTTATAAAACATTAGTGCGAAGTATTATGACATATGGGGCTGAAAATTGGACTTGAAATACCTGCGAAGATGCTGCAGAGTAACAAGAATGGATAGGAGACGTAATGACGAAATAAAGCAAAGAACATCAATAGAAACAGACATACTAACATATATAGAACAAAAAAGACTAAAGTGGTATGGATATGTAAGAAGAACTAGCGACAGCAGATGGATAAAGAGAATAACCGACTAGAGCCCCATAGGAAGGAGGAAAAGAGGACGACCCCGAAGATCCTGGAGGAACTAAGTAGACGACGCCATGAGTAAGAGAGGCCTAAAACGATTAATGGCAAAAAAGACTGGATGACACCAGCTATTCTAAAGATGATAGACGAAAGGAGGAAATACAAAAATAAGAACACAAGCGATTACAAACGATTAAATACAGAAATACGAAGGAAAATAAAAGAATCAAAAGAGAAATGGCTCGAAGAAAAATGTAAAGAAATAGAAGAATTAGAACATAGACATGATTACTTTAATATGTACAAGAAGGTGAAAGAATTTTCATTCATCCGCAAAAAACAACATTGCCCACTGGTAA
This sequence comes from Diabrotica balteata, assembly GCA_918026665.1. NCBI lineage: Eukaryota > Metazoa > Arthropoda > Insecta > Coleoptera > Chrysomelidae > Diabrotica > Diabrotica balteata. Next base: position 65,545,568 of record OU898278.1, read on the forward strand.
ATAACAACGAAGAGTTAATTCATAACACCAAAGATAAAATAGAAGAATGGGAAAAATTTATACAACAGCTGTTCCGAGATGAAAGAATAGACATTACAATAAATAATGTTACTGAAAGCCCACCAATTCTAAAAGTCGAAGTGGAATATGCCATTAAACAATTAAAGACCAACAAAAGCCCTGGACCTGATGAAGTTTATCCTGAAATACTTAAATTGATCGAAAGTAATAACATTGATTTGTTAGTAATTTTGTTTATTACAATCTACGATACTGGGGAAATACCAGAGGAATGGTTAGAATCTATTTTTATTCCCATTCCAAAACAAGCTAACTCCAGGCGATGCGCAGATTTTAGATTAATAAGTCTTATGAGCCAAGTGCTTAAAATTCTATTAAAAATACTTCACAATAGGGTATACAAAAGGTGTGAAAAAGAAGTTGGATACGATCAATTTGGATTCAGAGCCGGAATGGGGATCAGAGAGGCCTTGTTTTCATTACAAGTACTGCTGCCGAAGTGTTACGACCAACAAAAGGATGTCTTTCTATGTTTTGTAGACTTTGAAAAGGCATTTGATCGCTTAAACCATAATAAAATGTTAAATTCCTTGCAGAGCATCAACTTGGATAGTAAAGATCTCCGATTAATTAAGAACTTATATTGGAGGCAGAGTGCCAAGATTAGGATCGACGATCATACATCTAGAAATATTAGTATAAATAAAGGAGTAAGGCAAGGATGCATACTATCCCCTATGCTGTTCAATCTTTACTCGGAACTACTATTCAAGCAAGCCTTGGAAAACCTTTCCACAGGAATAAAAATTAATGGAGAACCAATATCTAGCATAAGATATGCAGATGACACTGTCCTACTGGCTGATACAGACACAAACTTACAGAGGGTTATAGACCACCTTAAGGATGCTTGTCGAGAGTTTGGAATGAAGATCAACGAAAAAAAAAACAAAAGTAATGGTGATCGAAAGAAAACAGAATATCCCCTTACCTATAAAAATAAATGGGAATATTTTAGAACAGGTAAACCAATACAAATACCTTGGCTGTTGGATTAATTGCAAGCTGGACCCAGAACAAGAAATTAAAGCGAGAATTGCTCAAGCTAGGAATAGTTTCTTTAAGATGCGCGTTCTATTCTGCGATACACATATAAATATTAAATTGAGATTAAAACTTGTAAAATGTTTTATCTGGTCTGTTCTTCTCTACGGAGTCGAAACGTGGACTTTAAAAATAAAGAGCCTGAATAGAATCGAGGCATTTGAAATGTGGTTGTACCGTAGAATTTTAAAAATTCCTTGGACAGCACGAAAAACAAATGAAGAAGTACTAGCTAGACTCAATTTAGAAAAAGAACTATTGAGAACAGTCAAAAGAAGAAAAACCAGTTATTTAGGGCATTTGTTGCGCAACGAGAAATACTACATCCCTCAGTTGATAATAAAAGGCAAAATAGAAGGAAAGCGAGGAATTGGAAGAAAAAAATTGTCCTGGCTACGTAATATCAGAAACTGGACAGGACTTGGATTTGAGGAACTCTTAAGAGCAGCTGAAGATAGACAAACGTTTGCCACCATAACCGCTAACCTCCATTGATGGAGACGGCACTTGAAGAAGAAGAAGAAACGATGGAGAATGGGACAACAGAGAGAGAGAGAGAGAGAGAGAGATGGAAACGGTTGAGCGAGGGAAGACAGTGAATACTGTAGAATCCCTGAATATATATGAAGTCAAGAATTTATAAAGCCAATCTAAGACATATACATCAGAAACAAGACCCGACACAGCCACAACATTAAGACTAGTGGAAGCGGCAGAGATGAGATTACTAAGAACAATTACAGGAAATACGCTGAGAGATCGAAAGAGTAGTGAAGACATTAGAAGCAGATGTAATGTACAGTGTATAAACGAATGGACACTAAACCGAAAAAAGAATGGAATAAGCAGAATGAGGGATAAATCACCAATCGGTAGAAGTATCGGACGACCACGCAAAAGATGCAGAAATGCTTATAAAGAGGAAGAAGATTCAAGAATACGATTCTGATACCAATTTCGATATAGAATCTGATCGAAATAAGAAAATTGACACGATGAAGATAACTTTTTTTGATATAAGGTCGAATGCTCGAATAAATGACCTTTGAAAAATTAAAGGCAGATATCGAGCACAATTTTATTAATCAAAACTTGCCCAAGTACTTTCGCTTTCTAAAGCATCATCAGGGCATTTCGTCAAATTTGGACTATCCAGCAATCGCAGAATGTAATAACATGAAATTAAACATAAATTGTACATAACACTGTACTAAACAAGGATAAACAGTTTAAAATTATTCGACGCTACATTCTTGTCGGCAACCGGAGAAAGAATGTTGCCTCTCTCTTCTGTTGAATCTATTTTTATTTCTGGTCATTTCTTTTAACTCATGCAAAAGTTCTTCTGCATATTCCTGTAATTTGTCGATCCATTTGAGATCTTCCTCGTGATCTTCGGCCTTCTACATTTCCTTGAATAATAAGTCTTTCCATCTATCTCAACTATTACCGGCTTAATTGGCTTTTTATAGTTGTGGACAGCACTCAGTACAGTTTTCCAAATTTATTTATTTAGCTCAAGAAATGACTTCTACGTCACAACTTACACTTATGTAAATAAAATATACTCAATAGTTATCACTTATCAGTACTTTTATTTTAACATTCAGAAAGCACTTGTATTTACTTATTTCATTAGAAAATGTCAAATTAGACGATTATCTTATTATCCTTTCAAAAAATATGTTATTCTATTCGAAAATTGCTGATAATCGAATATGTATTTATTTATTTAAAGAAACATTAGAAGACAAATTTATCAAAAATCATAGTGAATAACAAAATAAGCTAAGGAAGAAGATAGTTCCTACAGAATGATTAATATTATCCAACGTATCTCTATCATATAACTATATCCAACAATGTCCTAAAATAATATTGGTTCTTAAAAGATTGTTTTGGGTGGCATGTATCATTCACCTTCTAGATCTGATGCAGTATTTTTAGATAACTTAGAGCAGATTTTTGATGAATTATTTAAAGGTGTAACGATGAGTCCAAGCCGTCACCGTTAAACCAGCGTGCGCGCGAACCAACCCATGAAGTAGGAGTGTATCGACAGTAGAAAGGGAAAAACTAATTACCAAGCTCCGCTATATAAACCGCAATATTTCCTCATAGAGGCAGAATCGACAGGTGTTGACTGAAGGTTCTCTTCTTCCCTACCCCGGCTTGTGGACGTGTTGAGTTCACAAGTTGTTCCGTTCCATTCCGCCGTTACCCGAAGAGCGTGTTGAGCTCTTCATTACCCGTACTCTGAAGCAGTCGTGTTGAGACTGTCGAGGAGTGTCCTATTAACCCGAATCACTTAAGGGACGTGTTGAGTTCCTTTCCGTTCTTTGTACCTATCGTCCGCTGTTATTAAATCGATACAACGTTCACGTAAAATTTCAAAAACACACTCGCTTGCTGATAAGACTAATTTCATATGGCAAGGTCAAACTTAATTTGAATAAATAGGCCAGGTACTGAGAAGACTAAACCAAATTGTAAATATGTACATAAGATTTTTGTCAATTTAATTTAAGGAAGACAATAAAGTTTTATTTTTATTTTGAACTCTGTCTCTGACTGTCCAAAAGCTATCCGGATAGTGACTCCTACGAGAGGACATCACAAAGGTAATGTCAATTGTATTTTAATTGGTGATTTTAATTTGGATTTTTTAAGTGCTAGTTTATGACTAGTTTCTACACTCAGAAAATTAAAGCAATGTTTTTACAATGTGGCATTAAGCAGTTAGTAGCGGAACCTACTAGAATTACGAATTTTAGTGAAACCTTAATTGATTGTGTTCTTGTTAATAATGATCTGGTTAGTTGTTTTGTTCATTCAACTCCCAAGTTGAGTTCTGTCGGTCGAGTTGAGTTGAGATTCAATAATATCGGCCAGTTTTAGTAATAGCTTTCAAAATTTTAATGTCTCTAGTAAACGTTACAAATGTCTTAACGAAGAAATAATATATCAAATCCAAATGAATTTACTTTCTTGTGATTGGGATTTAAATTGTACTGATGTCAATACTATTTACAATGAAATTTTATGAAACAGTCAGACTGTAAAATAGCACCTATTCAAACATGTCAGACCAAAAGTAACATACCATGATTTGATAATGAAGTTTATAGTAAAATTAAAATTAGGGACAAATTATACAAAGATTTTAACTGCTAACATAAATGATAAAAATGCCAAATGGGAGGATTTTAAAAGAGCCAGAAATGTGGTAGTTAATATGTTAAAAGCAAAAAAAGAACAATATTTTTGAAATCGTAGGCTTCCACGGCCAGAGTCAGAATTATAGTTTATTCGTCTTCCGGGTTTGGACCGTGTCATTTGTGAGTGACCCAAAAGTGGGTTCATCTCGACGTTTCGCTACAATTATATGTAGCTTCTTCAGGAGAACAAAGAAAAGGAAAAAAGAAAACAAAAGAACAGGAAGATGGGTAGTTAGCAACGGTAACTCAGTTATTCAACGCAACCAGAGGCGAATACTAACTACCAAATGGGCATTTGGTCACAGTAACTCAACTACTCAACGCAGCCAGAGGTGAAAACCAAATGCCAGGACAGGGATTCACGTCCAACAGCTCAGAACACTAACGCGTCGAGAGGCGTGGAGTGAATCCGACGATTACTCCGCTACCGCTCTATTTATAGTCGCGGTGCCTGTCGTGTCGGGACGTATCGGCACACTTCGTGGCGCGAACGTCAAGAAGCGCGCGCTGGCCAATCATGTGGCTGCATAGTGGTGGCGGGACCGGACGGTGACTCTAGACTGAGATTCCAGATGGGAGACAAGTAGTATCCTTCCTCTCGATTGATATTATGGGGATTTTTTCGGATCTCTAGAGATTCGCGGATTTTCCTGGAATAAAAGAAGGGGCTCTTAGAAATAATATGGGTTTTTTCGAACAATATGGAATGACCGGTTTCTTGGCAGTGTTCGGCAACTGCAGAATGGGAGAAAAGACCTGATCGAATGCATCTTTGATGCTCTTGAATCCGAGTTTTGACGGAACGACCAGTTTCGCCAATATACACATGTCCACATGAACAAGGAATAGAATAGACACCACAGGAAGATAGGGGCGGTAATGAGTCCTTAGGAGAGGGTAGATATTGAGAGATTTTCTTGGGTGGTCGAAAAGTAGTCCTGATACCTTCTTTGCGAAGAATTTTGCCAATCCTATCAGTGACATTTCGAATATACGGAAGAAAAGCCACAGGAGTATTACCCGAAGATTCTGAATTTGTTGTCCTAGGGTGTAAAGGGGGATTTAGATGTCGGTGTGTAATATTTTGAATTGTGGACTTGGAGTAACCATTGGCGACAAGGGTTTTTTGCAGATGGCCAAGTTCTTCTCTAAGGTTGTCGGGTTCAGAAATCGAAATGGCCCGATGGATGAGAGAGTTGATCACAGAATTCTTTTGGGCAGGATGGTGGTGTGATGAAGCATGTAGGTAACGATTCGTGTGAGTCTTTTTTCTATAAACAGAGTGACCCAATCGGCCATTGGGCTTGGAGGTGACTAACACATCGAGAAAGGGAAGGGACCGATTATTTTCTACTTCCATTGTGAATTTTATACTCGGATGTTGTGAGTTAAGATGATCTAGGAAGGAAGAAAGAGTATGTTGACCATGGGGCCAGATGATAAATGTATCATCAACGTAGCGGAACCAGACTTTTGGTTTTAAGGGGTAAGATTCTAGGGCTAAAGACTCAAAGGCTTCCATGAAAATGTCAGCAATGACAGGGGAAAGGGGAGAACCCATTGGTGTTCCAGATATTTGTTTGTAGAAATTGCCTCTAAAAGAAAAATATGTTGAAAGGAGGCATTTTTCGGCAAGATCTGCCAAAACCAAAGACTTGTTATCATTGGTCAAGTGATCTCGCAGAACAACTAGAGAGTCATGTATGGGGATATTGGTAAATAGGGATGATACATCGAAACTGACGAGAATATCTTGGGGATCGACTGTGAGAGAGGAGATTAAGGTGATGAAATGTGTGGAATTTCGGACATAAGAAGAGGTACGACCAGTATAGGTCTTAAACTGATTGGACAAGTACTTAGCGAGTTTGTAGGTAGGAGAGTTAATCGTAGTCACAATGGGACGAAGAGGTACGTTATCTTTATGGATTTTCGGAAGACCATAAATTCTGGGGCAGATGGAGTTTTTTGGAACTATGGACTTCTTAACATCATCGGAAAGATGATGTTAAGAAAGAAAATCTCTCAATATCTACCCTCTCCCAAGAAAATCTCTCAATATCTACCCTCTCCTAAGGACTCATTACCGCCCCTGTCTTCCTGTGGTGTCTATTCTATTCCTTGTTCATGTGGACATGTGTATATTGGCGAAACTGGTCGTTCCGTCAAAACTCGGATTCAAGAGCATCAAAGATGCATTCGATCAGGTCTTTTCTCCCATTCTGCAGTTGCCGAACACTGCCTAGAAACCGGTCATTCCATATTGTTCGAAAAAACCCATATTATTTCTAAGAGCCCCTTCTTTTATTCCAGGAAAATCCGCGAATCTCTAGAGATCCGAAAAAATCCCCATAATATCAATCGAGAGGAAGGATACTACTTGTCTCCCATCTGGAATCTCAGTCTAGAGTCACCGTCCGGTCCCGCCACCACTATGCAGCCACATGATTGGCCAGCGCGCGCTTCTTGACGTTCGCGCCACGAAGTGTGCCGATACGTCCCGACACGACAGGCACCGCGACTATAAATAGAGCGGTAGCGGAGTAATCGTCGGATTCACTCCACGCCTCTCGACGCGTTAGTGTTCTGAGCTGTTGGACGTGAATCCCTGTCCTGGCATTTGGTTTTCACCTCTGGCTGCGTTGAGTAGTTGAGTTACTGTGACCAAATGCCCATCTTGGTAGTTAGTATTCGCCTCTGGTTGCGTTGAGTAACTGAGTTACCGTTGCTAACTACCCATCTTCCTGTTCTTTTGTTTTCTTTTTTCCTTTTCTTTGTTCTCCTGAAGAAGCTACATATAATTGTAGCGAAACGTCGAGATGAACCCACTTTTGGGTCACTCACAAATGACACGGTCCAAACCCGGAAGACGAATAAACTATAAACAATATTTTTTTTGATAAAATCGATAGGTATAAAAATAACTCTAGACTTATGTGGAAAACGCTAAAACACTAATTAACAATAATTGTCAAAAATTCCTGAAACTATCGACTCTGGAGAACTATGGAGTTATGATAATCAGAATTTGTATCCTAGTATACATGAATTTCGGTTACTGTCACTGAGTGACTTGAAAGTCATGGTAAAGTCGTTAGATAATAGGAGTAACATTAATGAAATATTAAACTCCAAAATATTAAAATGAGTTTTTTGTAACTTGTGGTCACGTTATTTTAAATTTTATAAATACTTATCCTAGATCATCAAAAATTCCAGATTTATTAAAAATCAGTACAGTTGTTCCAATACCAAAAGTTAATAATACTATTAAGGCGGATGAATTTAGACCTATAAATCTACTTCTGCCCATTGAGAAATTATTAGAATTGGTAGTATATGATCAAGTCATGGACGGCATTGATAAAAATGAAATCTTAATGAATACTCAGTCAGGTTTTCGTAAAATGAATTCATGTGAAACTCCACTGCAACTTTCACTTTGTAAATTCAGGTCTGAATTGGGCAATGATAATTATGTAGTAGTAGTATTCTTTGATTTAAAAAGAGCGTTTAAAACTATTGATCGTAATATACTTCTCACTAAATTAGAAGGCTATAGTATTGGAGGAAATGTTCTTGAATGGTTTAAAGATTACTTATTGGATAGAAATCAACAAGTGAGGATTGATGATATTACTTCTTCTGCAATTAGTGTTAATATTGGGGTACCTCAAGGTAGTGTCTTAGGACCCCTTTTGTTTATATTGTATTTAAATGATATAAACTTGTTTGTTAAATGTGATTTCTTTAATTTGTATGCAGCAAACACACTACTTGCATGTTTTGATTCAAACTTAGAAAATGTTGTATCTAAAATGAATTCAGCATTGGAGTCTGTTAATAAATACTTAAAGATCAACAAACTAAAGTTAAATGTGTTAAAGACAAAGGCTATGATAATAATAACTAAATATAAATACTGAAATATTGATATTAATACTATTAATCTTCAAATTGACATTGACAAAATAGAAATCATCACAACAATTAAGTACCTTGGTTTTCAGTTGGATAATTTATTGTCTTTTAATGACCATTTTAATTACATATCAAAATAGATTTCTAAAAAATTATACTTTTTTTCAAGAATATCGAAAAATTTGTCAACTGCAACTAAAATTGCAGTTTTTAATGCAATTATTCAACCACACTTCGATTTTTGCTCATCAGTTATTTTTATCTTCAATTTAAATGAATCGGCCCAGTTGCAAAAATTACAAAATCGTGGAATGAGAATCATTCCTGGTGGAAACAGATATGCACCTATAGCAACAATGCTTATCATGCTGCAGTGGGATTTAGTTCAACAAAGGGTCTTTTACCTTACAATGGTGCTCATTTATAAAATTCTAAATAATTTGGTTCCTGCTTACTTTTGTGAGTTTATTACACGGAATTGTGATATTCACAATTACCCTACTCGAAGTAAGTGCAATTTACACATTGTGAAAACAAAAAAGACGGCTTCAAGAAACTCTTTGTTGTTTAAGGGTTTTGATCTTTTTAATAAGCTTCCTCAAACAGTTAAAAATTGTTCATCTTTACAAATGTTTAAAAACAAATTAATGAACCATATTAAAAGCACAAATAGTTAGGTAGTTATTTTGTTGTCATGTTTCATGTTATATATTATTGTTTTATATTTTTTAATAAGTGTCGATACTATATTTTAAGTGTAATTGTTATTTTTATCTATATGGATGTTATAAATTGATTAATCTTATCTTTCTTTAGGATTGACACATTCCATTTAAAATTTCAATATTTACTGAGTTTCCACAGACAAGTGTATATTTCACCTCTCGCTGGGAGTGGATACAACCCCAACTCGGAGGTGGAAAAAGGTGATAAAAAAAACACGGTAGTAGCTAGAATAGTGAATATTAAGACAAAAGTTTTATCTGGAGTATTTTCGAAAAGTCAATATTTTCTTAATTATTGGACAAAAAAGAAGGTTTAAACGATTTTTCGCGAATAACTCCAAAAGTTTAGATTTTATCGGAAAAGTTGTTTGAGTATAAAATAAAGCTTATAAAACAAAGAGATTTGTTTTTGATTGTTACCGTAAACTTAAAAATCCGCTTTTATTTTTTGTGACGCAAAAAGTAACAAATTTATTCCCGCCAAAACCACCCTGGTAGAACATATTCACTTACAATTTACTTAATTTTTATAAAAACATTACATTTTGGAAATTTAACTGGTTTATAAGGTTTAGTTTTGATAAAGTCTGAGTTTAAAGTGAAGACACTATTCTCGGAATTTCTCAAAAAATCCCCTTTGTTTCAAAATAACGCAACAACTGAAAAAGATACATAAAAATCCTGGAATATAAAAAACAACTGTTTTTTTTATTTATTTTTTATCTATAGACATAAAATTTAACGAGATATGACTGTTTAAACATTGTATTTGCATGAGTTTAGCACCATCTTTAAGCCCTTTTAGCGCAACTCTTTTTAAACCAAAGGGCTTGAAAAAAATTAATGTTTATCATGAAATGAAAAAGACAGTCAAGATTTGATTTCACGTACAAAGCGTCTATGTATCTGTTTATACGTATTTCGCCCTAATAGGGCTCATCAGAACAGCTAGTTCGATTGGTTTCGAAACTATTTTACGGATTTATTATCAGATGTCGCTATTGCGTCCATATCGAAGCCATTTTAGTGTTGCTTCTTAAAGACAGAAAAGATTTATTTTTCACGTTGAGAACGCCTATGAATAGCTCTTCTGATGAGCCCTATTAGGGCGAAATACGTATAAACGGATAGACGCTTTGTACGTGAAAAATCTTGACTGTCTTTTTCATTGTATTCGGATCTACTCTGTATGAGTACAAGAAACCAATTCGCTAAGGATTTCTGCTTAGTTGAGGAGACATGTCGTGGAATGCAAATTTTAGATTCCCCATGTCTCTATTAACATCTTTATCAACGTCTGTTTTGCCTTGCAATTTTTAGAAGGCTCAGATTAAAAGCAGAAATCTAAATTGGTTTCGAAACTATTTTACGGATTTAATATTTATCACTTTATAGATTTTAAAATAAACTACATGTTTTTCAGCTATTCAATATCATATGTTCGGATTTTTGTACTCGATGAATAAGAATCTACTTCCGAACAGCCATAACTTGGTTAATATTAAGTTTACGGTAATAATAATCATTTAAAAACATGCTGTTTTGACGTATAATGTGTGAACTTTTAGTCACAAATAACTCCAAAAATATTGGCTTTTCAAAAAAAAACTCTAAAAATATGTTTGTCTTAAAATTCGCTATTATAGCGACTACCATGGTTTTTCTTTGACAAACTTTTACCATCCCCGATTGGGTTGGTAACCACCTCAAGAGGTAAAGCTCATATTGGCATGGGGTAGATTTTGATCTTAAAGATATTTTCTATCTACTATATTTTTCTATATGAAAATCCATATAAAAAGAATTGTGAACAGATAACGGTTATATCCTGTACTATATAAACTGTCACAACACGAGTCAATACCAAACCTAAACATTCCACAAATAGGAATAAAAATATTGAAAAGCCAGAAGAAAACAATAATTATTGTACACTACACAAATTATTGTTACAGTGCCAACAACTAAAAAAAGTGATGTCAAGGTTGGTTTATGGATATTTTTGTAATGAAACACGTTTTCCACTGCCACATTAATTATCAATTTTAATCTATTATCGTTGGTTACATCTTGGAAGACTGTGTGTACCGACATACACTTCTTAGCGTGTCCCTTTTCCAATCTGGACGTTCATATCTACTGTAAAAAACTACAACTAGGAGTACACCGTACTCGTCAGTACAAGGGTATAGGTTAAAAATGTAATAAATGCTGTTCTTTTTTTCTGGATGACACAGGTTCCCGTCCATTGCATCCCTTGTACCACTATAACATCTATTTGGTAGTTTCGAACATGATCTTGGAGCCTCTTCTGTCCTCCGGTGCTCTACGGTTCTTATTTTCTAAGAAACTTTACATCGTTGTCCTTAATTCGATACCTAGAGCGTCGTTTTGAATTCAGTCCGAATTTTTTAACTGGAGATTATGTAACAAAATTATTTTTATGGGAAGAAGTTGTTAGCCTTGCTTAATCCTCCTCCTTTATAGAGGCTCGAGACTGGCAGATGCTTCACTTGTACTGAAGAGATCCACTCAACAATAGACGGAGTTTTTCTACTCCATAATTAAAAAAAAATGACGTTGATCCCCTTTTATGTTATTTACGTTCTATAAATTAACTTTCTCAAAGTAAACAAAATCCATATTTTTTTAAATTTTATACTTAGCGTATAGCAGGAATATTCTAAAAGGGGTAGTAAACAGTAAAAAAAAAATAGTAAACTTTTTATTTTTATAAAAATTCTCTATTTTAACAATAGATAACAAAATATCATAAATATTTGAATGCAGAGAAAATGGTAAAATTTCCCTGAGATGCACTCAAAATATCACAATTTTACAGTTTTTTTAATATTAAAATTTACGAAAATAAATACAACACGTTCGAGAGCAGTCAAAATAGTGAAAAATAAATGCAACTCTATCCGATAGGTATTCAGTTTGAAGACAATAGTAACTTATATCTAAACATGCTACCACAAGATACGCCAGAATGAATAAGGTAAATGGCTGACTGAAGAATATAATTTACATCCCCAACAAAATACTGTCAATTTTTTGTTAAAAAGACTGCCAACAAATTATATCGATTTAACAGTATTTTTGTAGATAGATTTTTTACAGTACTGAAACGAAGGGTAGTCCTTAAAAACTCTGGACGAAAAAACCAAAACGTGAATGCTATAAATGATAAATTACAATCTCTTTTGTAAGGTGATCGTCTGGTCCAATATCATGGAGTAAGTTATTTTTCTATAAAAACTTTTATTTAAAAAATCTTTTATAAAAGATATATATATATATATATATATATATATATATATATATATATATATATATATATATATATGTATATATATATATATATATATATATATTTATTAAATTGCTCTTTCGTGTTAATTAATACATATTTGTTGTTAAATTTAAATGATGTTGAAGTCTTGAACATATTTACATCATCACAACGAATGACTCCCAGGGGTTGCCAAACGAAGAGAAGGTATCTCTATGGGTCCTCGATAAAAACTTTGAGTCGTTGAATATGTTTAAAACTACATCATTTAAATTTAACAACAAATATGTACTAATTAACAAAGTTAACATCATTTAAAGGGTTTTTACATCTAGTAGTTCTCTGATGTAACCCGAAAAGGTATATACCTTGTATAAAGGATTAAAAAAAAAGTTTTTATGATTCATGGTATACAACCAACTACAGGAATTAAATTTTCCTTGTAGATTTTATTTTTCTATACCTATATCACGTGTATCCTTATTCAAGTTTAAAGAAATAGTTGTGTATTATGATGTCAAAACAGTTCAGTAACATTCCGTTTTAGTTAAAAAGTTAGTAGTTATTGTAATTTTTGTAATTTAATTACAAATTCAGTAAAATTTTCACAATACAATTTGCATGGTGATATGTTAACAATAAAATATTTAATGGTTCTGATTTGTAGTTTAACTTTAAGCACTACAAAATTTTTAACGAACCTACTAAAATGTATTTTTTTTTTTCACGTAGCAACCCCACTTTTATGTCGATATTGTATATGGATAATACAAAAAGCAATGAAATGATTTAGACTAATTTGTATCTTAACTGAGCAGTCAGCCACATCCATGTAATTATAGTTAGAAAACATTCGGCTTTTGGTGTTTTAGGATTCAACAAACGAATAAACAAGAAAGACAATCGTTTGGTATTAGCCTAATGCACCATATAACAACTACTTATACAGTAACCTATCGGTCTGGCTTAGTATTTTTATCAATATCTAATTTACTGTCGTTGCTTTCACTTGATGCTTTTTGTTTTGTACTTTCAAGCTTAACTTTGATTGGTTTCGGATCTACAGATAAATTGATTGGTTTCCGATCTACAGATTGATTGTTTTCTAGAACTTTCAATCCGACTGGAATATATGAATCTTCTTTTTCTGAGTGATATATACTCTTCGATTCTCTTCTTTCTTGTTCGGATTGCCATTCCACCTTAAAATCGAAAAATAATTATTAGATTATGTTATATCTAAAATGAAAATGGATATTACCTTTTGCCTATGTTGTTTAACATGGTCCTTAACTTTATCCAATACCATTTTTTCAGTAAGCACTCCATCTTCAGATGAATAAGCTGCTGCCTGCCATGACACACCCAGTTTTGCTATTTCTCTACCTGACATCCCTTCTGTCATTCTTGCCATTTTGCTACACAATGCACTATAGTCGAAATTATCCACTTTTAGTCTCCTGAAAAGATGATTTAATAATTTTTTCATTTATAAAAGGTAATCACAAAGAAAAACCTTAAATTTGTACACACATAAAGATTATTTAGATTGCTAAAAATATATATGTCGTAAAGTAATAAATTTTAACATTCCCATTGTCAATCGTCAGTAAGAAATAATTATGAATTAAGAATTAATAATGCTAGCCAGTTATCAACCATTAACTTTTTCATCTATCGAAAGTATAAGCACAGATGGCTGTAAAAAATAATAGACAACAGTCTAACATTCCCTTTTTTATTTCCCATAAGCATAATCCCTTAAGAAAGCCATACAGATAATTTTTCCAACTACGCACTTTCAAATATCTTCTCTCATAAGATCTACCAAATACTCATCAAATATAGTCTTGTCTTCCAACTCTACTGCAACAGAATAACTTCAATAAGACATATGAAGACATTGGGAAAACACATCTTAAATCTGGATATAAAGAAATATAAGTGCCAATTAAAATTCATCAACGATTATCTCGAATATTATTCAATATGTATAAAAAATACTGATTCACGCTAGGGCTAGTTAGTTTTGTGCTAGTCTGTAGTTTAGAATAAAACAAAGCAATTTTAAGGATCTGTTTATAATTATTGTTGGATGCGGTTTCAACGAGATTTAATTATTGTCTTGATCTTCAATTTGTTTTTTCTCTGATCCGCTTATAAAAAATTTAAAAATATTCGCAGAGCTCTGAATAAGGAGAGACCAATGATTGGCATATATTTCTACTATGCAAAGAATAAATAAAGCACTTAACAATCCCCTTAGCGAGAATCGTTGTAGGAGGAATTTTTGATTGCGTCATTTTTGTGTGATAATAACAGTTGGTTTTGTATGCAGTGAAATAGTGTCTTTAAAGTGATGTAGTTTTATCTTTAATGTTGGTGAAAGCAGAATTCCTCGCAAGTTTTTAACTTTATTAGAACCTGCCAAAGCAGATTCAATCACAATGTTGAATATTTTCTTATGGTGAATGAAGGAAATGTACCCGATTTGTTTTTAATTTTTTTTTTTTTTCATATGTATTTAGTGCAGTAAAGTGCTTCGTTTTTTTATAGGGTATATCCATAAAAGCGGGAACGCATTATAAAGTCGCGGGCGCGGCTCTCCTTGTCGCATTCTAGTCCAGCTTAGATTCTTTACGATATTTTTAATATTCATGAACGCATTTGTATGTCGCGGACGAGTCACAGTCCCGACGAGGACTCGATTCAGTCTTTGATGAGAGTCTAAAAACGCTTCCGTCGCGATTTGTCAAGTCCTCGACTCTATAGTGCGCGTATACACAGGGACGCGAACACATCACAACTTTGACTTGTCTTGTATTCTCGACAATAAACGAAAGCGCTTGGCTATTATTAAACAAACTCAAACCGTATGGGTAAGAACCGGTAATCCATTTTACTTTATTGTTACACATTTTATCTCAAGTATGTTTTTGCAAATAAATTTTGGTACTCTATATATCTTTGTTTTACTACTAACCTTAGACACCCAGCCAACCTTTCAGTTGAGGGAATATAACGCCGAAAATTTTTTATTTTGTAATTGAATTCCTTCTCTAGCAGTTTTTCCAGTTACCTAAATTTTTCAACTGACATTCGAAACGACTGTTTAAAACATATTTCGTATACATAATCTGTCGAATTGTGTATAAAATTCGTCTTCTAATGGCCGGGATAGATTGATTGGATGTATCCAGTATTTTCTCTTGGGTTTTTAAATTTTCCTTTCTTCTTGTTCTAATATAGCAGCAAAGAAAAATAATTCTTCCAAATTCTCACAAGCCATTTTTCTTTTCACGTTACTCAATCAATATGAACAACACTGTGATTATCGAAAAACTGTGAACTTCTACGTAGACTGCGAAGAGTCCGCGACTGCCAAGTGTGAATAATGAAGTACGAGTCTCGGACTGTCTTGTTCGCGACGAGTCACGTCCGCGACTCTCTAATGCGTTTCCGCCTTAATAACTCTTTAAGTATTTTTGAATAACCTTTGTTTTTTATGTACAACACAAAATTTTAATGTATATTATTAGAAGCGTAAATTCTCATAACTGCGTATCATGATATGATAATGATCAAGGTTTTTTTCATCAGCAACTTTCTTTTTAATTTTACTTTTTTTAGTTTTTTTATCGAGATCATCTTTAATACAAATGTTTTTACCAGCTTTAACATATTATCGAAAGATATTCATATTTAACGTTAGATAAAGATGTAAAAATGTATTAATTTAAAATGGACATTTGTTTGTAAGAAATTTGTATTTTTTAATTTCTCTCACAATCTTTCTTTTGGGAAACAACAAAATAATTCTGAAAGGAATGTAAAGCCACCATATAAGGTAAGTGTGTTTGTTTCTTGGTTAAGGTTTACAAAATTTGCAATTTTTTTTGTATCTTTCTTAAACCAATCTTCTCATGTAAAATATAAAGTTTTCCTCGTCCCTCGAAAAAAGATCAGGTGGCGCCCTTTATTTTCCTTCTTACTTAGTACCAAATTTTTGTCCACTTCCCTTTCAGTTGATACGTTGAAATTTTTTTTATCTCGATATTCCCCATGCTAGATTTATAGATCATCGGCCAAAGCTTGCCATTGTGTCTTTCAAAACACCTGAGTGCTGGTTTGCAAAGTGAACATACTTGGACCTGAAATTCTACATTTCTCGTTTAGTTCTAAGCCTAAACGTCCGCTTGAGTCAACTATTGTGCTACCCTACCCTAACTTCTGGGCATTTTCATTAATCCTCACTATCCACCCAGGCCTAAAGTTTGTTACACCCTGACTACCGTAATATGTAAAATTTTAAGACCCTACAGCTTTATGATTTTAAATATACTATTTGTCCACACAAATATAGAAAATAACTTTTCGAATAAATATCTTTGTGTGTTGGATTAAACCTAAAAAATTTACCTTATTCCTTCTGTAGCTGGTTCCAATACAAATTTTTGAAAATATAACCTTATCAGACGTTCTCTCTCCTCCAAACCTGGTAAGTCAAACTCAACCATTTCATCGAGACGATCATTAACGGCCCAATCAAACTGTTCAGGCGTATTCGAGGCTAACACCAACATGAATTTGGAATTTTGTTCACCTGTACGGTAGAGAAACGCGTTCAAGGTAGCTCTTAGGTCTTCTGAGATATTTTCTGATGATCGTTTTCGTAGGAATGCGTCTGCTTCGTCCACGAACAAAATTAGACCTAAAAAAATAATCGGTAAGTAATCAAGGGTATTGCAAAAAAAACCTGTTAAGTTGTTTCATAACTATAATCGGAATCCCACTATAGAAACATAATATTTGGGAGTCTCGTTCGAAACACCGAACGATTAACACGTATAGCAATCATAGTAATTAGTGATAATCGATTTTTAATATTAACAAGTTTAAAATAGGTCATAATTTTTACCTAAGTTATAATCAAAATTTATCAATATCAATAGTTTTCTAAGCAAAAATTATGTAGTGATAAAGTGTGTGAAATTTCCATGCAACATTATAACTAAAGTAAGACATATATTATTTTATTTTAAAAGTAAATAAACAGTTTATTAAAAAGTGAGAAATAAAAACAAAAGACAGGTTTTTCACATTATCGTAATATTTCGTGCCTCTTATCAGTTGGACCTGCTACAAGGCAGGTCCGGCCTGAGGGGGCACATATAGTTATTGAAAAATAATGGAACTACAAAATATTTCTCCTAATATTACTAACACCAACTCTAACAATCAACAACATAGTTATTCGAGAGCCATGAGCCAACCAAAATTCCCATCAAAAAATCAAGCTATAGTTTTCAACTCCCTTAATGGAATAAAACTAGAGGAGTATCTTATAGCCATCGGAAGAAAAATTAATCCAAAAAATATACTTTTCTCGTCTAGGATATCTAACAATAGAATATGTGTTTATCTATCCAGTGTGACAAAGGTCGACGAATTCATGAACACTGATAATGGAATAATTACAGTAAACTCAGAACAAATTCAAACTCGCAGATTTATTACTCCAAGCCAACGTTTATTGTTATCGAATGTGTGCCCATCTATCCCACATGATTGTATAGAATAAGAACTCAGAGAACAAGGCTATAACTTAGTATCTCCTTTAAATTTTCTTAGAATTGCCGCAACCAACCCTGAATACAAACACATTCTTAGTTTTCGACGCTACATCTATATCTCACCTCCCAACAATACAGTTCCAGACTCGATAGTACTATCTCACGATAATATATCATATCGCATTTTCTTGTCTCATGAAAGTCAGCTGTGTTCAAAGTGTAACCAAACAGGCCATTTCTCAAATAATTGCTTAACAGCAAGTCCAGAGCCTGCAAACAATACCAATATCCCTACCACTCGAAATGAAATCCTATCAATGAAAATCCCTATTACGACAGACCAAGAAATAAATGATAAATCTTCACCTTCCCAACCTTTAACCCATAACATAGCACCAAATACACAATATAATAATAACGAAATAGAAAAACAACCAACCACAGAAATTTCCTTGCCCACCTCAGAACAAATGGAATCAGAATATTTACATAAAACAAGTTCCAAACGTAGTATTACAGAAGTAATAACACCTCCTCCATCCTCACAAACTGAAGTTACATTTGCAGTACCAACTACTCAGAGAAAGAAGAAAACTAAAACTATTACTGAAGAAGAATCATCCTTGGCCAAAACACACCAACCAAAATCTAATGAAATATTGCCGTTACTGGAACCAACTAGGAGAATATTCGAAGAAGAATCGTTAAAACTCAGTTTTGACCAAATGGTCGATTTCTTTGAAAATGTTAAAGGAAACAAAGATCCCATAAGCTTAGTTAAAACATATACGGAGAACGTTGATGATTTTTTGAAACTATTATCTAAAATTCACCCTTATTACACCGATCGAAGTATGAAAAACAGAAGCACGAGAATAAGACGTAAGATTATGAAACAACTAAAAATGGACCCGGTAGCGATGAAGATACTTCTGGAAGAAGAATCCGACACCTCTTTCGATTCATCGTAAAGCATATAATAAATAGAAACAGTGGCGTCCATAATACAATGGAACGTAAATGGCTTCTACAGTCGCTTCGAAATGTTAAAGCACATTATCTCTGAAATCAACCCATTGATACTTTGTTTACAAGAAACCAACTTTAAAGATTCCAACCACGCATTCAAGTTTCAAGAATATACAAATTTTTTCAAACACAGACAAAACGCTGAGATAGCTAGTGGCGGGGTTGCTATTTACGTCGATAAAAAATATGAAGCTCATCAATTACATATCAACACAGAACTTTGAAGCAGTAGCTATTTCAGTAAACATGGAACAAAAAATCAATATTTGCAACATATATTTACCTCCAGATCAAACCATACACCAAGAAGATTTTGATAACCTATTGCAACAAATTCCCAGCCCTCGTATTATTTTAGGCGATTTCAATTCACACAACCGTATATGGGGCTCAACAAAAACTAACGCTAGAGGCAAGATAGTGGAAGTTATTATGACCTCACAAAATCTTAATCTTTTAAACGATGGTAGGCCCACGAGGTTTAATATTCAAACGGGTAGTCAGTCAGCCATTGATGTATCGTTATGTGATCCAACATTATCCCCAACTCTAGAATGGGACGTTATTCCGTACCTATACGGAAGTGATCACTACCCCATTAAAATTGCGTTTCCACAACAAAAAGACTCCAGTACTGCTACTACTGCATCAAAATGGAATATTAAAAATGCAAACTGGGAAAATTTTACAAAATATGTACAAAATGAAATAAACAACATAAAAGATGTTACTCTTAATGACATAGATAAAGACCTAGATACCTTCATATCAATAATCAACAAAGCAGCAGAAAATCATATTGGAAAAACAAAAACACTAAAATATCATAAACCTTTACCATGGTGGTCCTCAGAATGCAAAGAAGCCGTAAAAACATATAAAAGAGCTTTCAATAGGTTTAAGCATCATAAAACCAATGAAACTATGACAGAATACAAAAGACGTCGAGCGGAAGCTAGATATATTCTTAAAAAATGCAGGAAAACGTCATGGCAAAAATTTATTTCAAGTATAAATAGTTTTACTCCAGCAAGTAAAGTGTGGCAAAATATGAGAAACATATCTGGAAAAAAATGTTCAAACAAAATACCTTTCCTAGCAAAAGATAACAAAATTATAACCGACCGAAATGAAATTGCTGAACTATTCGCCAGTGAATTTGAGACCAATTCCAGTAACGATAACTATCCACCGGACTTTAAGCTTAAGAAAGAAAGCGCAGAGAAAACAAAGTTGGAGTACCACTCTCACGAGTATAATATACTTAATGTCCCGATTACAATGCAAGAACTCAAGGATGCCCTAATGTCAAGTAAAAATTCCGCTCCAGGTCCAGACGGTATACCATTAATTTTTTTGTTAAACCTACCAGAAAATGGAAGGTCTTGGCTATTAAAATTGTACAATTTTATTTGGACAAATCAGGTTTTTCCATCTGTATGGTCAGACAGCATTATAATACCTCTGATCAAACCCAACAAAGACAGAACAAATATAGACTCGTACCGTCCTATATCACTCACTAATGTAGCATGCAAAGTTCTAGAAAAAATTATAAACAAAAGACTGATGTGGTACTTAGAACAAGAAAAACTTTTGATTCCTCAGCAAAGCGGCTTCCGTCAAAATAGATCATGCGTAGACAACTTAGTAGATTTAGAGTCAGAGATACACGAAGGTTTTGCAAATAATCAAGAGACCATCGCAGTATTCTTCGATATCACCAAGGCATACGACACGGTTTGGAGATTTAATATTATATCAAAATTACACAAATGGGGAATCAGGGGTAATATGCTAAGATTCATAGAAAACTTTCTTCAGTCAAGAGCTTTCTCTGTTCGCGCCGATAATTCCACTTCATCAAAAAAAATTCAGAAAAACGGAACACCTCAGGGGTCAGTTATGAGCCCAACTCTTTTTCTCGTGGCTATCAACGATATACTGGATCACTGCTCCCCGCTAGTTAAGGGAAGACTATATGCCGACGATCTGGTTCTATTTGCAAAGGGCAAGAATATGAGAATGATTCAAAAACACCTACAAGAATCTATTTATAAATTAGTGATATGGTCAATGTCAGTAGGCGTGCAATTCTCCCCACTAAAAACAAAATGCATGCTTTTCTCAAGAAGGCACCGGCCACAGAGAACATCTTTAAAACTGTATGGCGAGCCGCTCAAATTCTCAGAAAAAATTAATTTTCTCGGAATGGTATTAGACCAAAAACTAACATGGAAACAACATATTTTAGAAATAAAAAAGTCTTGCCAAAATGGATTAAATGTAATGAAAACATTATCAAATAAAAAATGGGGATCCGACGAAACCACGTTATTAAATATTTATAAGTCACTCGTTAGATCAAAAATAGATTATGGGGCTATTGTGTATGCCTCCGCTAAAAAACATGTTACCAAGCGACTTGAAGTCATTCAGAACACAGCACTTGGCATTGCCATAGGTGCATTTAGAACCACACCAGTTAAGAATCTCCAATGCCTCACAGGAGAGCCACCTCTTAATCTACGAAGAAATTATTTATGCCTTTCGTATGCAGCATCAGTCGCTAGCAACAAATTCCACCCAGTATTTCAAAATGCATTTACGGACCGTTACCTAGAAGCTTATAACACAAGTAGGTTCGATCCACCATTCTACGAAAGAGTTCGAAGAAATTTAAAAGATCTACAACTCCAAATTTCTGACCTCTTTCCTTCAAATGTAAAAACTCCACCTCCCTGGTTAATCACGATTCCCGAAATCAATACGACGCTACTCCAATATAACAAATCAGATACATCACCCACTGTAATCCGACAGTCATGTTTAAAGGAACTCGAGACTTACGGGAAAAGCTTTTGCATTTATACAGATGCCTCCAAATCTGCAAATGACGTAGGAGCAGCATTTGTCACTCCATATTCCTCTTCCCAATTTAAATTAATGCCAGCCACTTCTATATACACAGCAGAATTATATGCAATATTACAAGCCCTCATTCATATCAAAAGTACAAACCATTCTTCTTCCGTCATTATCACAGATTCTCTAAACTCCTTAACAACAATCGGTCAACTATATACTAAGAACCCTATAGCCTTACTTGTCAAGAAAGAACTTGCTGCCTTACAAGAATCTGGTTCAGAAGTCAAATTTATGTGGGTTCCATCTCACACGGGAATACAAGGTAATGAAAACGCAGACCTCCAAGCAAGAGAAGCTACCAAAAATGATCAAGCTATAATAGTGTCAAAGACTATCTGCAGTGATATAAAACAGTTCGTTAAAGAAAAAGTGATTAGTGCGTGGCAAAATAAGTGGAACTTATCGGAATCTAAATTAAAAGAAATTAAATCGACAGTGAAACCGTGGCGCCTAGTGAACTTAAAAAGAGCTGACCAAGTCAAAATTTCTCGACTTCGATTAGGTCATACCAATATTACTCATAAGCACCTAATAAGTAAAGAAGACATTCCAGTGTGTGATTACTGTCAAGTCAATATTACTGTTAAACATCTTCTAACAGAATGTGGAAAATATACAGTTAACAGACAAAATGACAATATTTCCAGTGACTTAAAAACAGTATTAGGTGAACATTTAAATACTAAAAACTTAATTAGATTTCTAAAAGAAACATCTTTATATAATTTAATATAATGTACCTAACTAATGTAAACTAATGTCGCTAATGACCCAGGTGGTTGAAGCGACTATTATTAGTAAATAAAAAAAAACATAATATTTATTTATTAACATAATAATTATTTAAGGTTTATTTTCAATTTTTGGTAATGCTAACAGTAATGCAGATATTAACAGACGTATATTTCTAACAAATACATACTATGGATTAAAGAAACTTTTAACAACAAACATAGGCACAAAAATAACGAAAATATTAATATACAGAACTCTTATCAAGCTCGTCCTCACTTACGCATCAGAAACATGGATAATGACGAAAAGCGATGAGAACCGTTTAGGCTATTTTGAACGTAAAATCCTCAGAAATATTTATATATAGCCTTATTAATTCTAAGCTTTACTGCCTTTATAGTGAACCTAGTCTTGGTAGGTCTATAAAAGTAAACAGGCTGCGGTGGCACTAAGAGAGAATGAACGAGATGGAGCCGTCGAAATACATTTATAACCAAAGATCGGAGGAACTGAGGTAAAGAGGCAGGCCCAGAACACGATTTAAGGACCAGGTGGAAGACGGCTTGCGAGTGTTAAACGAGTACGAAATTGGAAAACCAAGGCAAGGGATAGGAAGGAATGAAAGGTGATCCTAAAACAGGCGAAGACACACTTAGGGCCGGTTCTACATTCCAGGTATAAATTGGAGAATAGTTATTCTGAGTATAACTTATACTTGAGTTTATTCCAAGTATAACCTTTCGAGCGTTCTACATTGTGAAATCGACAGCGGAATAGTTATTCTGGGTATAACCACAGAACACTAAGGTAAAACGAAATAGTAGATCTGATGTCTTCAAAATTAGTTCAAATTGTTATTGACAGCGACATTTGGCATTTGTCATAACTTTAAAATTTGTTTACAATTGAAAGGAATTGGAATAATTGATTCGCTTTATCTGGTATTTTATCTACGTTTATATTATTATACTTTTCAAAATTAATATAAAATGAATAAAAAAAGATGTAAAATTTCCTTCTTAAATTTTTTGTTATCATCAACTGAGATTAGTGTTATAATATAATAACCAAAATTATGTAAATATATCTATATAGGTATACTCCACATTTTAAAAAAGTATAAATATTGGATTACAAAATAAATAATTTTAGTTAAAGAAATGTTTATATAATACAGATTCTAGAATTACAGTCTCTGTTATCAAAACATTAAAAAATATATTGCCTTGGTAAGATTATACCTATACTAGGTATACTAGTCATATGTGTAGACGTTATTACATTACATACATATCCTAAAATTTTAGAATTGAAATAATAAATGCTTTCTTTTTCCTTTGGATTGCCTAATAAAATTTCCTTTGGATTTACAATCTAAAATGTTTGTGCAATATCAAAAATTTTATTTTATATATAAAAACAAACAAAGTGAGGTTAAAATATTACAGATTTGACAACCCCTGACCGACCAATAGAAATGCAGTATAAATTTATACTCGGTATATCTGCTAAACTTTGGAGGGATAAAGTTATTCTACAGATATACTCCGATTATCTTATTCCTAGTTTATTCTTTGTTTGTAGAACACCATTAATGAAGTTATTCCAAGTATAACTTTATTCTCAGTATATACTAGCATTGTAGAACCGGCCCTTAGAGTTGTAAAGCCAATGATGATGATGAAAGTACTATTACAAATGCTTATAATTAAATAACTTACATGTTGATCATTGGATTTTAAAATACTATTATCGGTATACTGGAATTCGACATCAGATGACCTGATATATTTCATGTACACAAATATGTATCAAAATATTAAAATTATTAATATATTGAAGGCTGGTTAGATTAATTTAAGAAACAAGATAAAGTCAAATAATATAAATCTTTTATGGTCCGTCATACAACTTCGGACTTTATTAATTAATTAAAACATCTACTTCACAAAATATTTTCATCAAATGAAGTTCTGTTGATAAGCACTCCAACTTCACGGCTTATTACGCGTAGGGTTGAGAGAGGGAAGAAGTAAATCCGACGGAATACAGCCTTTCATCTCCTTTAATTTTTTAAGATTCAGTTTAACTCGTGGGAAATAATTCGGAGGACATTACAAAATCAAAAATGAAAAAAAAATTAGAGATCTATAGTAGACAAACCTTCCCCGTCCTCTTCTTCTGACTCGGTTTCCCTCACGGAATGACCCTAAGGTATTACTTCACAGGGGAGGATCTAGCTATTGCTCTTCCTTCATGTTGTTGAAGTAATTGCTTCCCTCCTTCTAACCGTCTCTATTTTCAGCTAGTCTCCTTTCAATGTCGCGAAAATCCTGGAGAACTTCCATCACGAATTTGCTGATTGCATCCAAAGCTACCTTCGATGAAAGACTTTCTCCTACTACGGCCTCTTGTCGAATTTTCTGTTTAATAACTGTTTCTAGAGTATTACGAAGCAAGTTAAAACAAAGACACACGAAGAACATGTGCTCCGCATCTTCACTAACTCTACGACAGGATGGGCACTCTAGAGAATCGTTATGTTTAAAGCGATAAAGATATGCTCGAAAGCAGCCATCTCCTGAGAGCATCTGCGTCAGATACTAGTTGACCCCGCCATGCTTGCGGTTCAGCCAAACATTCACCTGTGGTATAAGATAATGCGACCACCTAACCGTTGTTGCGGAATCCCACTGTAATTGACATCGATGCATACTGTTTTGCCGTTCTCTTCTAAGTTCATCTCGGCACAGTGTAGTTGTAGTTGACTCTCTTTACCGATAAAGAGTCTTCCTGTCTTCAAATAGCACTCCAATTCAGAATTAGTCGTGGCAAGGCTGTTCTTACTACCGACGCTTTAGCACTGACATGCTCCACTTGCTGCTTGAATCTAAGTATGGCATCAGTCAGCACTCCCAAGTACCCAAGGAATGGTTGTGATGTGATTTCATGTTCTCCAATTCTCAGTGTTACGATTTCCACCTTTTTCCGACTAGTAATAAGTACCGTCTCAGTTTTGTGTTTCGCTAGTTTTAAATTAACTCTGATCATCCGTTGGCAAAGAAGAATCCTTTGCAACCATTACCACAGCCATGTCATCGGCGTATGCCATGAGCCTAGCATCTCTTGGTTTAGCTTTAGCAACCCATCATACAAATTATTCCACAAAAGAAACTCTAGCACAGAGCCCTGTAGTACTCTTCCAGTGATTTTATATTCATTCGGGCCAGACTTTGTGTCATCCTTCGAAATTCAATCAGTGAAGTAGCTAGTCACTATCCTCCTTAGGTACTTTTATATTTTTTCGGACCAGACTATGTCATCCTTCAAGTCGATCAGTGAAGTACCTAGTAACTATTCTCCTTAGTACTAGTAACTATTCTCCTTAGGTATCCTCATTTCGGTAAGAGCTCGTATAATGCAATTTCTTCGTGGCCCTCTTCCATTTGGTTCTTCGGATTGCCTCCTTAGCTGTGGTAACAAGATTAATCGCATCTATACCGAAAACCATACTGCTGTTGAGCAGCAGTAATCTTGGAGAAGCTTTTGAATGATATTGATTTTGAATATTACATATATTCAATACAATATACAGTACTAGCATACCTCAAGAATGGTTGCTGTCTACGTTTGTGACCATACCGAAGAAAACTAAGGCAATGCAATGTTCAGATCATCGAACAATCTCCTTGATGAGCCACCTGCTTAAAATATTTCTTAGAGTCATCCACAACCGAATCTATCAAAAGTTAGATATCTATATTAACGATACACAGATGGGATTTAGAAAGGACAAGGTACAAGAGAAGCTCTCTTTGCCTTAAATGTCCTAACACAGAGATGTCTAGATGGTAACCAAGATCTGCATGCCTGCCTTATAGACTTTGAAAAGGCCTTTGACAAAGTACGCCACAATAAACTCAAAGAAATCCTGCAAGGGAAGAAGATCGACACCAGAGACATGCAAATAATATTAAATTTGTACTGGAATCAGCGAGCTAATATAAAAATAGAAGACCGAACATCGGACGAAATAGAAATACGTAGAGGAGTACGACAGGGTTGTATAGTCACCGCTTTTGTTTAATATCTACAGCGAACAAATATGCCAAGAAGCTCTCTCACATGCAAACGAAGGGATAATAGTCAATGGAGAAGTTATCAATAACATTCGATATGCTGACGATAATGTGATAATGGCAAGAACAGTGGAAGATCTACAACATCTAGTTGAAAGTATGAATGAGATAAGTAATAACTACGGCATAAGGATGAACGTCAAAAAAACCAAATATATGACCTTCAGTAAGAATCCAATACATGACACTAGTATCGCAATAAACGGTACCCAACTTGAAAAAGTTGGCAAATACAAATACTTGGGAACCCTCATCAATGAAACAGGTGACCAAAATCACGAGATAAAAAGACGTAATGAAATTGCCAGGTCTACCTTTATAAAAATTTAAAAAAACATTTTGTAATCGTGATATTAGTATTCATCTACGAACTAGAATGTTAAAATGCGATGTATTCAGTACTTTGCTTTACGGTGTTGAGGCATGGACTCATAAACAGAGCAATATTAAAAATCTTGAACGCTTTGAGATGTGGTGTTACCGCCGTATACTAAAAATAAGTTGGGTGGATAAAATTACAAATGAAGAGGTTAGGTTAGGTTAGGTTAATGCGTAATGAATACGCAGAATAAATAATAATCCAGAAGTTATTATGAATATAAAAAAGAGAAAACTTGAATACTTAGGCCACCTGATGAAAGGACAAAAGTACACATTCCTACAAAATATAATGCAAGGAAAAATCCAAGGACGCAGAAATCCAGGCCGTAGAAGAATGTCCTGATGAGAAATTTAAGAGAGTGGTTTGGCTGTACCACTAACGAATTATTCAAAACAGCAGTAAACAAAATTAGAATCGCCATAATGATGAGAGGCACTCAAAGAAGAAGAATCTTGGTTGCTTCCATGTGTGCAGGAAAGTACCCTATGTGAGGAGGAGGAGGAGGAGGACAGAGTGTGTGTATGTATGGAATCTTCTAAATGGTATGATTGCTACGGAGATGAAAGAGACATATAGACTGGAGATGGAGTAGAGGAATGCAGCAATGATGTTGTAGTTCATAATGGAGCAGAGTAGAGTAGATGCTATTAGGAAAGGATAAGAGAGTTGGAGGTTTTTAATGGGCTTCTCAACAGGTGGAGGTTTTTAATGGGCTGATATCCCACATTGTCATTCGACAAAGATCTTCCTCCACATGCGGAAAAAATAATCTGTAATAAAATAGAACATACTAACTGTATTAATATTTAATTAACATACCTTTTCTTGTACTATTTGCCCAATCGAACACTTTGTGAATAGCCGTAACACCATCCCTTCCCATTGGGGCGATGTCACCTCCTGTTAATATGGCATAATCCATTCCTGAGTGTTTGGCGAGTTTCTAAAAATAATTACATTAAAGTAAATTTATGAAGTTTAAAAATATATTTTTTGTTAGTCCACATTTAAGCTCTATTGTTAAAAAGTGAAAATGAGAGTGCGCTCTGGTTGGATTCTCCCTCTTATATAACACACTAGTTTTAGTTAATAAACGGCTTAGCATATAAATTTATGTTTCTTATCCATATAGAGGATCTAAAAACAATCATTGTCATGGTATTTACCACTAACAAATTAAAGAAAACTTAAAATATAGAGTGTGATATTGATCTTTGAGATTTCTAGTGTTAAAAGTAAAATTAACTTAGCGCTTAATCTTAAATTAACGATTAAATCCAAACTTAATACTTCCTTAATAAATGAACGG
This sequence comes from Diabrotica balteata, assembly GCA_918026665.1. Lineage (NCBI taxonomy): Eukaryota > Metazoa > Arthropoda > Insecta > Coleoptera > Chrysomelidae > Diabrotica > Diabrotica balteata. Next base: position 65,573,947 of record OU898278.1, read on the forward strand.
AAAGTAATTACAACTCATTTTTACCTTAGCAAACATAGTTTTTCCTGTACCAGGTGGCCCATGCATCAAAATATTTCGGTAGAGTCCTTTGTTTTGTTTAGTATTTTTTGTTGCTATTGCTACATCTCTTAATCTTTCTTCTAATTTTGGAGCTAAAACTATACCAGAAAGTGCATCTTCACCTTTAGTTTTAAAACTCTTTATAGTTTCTACTGGGTGTTTAAGAGATTCTAATAGAGAAAACCTGGATGTTTCTCTTACTAAAGATGGTTTACCTAAAAAAAGAAGAGTGGGAAAATTGTAATTAAAGTGTTGATATAAATGTAATTTAATTTAGGATTGAAATATGTAGAAAATGAAATCTATTTACCTATTCTAGACTCAATGTATCTGGCAGTGATACTAGTGGCTCCCTTAGCAGAATATATACCTAGAGCAAGTAATGATAATCCTCCTGCTGCTGTAAGTACTTTATTCCAGTCTGTTAGAAGGGTTTGAGCTCCTGTCCCTAGAACTGAACCAGCTGTCCTGGAAACAAGCAAAATTGTATTGTTTTCATATATTTTAAATTTTATGGAAAATTTTTATAACTTTTTTGTTAAGATTTTTTTTAATCTAGGACAGATCAAGAGTGTCAAGCACCAATGTGAATAGAGGATGCTATGCATTCAAATTTTCATGGTGGTTACTTAAAATATTACTATTTTTTTTCTAAAACATATAACTTTGCAATATTTTATTAATACGTTATATCTGCTTAATGTAGATTTTTCAAAATCTGTATAAAACTCGGTCATTTTAAGGTATTTAGAAGTACTCTCTAGTGGATAAACAAAAATGTTATAAAATTATTTTTCTGTAAAAAATCTCCTTAAAATTGTAATTATAAAATAATTACCAAAAATTGCTAATTATATAGACTACAAAATTGTGAATATTTTACTTAGCTGAAAAAGTATCAAAAAGCTTACATTTGAATGTTTGTTATAGCATACCGTATTAGAATTATTAAAAAAAATTAAACAGCATAAAAATTTCAAAGTAGAAAAATATCCTAAATTGACTACAGAAGCTCAGACAATATGAAATTATTTTAATAATGAATGGTTTTTACTGTTAAATGATATAAAAATACAAAATATTATTCTACGTAAAATATACAGCATAAAACGGTCTTAAAGTTTTCAAATATATAGGTATTAGTCTTTAACAGAAATTAAATCTAACATTTGATGAAACAGTACCTAAAATGATGAACTTTCGATTGAAAATTAGGGTGCTTTTTCGATAATAAATAAATATCAGGTAAAAAAATAAATCTTTCAATTCCAAAAAATTACAGTGTATTTGATACATAATAAGGCTAGTTTTCACCAAATTTCGTAAAGAAAAACATTTTTTTTAAAGATAAAAATAAAAAATCAATTTTTCACAAAATTTTGAGGTTATGTGAAAAAGGTGTAAATACAAAAGTTGTAGATCTTTTTGTTACCTGTAACTTTGCTATTTAACTTTTTTCCATAGCACTTGTAGTTTCGCCGAAAATCGCGATAAACCGATTTTTACCCTTTAACCCCCCCTCTCACTTCCCGTCCACGGATTGAGTGTAATTTATTTTTTCTTCCAATTTTAGCATATTCACTTATTTTTCCAATAGGTTTCATTCTACTATAATTTTTATTGACTTTTTACCTTTTTTAAAGGCTTCGACACTGGTCTAAAGTGTTAATTGAGAGATGAATCTATTTCAGAGAACTGTTTCTATAAGGAAACAGTTTTGTCTTTAGTAGAAATTAATTTTATTATCTCGCGGAACTGTACCTAATCTAACTTAAAACTCATACCATCTCTCGTGTCCAAGACTTACTGTGTCTTTAGTAAAGAATACTCAATAAATGAAGTTATTTTAATAAGAAAGTATATTTTGCATAAGTGTGGCAATGCTAGTATGAGAAAATTGTCATTTAGATATAGCCGTGGAAAATATTTTCCATTAAAATGGAAAATATGAGTAGAAATATTAACATATAGCACCCAATAATATGTATTGTATATGGGTAATTAACTGAAGTAAAATCCATTATTACACATTATACAGTGATGAGTGTCTTACCACCCGGCTTTTTAACGTAAGAGATAGAAAACACTGTTACCTTGTGTAATAAAGAGATGAACTCGTAGAGGTGGGAAATAATCGATTGAAACCTATAATTTACATTACATTACCACAATCGATAGTCTCACACCTTTAGACGTTAGCTTCGAGCTAACTATGTTTAAAGTTGTTAAACCCGGCAAAAGAGCGGAAAGGATAGAAGACACATTAATTTGTGATATAGTACGAGATAAAGCTAGTTCTTAGACGTGGCTATTTGACTTCAGTCATAATTATACGGATGACCTCGAAAATATTTTATTTTAATAATTTCTGATGTTAGAATAAATGATTGAATAAATTAAGATATAATATAGTAAAAAACATTAATTAGTAGCAATTTTAAATTATAAATCGTTAAGTTTATTTAATAATAAAAATAACTCAACTGAAATATTTGACTAAACTAAAGGTAGTTAGGTAGGTATGTTCTGTCCGAAAAGAATTATTGTATGTGGAATTGGTGTAATTGTTAGAGACGTGGTCTATTGACAAGAAGATTGGGGTTCAATACAGACCAAGGATAAAATTTTTGTTTTACTCAATCAAAAAATAATAGAAAATATGATACATATTAGATAACAAGTTTTCGAAAAACTCATTATTTACAATTTATTCTTATTCCAATGTTATAAAACGGAAATACAAAGTAATTCAATTCCAGTTTTACAGCCTTCAGTTGTGAATGCAAAATAATCCGGTGAAGACTGTTTATGTCAAATCCATCATTAAATTCTCAGTGTTAATATCTATTCCTCTGTACAGGTAATGATTTTCAAAACGATTGACAACATTGGAATGGATGCGCGCAACAGCTGCCTGCTTTACAGCTAAACAAATCATCAAGCCATCAAATAATAACATATCGAGAAGTGTTTTTGCACGGTAAACAGAAACTTTTTATTGGAAAAACAATTCGTGAAAATGGTTTTAACGGTCGAAGAAAAAGTGCAAATTGTTGTCTGGCATGTGAATGTATTATCAGACATTGAATCAGAATGTATTATCAGATTATAAACAATTCAGTCTATTATACGTAATTTTTTTACTTATGGATCCGTGTTCGCTTCAATAGGAGTTCGTAGACGAAGGGAAGTAAATCCAGATTTGGAACTAAGGAACACTTTGATTTGTGCAAGTATTGAGCAAAATCCTATCCAATCAACATCTCGTCTCGGAGAACAATAGGATTTTCAAGATTTAGAGTAGGTAAAATTTTGAAAAGACATGGATACCGTCCCAATAAACTTCATAAATCCAACGAACAATTCCCTGGGGATCAATAGAGACGTTTAGAATTTTGTCAAACTGCAATGGAAATGTCCCATCAAGATGAACATTTTTTAGAGAACGTTTTGTTCACCGATGAATGTAGGTTTCATTGCATGGCTGTTACAATTCAATGAATGCCTGGTATTGGTCTTGAGGAAATCCTCGTCAGATTTATGTCGCTCGTACCCAGCGTCCTCGAAAAGTAAATGTTTGGGGAGGCATAATGGGGAATCATGTTATTGATCCATTTTTTATAGGCGGTATGTTGACTGGGCGGAAATACTTGGAACTTCTGCAAAATCAAATTGTCCTAGCCCTTCGTAATTTACCAATACCTATTTATTCCATATGGTTTCAACATGATGGTTGTCCTGCACATAATTCTCGCATAGTCAGTGAATATCTCAGTGCGACTTTTCCTAATCGATTGATTAGTGGCCACGGAGATATTTTTGGCCTGCACGATCAGCTGATGTACCAACTTGTAATTTTTTTATGTGGGGATATATCAAGTCCAAACTATATGGAATTGAAGACGATAGGCCTAATTCTCTCCAAGAATTAAGAAAAAAGATCTCTGATTCAATGAGAGGTATTAGTCCAGAAACATTGGGTTATTGTTCTGCTGCTAATGGAGTCTAACATTTTTTGTAAATACATTTCATTAGAATAAAATACGTTTATTTAGAATATTTTTATAGAATTTCTACTTATTTAAACATTTTTTGTAAGTACGTTTATTTAGAACGTTCTTTTATGTTTGAAGAATTTTTACTTTATTTTCGAAAGTACGACATTGTTTTTTCAATAAGATTTTCATGTTTTACTATAAACACTTCTAATAAAGACTGATATAAATGTTTAGTGATTTAAAGCAAAACGATATAATATCTGCATAATTTCAAATTTAAAAAAAAAGTAAAAAACATATTGTAAATACGTTTATTTACAATATTTTATTTTTGTAGAATTTTTACTTATTTAAACGTTCTTTTAATTTTAAAGAATTTTTACTTTATTTTCGAAAGTACGACGACACTGTTTTCTCAATAAGATATTTATGTTGAACTTTAAACACTTCCGATACTAGTAGCGACTGACATAAATGTTTAGTGATTCAAAGCAAAACGATCTCTGCATAATTTCAAATTATTAAAAAAAAATCACATGTGGATTTTGAACTCTAATCGTCTGCGACGTCTGCGTCGCAGTGTCGAATTCTTACCACTAATCAACGAAAGATTGATAATTATTCCGTGACAAGAGTGTATGAAACTCCTTAAATCATAGTAGAAATTATTCTTGGTTAATAATTTAAAACTTTAGATTAAATAATCACTATTAATTAAATTATTTTATTCACATTTTTGCTTTATTGTGGTCGATCAGTTTTTACTTTCTGCTAAATTAAAAAATGGAAATACGTCACACATACGACGTCATACATAATAATTATGACCGAGGTTATTTAGCTCGAAGCTAACGTCTAAAGGTGTGAGACGAACGATAGTGCTAATGTAATGTAAATTATAGGTTTCTATCGATTATTTCCCACCTCTACGAGTTTCATCTCTTTTTATTTCACAAGGTAACTGTGTTTTCTATCTCTTACGTTTAAAAGCCGGGTGGTACGACACTCATCACTGTATATTAATTTATATTTTTCATAATATTAACAATTTAACTATGTTGATTTAATCTGATCTGATCTAAACTAATTAAAAAAAAACTTACTTTATACTTTCCAAAACAGTGATCCTGTTTTGTTCAGCTTTTAACCTGATTTGTTCCAATGTAATATCTCTATTTTCTCTGTCTATCTTTGCTTTGGCTTTTAACTCAGCTTCTACTTTCTTCATTTCATTCTGGTGTCTAAGTTCCATTTCATGTTCTATAGTAGCCTTTCTCATAGCTTCTTGTTTAGCAACAGATTCTTCTTGTCTTCTTAAGTTTTCATCATTCATTCTTTGCTGTTGAAGTAACTGATCATCATACCTTAAAAATATAGTATTAAAACATTAAAAATAAATAACATGTATACTAAGTCACTAAGACAAGTATGAATAAGGTGGAGATGAAATAAACATCCGTGGATCAATTGAGAACATGGTATAGGAAGTGTAACTATTTTATTATTGGGAATTTGTTAATTGAATAAGTCCCGCATAAACCCATATACACAAACACACAGACACACACGAATCCTTGCACCATAATGAAAGCTCAATGGGCAAATCACAGACAGCCAGACCACAACTGGTTTAAAATATGGTCAGATTTATTCTGAAACTACTGCGCTCTCCAATCCTAAGAAGAATCCTAAAGAGAATCGTTTAATGTATGATGTATGAGTAATGAGTAATGTAAATTTATGAGTATATTGCATTGGCGTTTTCCTATGTTTAAATATACATTGAAATGGACCAATGAGACGGTAATAATGTATTAATGCCACACGGTGACATCTTCTATCCAAGCCGTCATATTTTCAACTATTTTTTACACAGAAATATGTAATAACGTTTTACTCACTTATTCGGCCTAGCACGAACACTGCCACAAAGCGGTTGTATGTAAATATAACGTTAAACATACCCGGACTCGGCACTTATACGGAACGGACACGGCACGGATATGTATAAATTGATCTTTAGATCTTTAACACACTGCATACATGTCAAGATACCATAAAGTTCTCTCCAAGGATCCTTAGATAAGTATAACCTCACTAAAAGCGGAGTTAGATGAATACACTCAGAATAATGAAAAGATCCCAAAATAGGTTTTCAGGGTGCTCTGAAGCAAAACCAATACCACTAGACACATGGCAGCACACTGCACTGGAGACCATAAATTTTGGTTCTAGGAAAAACTGGCATGTGGTAAAAGAAGTCTTCGATCAGGATAAATGGATGGGCAATCTTGACAGTATTTATCCAATACTTCTACACAAGAGACTACTGACAGGTTAGTTTAGAACTGGGGTACATACCAAAAGTATGAAGGCTCATAAAATTAGCTTTTATATCCAAACCTGACAAAATTGTACAGAAAAACGTAATTCAATGAGGTCGATAAGGGATAGTGTATTGGCTGAAAGGCCCAAATTCTCTGAAACTTGGATCCTCAATGCATCTATGGTAAATAAATTAGAAGCCATTGAAGTGTGGATCTTCCAGATATTCCTCAAGATTTCATGGACATTGCATACCTCAAATGAAAAAGTGCTGCAGAGAACAGACAAGAAACAAAAACTTTTCAACAAAGTGAAAGTTGTAAAAAGATCATACCTTGCCCACACATACTGAGAAACAATAAGTGCCAATATGCTTAACTAATAGTGAAAGAAAAGATTGAGGGAGAGAGGACTAGGAAGAAAAAGACTATACTGACTAAGAAACATCTGACTATGAACAGGGCTAAATTTTGAAGAGCTAATCAGCTAATTTGATCAGCTGAAGAGAAGAGTTTGCAATTGTAGTAGCCAACCTACATTGGGGAGAGGGCACTTTAATAAGAAAAATGATGCTATACAGTGACATAGTACTGTGAAAAATATTCTATATACTGTATTAAGAAGCGTAAGTCCTCTGCAGTTAGAGTGTTCACTAAAGTATAGTGTTATGTTCTAAATGTAGTCGGAGGAAAGTGTCACCAGAAAAATTTAATAAGCAAAATGGCCAAAACTTTGAGGCTGTGTGTGAAAATAATATATGTATAAATATCTCAGTGTACAGCAAGTGCAGAAAATTGATCATAAACAGATGAAATCTGAGTTCATACAAACTCTTACTTCATTCATATCTTAGCAGCACAAATGTTTTAAATGCTCTATGCATGTTCTGCGCTTAACTATTTATTTGGTACTATTAAGTGAACTAAACAGACATAGAAAATCTTAGTCCAGTAGAAAGAACGAAATTACAGTGATATTTAGGAAGAAGGGAAATTATGGATAGGTTAGCTATTAGAAAAAAACAGATTGCTAATTTAAGAACTTCCAGAAGCAGGCTAAGACATCTACTTTACATTATGGGAGTTCACAGTAGGTGACACAACATTGCTTAAACTGTGAGAACATAAAATGTGCATAAACCAGATTTCTATGCAAGAAAAAATGCACATTTAAATCGATAAACCTCTGCATGGGTGATATCCCAATAAAATCAACTGAGACTGTCTCTCGTGAATACACTGAAAAGATCACCTATACAGAGATCTGGAAATACAAATAAGTAAACAATGGAGCATGGAAAGGACCCACACAGCACCTATTATTCTCTATATTATTAGTGTCAGTCCGAAAAACCTCTTAGAAAATATAAAACAGCTAGGCCTTAATGAACATCTTTATAAGACTATGCAGAAAGCTATACTACTCTTTATATCCAGATGCAAATGAAAATTTTTGAGAGATACTCAAAAGAAGTTCAGTAGGTATCTGGAATGAGTGAAATTTCCCCTTAGATGGATAGAAAGCCATAGTTTTCTAGATAATATTAAAAATAATTTTGATACTTATCAGGGCCCGTATTTTCAAAACCGTCAAAACCGATTAATCGTATTTTCGAGTTGATTTCGAACGCATCATATACGACAATTTTCGTACACGACTGCTCGAGTGAGTATTCACCATTCGAATAGCGGTAAACACACGGAGTTTGACATTTCTGACTTTTGCATTTAGTTTGGTTTTTAATTGTTTATATACGTGAGATGGCCGGCCTAAATTTTTTAATTGAAAGAAATGTTTTAAATAAAAATTAAACAATTTGTAAAATTATACCGTTTAACAAAGCCTCTGGCAGAGGAACTAATAGAACTTTTGGAGCCCCACTTGGTACCTCCATCTAGGGCATCTGCATTGAGCATACCGAGAAAGGTAAGTATAACAAATATTTTTAATTCGACATAGGTATACTGTGAAAATGTTCCCCAAAGCACCCTCTGCTTTGTTCCTTAAGAATAAGCATCCGGGCCAAGTATTTTACATAGAGAGTAATAAAATTGTTTACCTACAATAATTTTTTGCAGGTTTTCTAATCTATTTTCTTCCATAAAATCTATCAGTTTTTTTTTGTTCTGAAGATACAAATCCTCCGAACATGGAATTTTTATTTTCTTTGTCCATATTGGAAACAGAGAAAACAGATAAGTACGAAACCACAAGCCAAAACACGTTAACACTGTGTAGAAAATTGAGCAAATCACAAAAAACTAAAAAACTTCAAGTCAGCTGCAACAAGTAAAATAAACTTTTCAGTCAAATAAATGTCGCCTGTCACCTCTACCTCTTCTTTTCTTAATTTCGTGCGAATTTGCGGCGTTGCCGGTGAATTTGGGTTAACGGATTCTCGTATGCGAATTAAACTTTCGAATTGCGTTCGAAAATACGCTTTTACGTTCGTGCACGATTTTTTTTAGTTCGAACTAATCGCATGTGAATAAATTCGAACACATTCAAAAATACGACCCCAGGTAGAAGTTATTCATCTGAATAGTTTTGTAACTTAAATGCTTTTAGAGTCAATTTTGTTGAAAAATTTATATGAAAAAAACATACATAACTATTAAAACTCTATGTAGTTATTATATAATAAATTCGATTTTTATTAGATTCTAAGAAATGTTTCATTTTCAATGTTTGTACTGTAAGTAGTTGTATGGCTGATTCACTGATCTTGAAAATATCCTGACAGAGTAATTATTGGCAACATACAACATAAAAATCATTTAAAAAACTTATTGTTTATTTAAATGGTATATTGTAATTTTGATTAAGAACTTTCTATAAACAACCAAAAAATAAATATGTAAACCTGTGTTTTATTGTTTTAATTCAAGCAGTTTTATTTTGTTTATAAACTGCATGTAAATCATTGTGTACCTTTTAAGTTAAAACTAATATTGACTGTACTAATATCATTATGTGTTCTTGGTTGTATAGAACTTCCAGCCACTTCCAGTTGATGTCAAAATGAATTACTAAATTTACTAAACATCTAAGAAGTTCAGTAAATATAGTAGTGATGAGAAGGACACAAATGATCGGTTTACAAAGATTGAATCCTTTCAAAGACCTGTGATTGATACAATCACCTTCTGTGACTCTATACTTTGAATGACTCTATGACATGAATGATGCTGTCTAGTGTTTACGAAACGAACTGTGTGATAGCGACACATTGATGGGTCAATTCATGGCTCCCCTATATTAATTGGAACTGGGAAGCACCTACACTACAAAACTGTTAAATTATATACATTAAAATTGTCGAGTCAATGGTCCCCTGTTTAGTTTATTGATTGAAATTGTTTAGTCTAGTTACTGTTTTAAATAAAATGAAAATAAAAAAAAAATATTGAAAAGAGTATTATGTTGAATTTTTTTAATCATAGAGAGACGTTACCAAGGAAATGAGATCCGAACAACAGATTACAATGTCTAAAGTAATTTTTTTAAGCAATCCGCTTAAACATCACTGTTCTGATTTTCTTCAATGTTCTGTAAATGCTCCAACAGAAGTTAAAGACTTTGGGAAGCAGTTGTTGGATAAGTTAAACCAATGTTTCCGCCTTATAGAGGAAAATGAAATATATGCAGAAGCCACTTTATTAGATCATGTTTTTAAAAGGCATGGCTTCAACAATGAATCTGCTTTTAAACAAGCAAAGCAATCTTTAGTGACACAAGTGACTGCTTTAATAAGTCTAACTAAAGAATAAGATTTAATTCTACACCACAAAGCGAAGAACATGGTGTGAAAGAGACACAAAAATCAGTGTTGGCCACTTTTGATAAAAAAGTCAATAAGTCATCTTGTGCAAACAAATAGTCCAAATAGCGTCAGCAATTACAGAAGTTGATAAGTACCTTGTTGAACTTCTACAGGCTAAAAAGGATAATCTCTTGCAATGGTGGTATCAAAGGAGTCATATTTATGCCTATCTATTTGACTTGGTCAAGAAAAAACTCTTATTGCTGCTATGTCAGTACCATCGGAATGACTTTTTTCAAAAGCAAGACATACTTTGACAGATCAACAAAATCGATTAGCCTGAAAACATATGTGCCCATATTCAATATTTAAACAACAAATTATTCACATTCTATGGAGAGCTTGTGATGAAAATTAAAGAATATAAACTCCCATTATTCATTATTCTTTTTTTTTTAAGTAAAAGATTCTGCAACAGTAAGTTTATTTAAGTTATAAATACTACTATGGTCTGTTTTTTAACCAGAAGGAGTAATTCAAATTTTCCGCGCCGTAATGCTTGTTTGCAAATGATCCAACCGCAGGCAAGTTTACTCCACTAAATTATGACATATTGACACTAATGACATTTGTGAAATTTATTTATTATTATTTTCCTCTAATATATAAATCGATTTCTGACTCTTTAAGTTGTTTGTAATAACTTGGACTTGGTGATATGCGAATAGTCTTTAATGTGATATTTTTCTAGATGATATTTATACTAAATATAGTTTAAAGTGTTTCTAAATTTATAAATGTATGTTATTTATATCTAATTATCATAAGAAAAACGGCAACTATCTTTTAAATTTAGTGTATACTTGTTAAGAAGCGTTTCCATTTAGTTTTCATCACAATAAAAGAACATTAGTAAAGTAATGTTGTGTTTTAGTTTGATTGTATTGATACAGTTGGTTTTGTTCTTCCTGGTTGTGGATCATCACAAGAAAACTGCAAAATTATGCAAGAATGTAACATAATAGATTGGACTTGTTGATTATCTTTCTATTTAATACAGAAATCTAGTATTTTTTAGTAAATTTTATTTGTTGATAACAAATGGGACAAACTCACTGTCAAAATTAAACAAGAATCCAGCATTAAAGAAATTGTAAGTACACACTTATTTATACAAAGTATCTGGTAAGAAAAAAAACTAGATTCAAGAAATTGATCATACCAGAATATAAGAATATGGTCTACTATTAAAAGACAAATTTCTGATTACTTGAAAACCATACTTAGATCTGTAACATTATTGACTCTCCCGACCAAAATATTCTCTAAATTATAATTAAATACCATAGACTCAAGAGATCTATAAAACAGGATCACCCGATATTTAAATATATGTACATGGGACCAAATAAGAAAAAAGTGTGAATAAAAAAATTATTGTAATAATTGTAATATATATTGGAAGTGAATTGAAAAAAAATATTTTATTATTCAAACATAAATAAACAAAGTTAAGTTAAAATTGAGGTGTGAGGTTGTCCAATATTGATTACTTGATTACTGCAAAGCCGAGATAATCAACAAAAAAAAGAAGATGTATTTGGTGACTTCTCTAGTAACTTTTTTGGGTGTGAATCTGTCTTTTTGGTTTACTCCTCCTGGTTAAAAAACAGAGTATAGTTAGGAATTCTTGTGTCATATGTTTCCAAGAACAATTCTGTTAAAATATTCCCAAGCTGACTGAATGTACTATATTATATATTTATTATGTGGCTAAGGTAATAACAGAAAAACATATTAATACATTAAAAATTATTATGGCAATACAAGCATACCTTTTCCTTGCTAACTGATCTTGATATTGGGCCCTATTTTGATGTTGTTTTGTTTCTTCTTGTAACAGTTTCCTTTTTTCTTCTGCTTCAGCTCTCTTAGCTTCAATTTGCATTTGTGATATATGGAGTTCATATTCTTTTATTTTAGCCTGTTGTTCTACTTGACGGGTTGATTCTTGCAATTTGGACAATTCTAATGCTTCTTTGGCATGCTCTAAGTAATGAGGAAGAGTGTTATATAGTAAATAAAGACTTAAAATTTTAACACAAATTAAACAGAGCTTTGATATTTAGAAATGAGACTTCTTTACTTTTTGTATGTTCTCTAATAACCAGAGGAACCTTTAGTAAAGTAAATGAAATAGCTAAATATGGGACATGTTTTAAAAATATATTTGACATAAGGATATCAATCTTGTTTCAATCATTAGTGGAAGATTGTTCTCCATTACATAACCTTGATAAAGTTAATACTTACTAGACTTTTCTAGTTCTCTTGCAGCCTGAGCAGCTCGTTCTAAAGCTGTGGAGTCAAACCTATAGGCTTCCATGGCCCTTCTTTCTGCTTTAGTTAAATTAGGAGGTTCCGAGTTGTCACCACCACCTGACCCTCCTGCACCGGCGGGAGCTCCTAAACCCATCTGGGATAGATCAGGTACGGGGTCCTTATTCTTACCATAACCAAATATCCACGACATTTTAAAAATTATCTACAGAAAAGAATTTGTTCGACCTAGTGAAAATGTAAATTAAATTATAGGTTAGTTATAAAATTTTAAGACATGTGTCGCTCTTCTTCTTATTTTATATTGATTGAATTTACTAATTCACAGACCACTACGTTTCACGTAGGTAGCTCAAGGTCAGACCAAACCATCGAGCAATAAGACAAAAGAGGGAATCTAATCCTTATGAAAAGGAGACCAAAAAAGTGGCCTCTGATGGCGGACATATCCGGAAATGCGAATGCGCCAAATTTAAATTTTCCGACACTTATCAACAGTAGCTATATAATATTTTTCAAAATGTGTCTTAGACGAGAAAGTTTTAATTAATTATTAATGACAAGAGTCTAAAATGCGACACAATTGTTAAAAAACTTCAATATAAATAAGATTTCATGTGACATTTGGGATAAACAATAACATAACCCAACTAAATTTGATGTCAAACAAGGAGAGAGACTCTCTTTCCTTGTTTAAAGTGGCATCTAAAGATCGCACTTCCTGTCTAACAATATGTTTGCCCCCACTACCTTTACATTCCCTCTATTGTCTTTTTGCTCGATGGATCAAACTTAATGTCTAGGGATGTGTAGTTCACCATCGAAATAGTTCTAATGAACGATTAATGGAAACTTAATGTATGGAATTTTTTGAGAATTCTAATAGGATGAACATTGAGGAACACTGCAATAGTTTTTTGAAGTCGAAGTCATTGTTAATTACAATATAAACCGGTCGCTAATATGTATACAAAATAATAACAATTTTAATGTTTTCCTGAAGTGAATGCTTTTGAAATATACCACCAGGCGTCGCCCACTTTGCGGTTCCTCGCCCGTACAACAGAATAATAAACAAACAGAAGGCCCACTCTCAGATGCCGCCTTTGAAGATTTTCAGCACGCGCGCCATGTTTTACAAGGACACAGACATATGATTTGTGAGGTTATGCAATTGTTTATATTTATGTTTAATTATATTATATTTATATTATTATATTTAACAATGTTAATATAATTGTATAGTATGTCTATGATTGCCGTAAGTCAAATAAACCTGGTTAATTTTTCTATGCACACCACATAAACAACACTGGTTCCCTTTAAAATCCTCCTAAACATGGCGGAACGTCTGCGCGGAGGAAATGCGCGTACGGTCCGTCCCAAACCCTTTTTTCAGTGCGTCATAGTTGTTCGAATTCTCTCTAACGCATTAAGCTAGAAGTGACAGAAAAAAACGTGAGTCGCTTATTATTATACATAGAAATTAGAAAATTAGGTATCGTTTACGGGTATTCGCATATTAAAGCGAATTCTACTTACGAACGTATAATTGGTTGAAGTTTAGAATATGCTAAATAGATATCCAATCAATTATGCATATAAATATAATTTGACACAGATGATCTTGATAATGACAGTGACAGTACTTTCACACATATGCTTTCACAACAACTGATAAAATGATAATTGCCATTCCAGGTTAGTATTTTCAGACATTTTAACTACAGTGAAAATTAAATTCTGTATTTATTGTCATAAAAATATTTTAAATATTCCGAGATATACCGAGAATGAAAAAAGACTAATATTAAAATTATTAAATTAGTTTCAATTAGAAAATGAGGCTGAGTTATCTTTATTTCAGTTTCTGTCGCTCGCGAATCAGATTGTGAATTCCGGAATGATATTGGGGAAATATCTTAAACTAATACCTTTATGGATATTTATATGTATTAAAACGGTTCTTTTTAGAACCACGACATTTTCTTGAAATGTAGGATATAATTGATACCAGCCACATATCTAGTGTAATCATTGATTTTCAAGAATCAGATTCTGAATGGGATTATAGATTGTTTGAAATATAATATTCATTTTTGTTATTCATAAAAAAGAAGGTAAACTTACATTCTGTATCTTGTTTTTTAACTAAACTCCATTAACACGATTTCATCTGGATATCGGAACTGGTAGATTAACTCAAGAATCAACTGCTTCACTATTTAAACTATTTATATTGTTTTTTAACTAAACTTTATAACCTTCTTTCATTTGCACACCAAATCTGGTAGAATAACTCAAAAATCAACTGCTTCACTATTTAAACTATTTCCACTATTTAATGACAACTCTTCACAAAATTAAACTATTGGCTGCCACACAAACTTATCAGAAAATTCCTTATCCAAATATGACTGATTTAAATCGATATTATTTTATCGCAGGAATGTTTACTTTGATGCCTTGCAATTATCAGTAATTTTTTTTACCTTGCAGTCAACTCTTAAAAGATTCTAGGAGGAAGCGTTATTTTAAATAAACAAACCTTCCAATTCCCTAGTGTTTGTAATAAATAATAATAAATCCATAAACAAATCTTAGCTAATTAAGCACTTTCCATGGAATGTATAAAATAGAACAGAATAGAATAGAATTATGACAAACTGCTATGCATTAAAAAAAATAACCTTTTCACGTTTAGCCGATTACGATCCTGCAACTGTCAGATTTAACTAAAATGTCATGCAATAATTCTCGACATTCTTAAAATCCTATATGACGTCAAAATTAGTGACGCACTGAAAAAAGGGTTTGGGACAAACTGTACTTAATTTTCGGTGGAGAGTGGGCATTCTGTTTGTTTATTATTCTGTGCCCGTACATTGAAAGTACTTAATATTTGCTGAAGTATACTGTTTAATTAAAGACCAATATTACTAAAAGAGAAGAAACATACATTTCATTCAAAAGTCAAAGACAAAACGTCTCCATCATTTATCTATAGTCTCCATAAGTCATAAGTAATATGGAAAAGGGACGTGTCCATCCATTTATAGTGCCATTACCCCATTGTCGTAGCACAGAATAATAAACAAACAGAATGCCCACTCTCCACGGAAAATTAAGTTCGCGCATCTCCTTCGCGCAGACGTTCCGCCATGTTTTACGAGGATTTTAAAGGGAACCAGTGTTGTTTATGTGGTGTGCATGGAAAAAAAAAACATGTTTATTTGATTTACGGCAATCCTAGACATACTATACAATTATATTAACAGTTTTAAATATAATAACATAAATATAATATAATTAAACATAAATGTAAACAATTGCATCATATCATATCATATCAAAATCATATGTTTGTGTCCTCCTAAAACATGGCGCGCGTGCTGAAAAACTTCAAAGGCGGCATCTGAGAGTGGCCCTTCTGATTGTTTATTATTCTGTGGTCGTAGGTTGGGTTGGTGTTTGGTGTATTCTGTGGTGTGGTCATAGCAAAAAATCGCATAACTCATATACCATTTTTCAAAGTACAACACTGGCACGTCACGATTTATACAAAGTGACGTCACTTGTATTTAAGATTTCCAGAACATCAAATTTTTCTAACGTAGCTAATACGAAACCCATGCGGAACTTCTCGATCTTTCATTGGCGTCAACATGGTGTAATAATCAGAAAAATGTAATCATCATTATATTAAAAATTTTTGAATTATATTGATTAAATAACCAAAAATATTTGTTATTATTAATAATATAAATTTTATGAAATAACTCTTTAAGTCTAATATTCCCATCGAGCAAAAAGACAAAAGAGGGAATCTAATCGTTATGAAAAGGAGACCAAAAAAGTGGCCTCTGATGGCGGACATATCCGGAAATGCGAATGCGCCAAATTTAAATTTTTCGACTCTTATCAACAGTAGCTATATAATATTTTTCAAAATGTGTCTTAGACGAGAAAGTTTTAATTAATTATTAACGATAATAGTCTAAAATGCGACACAATTGTTAAAAACTTCAATATAAATAATATTTCATGTGACCATTTATGACAAACAATATCATAACCCAACTAAATTTGATGTCAAACATGGGGAGAAACTCTCTTTCCTTGTTTAATGTGGCCTCTAAAGATCGCACTTCCTGTCTAACAATATTTTTGCCCCCACTATCTTTACATTCCCTCTTTTGTCTTTTTGCTCGATGAATATTCCACAAAATAATAATTTTAATTAAATATATTAGAGACGGTTGAGTTTACCGAGATTACAACTGATTATAGCCGCAAGTGTCAAACATGGAACAAAAAATTTCGGTATAGCAGCGTTGGCATGTTTTTATAATGTATATACTGTATGCTTCACACATAAAAAGATAAAGCTTTATAAAGTACATTTTGTTTATATTATGTTATGAATTCAGCAATTTTTGATTTATATAAAACAACAATTAGTAAATATTTGTTTCTTTGGAGATTAATTGCAGCTAATTATTAGAATTTTCTTTGGCAATTACCCTTTGATAAATTAGGGGATAGATTTGACAATCGTCAAATCAGCAGTTGCCAGATTATAACAGATGTTTGCAATTAATCTCAAAAAAGATAAATATCTACTCATTATTCCTTTATATAAATTAAAAATTGTAGAATTCATAAAATGGTATATTTAAAATGTACTTTTTAAAAGTTTTATCTCTTAATATTTAAAGCATACATTATATTATGCATTATAAAAACATGCCAACACTGCCAAACCCAAATATTTTTGACATTTGCGGCTATATTCAGCTTGTACTTTCGGTAAACTTAACCTATTAGACAATTGTACGCTACTGATACGGAAATACTTTTAATTTTATATTATTTAATACTAATTTTATTGAGAGTTAAGCGTGTAGCAAAAATGTATAAAGTGTTGCTGCTTTTTTAGAGTAGGAATTTTGTTTATGTTTTGATTTTTTACACAATTTGATTATAATATAATATATCGACGGTGAGCAGGCAATACGTCCTATCTACAAGAAGTGTGTTTTACAGGAGGAAGAAAAAATCATTTTATTTTAAAAATATTGATATAGGGACGAATAAAAAAAAATACGTAATTACTTAAATTTTATTACGTAAATGTGAATGTTAACAAAAATTGATTTACTTGCACTATACATTTAGTGAGTCAGTTAGGACAATTTGAAATAAAATATTTTGTTACATAGGACTCTATGCATTATGATTATATAATACAAATTAAATTAAAAAGAACCTTTTTATAACAGATAAAGTTTTTTTATAACAGATAAACTTAAATAATAAAAAGTTTTTAATGATTCTAAACAATATGTGGCAAATTGTCATAGACAAAGTGACAGTCCGATGGAATGACACTTTTTAGTTCTTGTAGATGTTGCCACTTTACCTTGGAAATTTTACATCGTTTGGTAAATAATGCAGGATATTTGGATATTGTGTGGATATTTTTTTGGTCTTACAGGAAGATCAGTCCAATTTGATTCCGTATGATCAAGTTTTACCTTAATATGTCTTAACGGATTGTAGAAAATAGATCTTATATCCATAACAGTTGGATCGTTTACTATTCGTCGTGGATGAATAGAAGAATATCTTAAAGTTTTGCTATAATCCTTAAAAAATCGGAAATCACAATGAATAGCCTCATATGGGTTTGGAAGCTTTCTAGCTTCTTTTGTGATAGATATGTAATCACTTGGAACTCTAATTTCTCTATTCTTTAATTTTCTCTCAATGCATGCATGCACAGAATCCACCTCCATCTGTGTATGCCCAACTTCTAAAAATTACTGATGTATTGTTATGTTATGTAACATACTGAAATTTAAAAGGGCATTGGCCATAACTGCATTCCGATTCTGAGCAGTGCATCTATCCGAAAAAATTGTTATAGGTTTTTTATTCTCTGTTACACAATATTTTGAAAGAAAATTTAGTAAACAAGGAGTAAATGTTGATGCAACAAGCTGATTATTCTGATCTTCAGAAAACCAATAGCAACTGGCATGTTTTGTAGCCAAATTGTATAATACTGTCAAGTTGTGGCAGCAAGCTTGGTCTTGCAATAAAACGCGTTTGCGTGTGTAAAGGGAGCTAATTTTACGGCCTGAAAATCGAATTGTGTTGTGAACTGATTTCCTAACTGAGCTTCATGTTTGTCTTTTTCCATTCCATTTCTCGAGTCCTGTTTACGTTTTTGACGAGCATGTCATGCCTCTTCTGTTATGTTTCCAGTTCGGTAGCTACAACACGTGTTACACTGGTTCTTCTTATTGGGAAAAAATATTTTGTTGACTAATTATTTGTGAAACTTAACTTCTTTCTGTCTTAACAGACGGGACGCTAGATCCAATTTAAAAACATCAGAAATTGTATGAAATATGGGTTCCAAATATAGTTTAGATGAATGTTATCGAGCGTAGTGTAACGGCATTTTAGGCACTTCATTTACAAATTTTTGGAGGAACTTGATTCTCCTTGCTAGTTCTGGTCGGTCACTTACTTGTTTATTGCGCTGATCTGCGATACGAGGGATGTTATATGAACTTTGTTGATACCATCTCTGAACCATTTTGTAATTGATACCAAGCGTATTCAAAAACATTTGTCGACAAAATTGCTTTACTCCTTGTCTATTATTTAATCTATACTGAAACGTAAAATTGCATCTAGAGTCACTTTGATCTACAGTGTTTCTCTTTTTCTCAATTTTTATTACATGAGCAGTCACAAATGACTGTTTTTGTGGCCAAGTGAGGTCCCAAAATTTATAAAAATAGTATCTCGTTTTCCTAAAAATTACGAACTAAAATATAAAAAAATTTTTATGCAACAATTAAAAATGTTACCTGAGCGGAGGGTTGGTTCAATGTATTGAAGGGTGCCATCGGAATCTGTATCAAAGAGACAGTGGGCATATCGGTAACCCTAGTACTAGTACTAGTAACCCCTAGTACTTGCCTAAAACATTTGTTATTAAACAACATTTATTATTATAATACAATTATTAAATTAAAATCACTTTCATTATATCTACTAAAAAATAATACCTCAGTGTAAGGTGCGTTCATTGACTTATTGCAGGTTTCCATTGAATTTTGTATTTTACACAAATTTACTAACTTCTTTCCTCGGTTCATAATTCCTCTGGATCACTCTGCAATATAAATAATAGCAGTCACCCCTAATTTATGTATAAAAAGGAGTTCAATTTATAATATGCATAAAAACAAATTGTCCTAACTCCATTTGACACGTTTAACAGACTCCTACTAGAACAATTTATTTTCTAACAAATTGTCCTATCTACATAAGTATTAAATTCAACGTCATTTTTAATTAAAATAAGATTTTTATTCAATTCCATATAAATAATACAATGCTCACAGAACTTAAGAATCAATACATACCTTTTTCTAGTAAAACCCTATTTACAGTGATTATACCAAAATAAATAGCACAATGTGCACAGCCACTTCACGTAAATTAGAATAGACGTTAGATAGGACATTAAGCATTCCAAATGTTTCTGTGTCTGTTTTCAATAGGCCAAATTGAAAGGCGCAGGTGCCGAGACAGTGTCGATTTTCGCAAATATTCCTTAATGGGGTGATAAATAGTCACATTTAAAATTGTTTCGACCAAAAATATAAAAATCGACAAAATGCGAGATAGGACATTTTGCCTGCTCACCATCGATATATTAATAAATTGTATTTATAAATACATATTAAATTTGGACTAATAGCTTTAAAAACTAATTATTTTTGTGTATTGTGATTGTGATATACCAAAACAAATAAATAGCATGTAGAAAGCTGATAAGCTTTCATATAAAATAGATTATTTTAAACAAGAAATAATGGCGGGACGTTTTTACTATTAAAGCCCTAAAAGAGGTAAGTTTAAAATTTAGAATAAATAATTTTGTATTAACATGTTTTCTTATGTATTTTAATATGTTGCAGTAGTCTTAAAACTAATGTATTTACTGTTAGTATAATATTTTGACAAATAGTTGACATTTTAAAAATTCCTCACTTACTAACTATTCTTATGTTTTGGCAACGCTGTGGGGTTCTGACGACGTAAATCTTGAATGACGTGCAAGTTTTTTTTAAAGAAAAATGCTATATAGCAGCGTACCTAGCGTGACCACGCGGACATAGCTAGCTCTCTGTGCTCTGTGGTATAGTATATTCTAGATTCTACCTCGATGGTGTATTCTCTGACATTAAGGTTAGTAAAAGACAGGTTGCATGGTAAGTATGATATTGACAGAATGAAATATGTAAACGTGACCTCACCCATGGGTCAATTTTACGAATTGTTTGGAAACAGAATAGGATAAGTGGTTTGGAGAACATGTTTTGTTGTTAAATATCGTTAGTGGTTTTGTTTATGTTTATATCTTGAGATATAATGTGTCTATAGATATCATTGAGTGTTGTTTAGTATATAACTTTAACCCAAAACTCTCATACAAGTTTTAAGATACATTTAATGTAGTTGCGTTAAGTATTGTTTATTCGCTTAGCTAGGGCATATTTTGACAGACTCATTGTAGGAAACCTACAACACAACAATTCCTACTACTCAGTATTAATAGCTCAAGTATACTACTATTGCAGACTTCTTTCTTTGAAAAAAAGAAGAATTATTCTAAATAGTGGAAGTGTATACTAAACCCATCAACTTTTCCCTGTATATTTAAAATGTAATATTTGAATTGTTACAATTTAAAATATTGTAGTAAATATTTGTATTATTCGCGTTGTTTATTTAATTTAATATAGTTTTATTATCTTTGTTTAATTCTTTTGTTAGTTCTATTTAGTTAATTAGTTAGTTATATTTTAAATTTTATTATTATGGATAGTCAAAGTTTTCCATTTGTTCCATCAGCTAATGCGTTGTAAGTTTTTCTTAATAAATATGATAAAATGTTTTTTACAAAGTTTTTTTAAAGTTAATATTTTTAGATTAGTAAGGATGCTGTTCCTAGATTACAAGGTAATAAAACTGCACAAAGGTTTATTCAAAATGCCTACCATCTTTTTTAATTATTTGCCGAATGAAAACCCTGTTGAGGTAAGTTGATCATTAAAATGTATTTATCGAATTATGTAAATGTTGTAAATACATAAGGAACTTGCTGTGTCGTATTCTTATTTAACCTCACTTTGACTTCTTAATTTTGTAGAATTTATTCCCACTTTTTTATTTTGTACAATAAATAATTTTATTATTTGTTATCAATACATTATACGGTGTAAATAACTGAATATTGATTGTCTGCAAAGTTCTATTTTATTTACTTTTGTTTACATTAATATTGACTAAGAGCACGTATGCCTGGTTGTATAGTATTTTCCAGCCACTTCGAGTCTGTCAAAAAGTAACTAACTTCGAAAAAAAAAATAATTACTAAAATCACTAGACACTTCGGACTGGGAATAGCGAACCGGGTTAACCTACTTAATGGATTTTATTTCTGCTGCATAATATGTTTTAACCCAAATTAGTTGAAATATTTTTTATTGATTTAAATGACTGGTATTTGCAGGGTAGCAATCTGCAAAAATAATTAAAAAAAGTCTGAACAGGATGGAAGGAATTTAATGTTTTTTATATTTCCAAAAAAATGTAAAAATTCAAAAGCAATGGATCAGCAAGTGTCATAGGAAGGAAAAGTGGTCCTGTGTTAATAAAAGACTTTGTAGTATACACTTTCGCATGAAAGATTATGAGCTATTTAAAAGCTAAACCATTAAACATACAACCTAAAAGCTGAAAAAAGATAGTGTTAATTCATTGACTTGATTGAGTTATTTTTCTGATTGAGTTTTAAAAATAAACTAAAAAACAAACAAATATCATTAATCATAATCACTTCATGTACCTAGTTATAATTAAAACTTTAAATTTTAGTATTTCAGTTGTTATTTCTACTGCCTAATGAAGATGACGTAAAAGAAATAAGTATGAGATCAAACAGCATGACCAGGAAAGAAAACATAGAGATTACTGGACATATAATTTTACACGAATACAATACTAAAGAGGCGCAGATAAAAGTAATACACATGAATACTTCTACCCAACATTTTGAATTACCAGAAAAACATTCACGTCATAAAAAACGGAATAAGATATACTAAAAAGAGAATTAAGGAAGATGAAAGAAGAAAACATGAAACTTCAACAGAAACTTCTAGAAAAAGAAGTTACTAAAAATAATATTAAATCATAGATTATAGAACTTGAGACAGCTAAACTGGAAAGCGAAACTGAGTCTGAGGAAAAAGCAAAACATATTTTTAAAGACTTTTAAAAGTCTTCTAACTCCTAATCAACTACAAATATTATTAAAAAGAAAACAAAGGCTCGCCAACCCCAAAAATAATTATCAAGGGCTTTTAACCTAAAGTACTTTAGTACACTAAAGTGCCGTATCACGTATATTGTCAGAAATTTCTCAATCCGAGTCCATGTTATTCCGTTTAAAATATGGCGATCGCGTGCTGACACACTTCAAAGGCGGCATCTGAGAGTGGGCATTCTGATTCTTATTTATTCCGTGTCACTGTGTTCTGGCTCCGACTAAAACATGGCCGATTCTGTCTTCGCGAATGAGATGCGCGTACTTATTTTTTCAAGCAGAGTGTTCATTCCAGAGATCTCTGGTTCAATCTGATTGTTTATTATTATGTGGTGTAGGTGTACACGTTTCCACCGAACAACCCGAAGGTGCGCTCGACTCGGCGGTAATTGTTCGCGCATCTGGTTTGCCCATTGTCAGCGGCCATATTTTAAATTCACAGTCACGTCGTTGGACGATCATTTTGTGTTTGTTGTTGTCAGATGTCAGATCACATTATTATAGTCGGTTCTCTATTCCGAGTCCGAACTGGCTAATGAATTTAGTAATTATTTTTTTGCGAAGTTATTTACTTTTAGACAGATTAAAAGTGGCTGGAAATAACTATATAACCAAGCATACGTACTCGTAGCCAATATTAATAATAAACAACGAAATAGTAAATAAAATAGAACTTTGCGAATTACCGACAATTAACATTTATTTATCTGCACCATATAATAAATAGTTATGTTAAATTATAACAACTAAAATATATTTTTTAAATATTTACTACCCAAAATATTATGGGTTTAGTATACACTTCTACTATTTAGAATAATTCTTCTTTTTTCAAAGAAAGAAGTCTGCAATAGTAGTATACTTGAGCTATTAATAATAAGACGTAGGAATTGTTGTGTTGTAGGTTTCCGACAATGAATCTGTCAAAATATGCCCGAGCCACAGAATAATAAACAATCAGATGCCCACTCTCCATGGAAAATTAAGTATACTCGGTTCGCTAATCTCAGTCCGAACTGTCTAGTGATTTTAGTAATTATTTTTTTACGAAGTTAGTTACTTTTTGACAGACTAGAAGTGGTTGGAAATTATTATACAACCAAGCACACGTGCTAATAGTGCATTTTATTAGAGTATTTCGTCGACTTCTTTTGCAAACTTATACTATGACTTAGAAATTTATAGCATGCATAAAGAAAGTAAGTTTTTATAATTTATAAAAAATATATTTTTTAAAAAAGTTACGGTAATTTAGTTTATATCGTTAGGTTGCGCCAAATGTAGGCAACCAACTTAAACTTTTTGTTAATATTTAGCTGGAGTTTCTTGAGAATATATTTAATAAACGTTTAGTATTTTCCAGTTAATTTATTTTTTTTAAAAGTGATAATAATGCTGAATAAGCAATATTTTAAATAAATATAATTCAAAAATATTATTAATAAAAAAATAATCCAATGTCATCAAATATATAATTCAAAAATATCACAATATTTTATTATTCCTATCAGAAACTAGTTTTGGACGACCCGGGATTTTACCTTTTTTTATCTAACGGAATTTATTATGAGGATTATATAACACAATATTAAGTGCGTTTTGTGATTAAATATCACTTGAAATATTGCTTATTCAGCATTATTATCATCACTTTTAAAAAATAATAAATTAAATGGAAAATATTAAACGTTTATTAGAATTATTCTCAAGAAACTCTTCCAGCTAAATGCTAACAAAAAGTTTAAGTTGGTTGCCTACATTTGGAGCAACTTAATGATACTAAATTACCGCAACTTTTTTATAAAATATATTTTTTTATATATAATAAAAACTTACTTTCTTTATACATGCTATAAAGTTCTAAGCGAATTTAAGACGCCATGTTAAAATGAACTGGATGTTAACTGAAATGTTTTTGTTATTAAGAACATATTTAGATAATTTCATAAATATATTTTAGTGATCAACCTATGCCGAATGAGCAAATAATTAAAAAAAAAATGGTTGGTGTTTTGAATAAATCTTTTTGCAGTTTGATTACCTTGTAATTTAACAGCATCCTTACTCATCTAAAAATAATAACTTTTAAAGAACATTTATTATATTTATTTAAGAAAAACTTAACAACGTATTATCTGATAGAACAAATGGAAAACTTTGACTATCCCTAATAATAAAATTCAAAATAGAACTATAGCTAAATAAACTAAATAGCACTAACAAAGAATTAAACAAAAATAATAGAACAATAAAACTATTAGCTAAAATAAACAATACGAATAATACTAAATATGCGATTTTACGATACGAATTTACTATAATATTGTATCAAGTCAAATATTATATTTTAAATATACAGGGAAAATTTGATGGGTTTAGTATTCACTTCCACTATTTACAATAATTCTTCTTTCTTCAAAGAAAGAAGTCTGCAATAGTAGTATACTTGAGCTATTAATACTGAGAAGTAGGAATTGTTGTGTTGTAGGTTTCCGACAATGAATCTGTCAATATATGCCCGAGCTAAGCGAATGTAGTATATACCATTTTTCAAAGTAAAACACTTGCACGTCACGATTTATACAAAGTGACGTCACTTGTATTTAAAATTTCCAGAACATCAACCTTATAGTTCAAATTTTCCTAACACAGCTAATAATACGAAACCCATACGGAACTGCTCGATTTTTCATAATCGTCAACATGGTGTAATAATCAGAAAAATATAATCATCATTATATTGGAACTTTTAGAATTATAGTGATTAAATAACCAAAAACATTTATTATTATTAATAATATAAATTTTATGAAATAACTCTTGAAATCTAATATTCCACAAAATAATAATTTTAATTAAATATATTAGACAATTGTACGCAACTGATACGGAAATATATCAAGTATTATCGACAGTTCAGCGGGTGGTAAAAGTGTATAAAGTGTTGCCGGTTTTTAGAGTAGAAATTTTGTTTATGTTTGATTTCTAACACAATTTGATCATAATATAATATATATTAATAAATTGTATTTATAAATGCATTTTAAATTTAGATTAATAGCTTTAAAAACTAATTATTGTTGTGTATTGTGATTGTGATATGCCAAATCAAATAAAAGTCTGTAGAAAGCTGATAAACTTTCATATAAGATAGATTATTTTGAACAAGAAATAATGGCGGGACGCTTTTTTTGTTATTAAAGCCCTAAAAGAGGTAAGTTTAAAATTTAGAATATATAATTTTGTATTAAAATGTTTTCTTATGTATTCTTATGTGTTGCAGTAGTCTTAAAACTATGTGTATTTACTGTTAATAAAATAGTTTGACAAATAGTTTACATTTTAAAAATTCCTCACTTACTAGAGGTCGATTCAGACACATCAGTCCCGTCACAGTCTCGGCGCCGAACCGGTCCTGTTTGGTCACAGAACTATTAATTATAATGGAAATAAATAACTATAACTTGGCTTTATTGTAAAATAGTTCATTTGATTACATGAAATCAACCTACTTTATTTATAAAACATTTTTGTTTTGATACATCCATCCAATCACAGGGCTGAATGTTACGATTCAAATTACGTCACAGGAGTACAATCCGGCTTAATGTTCATTGGTTAGGCGGAAGAGGCAACCGTAGGAGTCTAGGAACCGTGGGTTCGGCGCATCGAGCAATAAGACAAAAGAGGGAATCTAATCCTTATGAAAAGGAGACCAAAAAAGTGGCCTCTGATGGCGGACATATCCGGAAATGCGAATGCGCCAAATTTAAATTTTCAGACACTTATTAACAGTAGCTATATATTATTTTTCAGAATGTGTCTTAGACGAGAAAGTTTTAATTAATTATTAACGATAATAGTCTAAAATGCGACACAATTGTTAAAAAAACTTCAATATAAATAAGATTTCATGTGACATTTGGGACAAACAATAACATAACCCAACTAAATTTGATGTCAAACAAGGAGAGAGACTCTCTATCCTTGTTTAAAGTGGCCTCTAAAGATCGCACTTCCTGTCTAACAATATGTTTGCCCCCACTACCTTTACATTCCCTCTATTGTCTTTTTGCTTGATGGTTCGGCGCCAGACGTTCCGCCAAGTTTTAAAGGGAACCAGTGAAAATTTATGTAGTGTGCATAGAAAAATTAACCAGTTTTAATTGACATACGGCAATCATAGACATACTATACAATTATATTAACATTGTTAAATATAATAACATAAATATAATATAATTAAACATAAATATGAAATAACATAACTTCACAAATCATATGTCTGTGACTGTATTATTTGTCTATACTGTGGTGTTATTGTGTTTCCTTCGAAAACATGGCGCGCGTGCTGAAAAACTTTAAAGGCGGCATCTGAGAGTGGGCATTCTGATTGTTTATTATTCTGTGCCCGAGCTAAGCGAATGGAGTATAATTTGATTTTGTGCAATCGTAAACACTGACATCCTAATAAAAAAATGGCGCAAGGTCACCGAATTTGTCTGACAGCTACCAATGTAAATTTATCGGAGTGCACCTTTGGGTTGTTCAGTGACGTTTCTATGGTATAATGTTATTTATTTTGTTTGGGTTTGTTTATATCATGGATTTATTAAGGTCGATTCAAACACATCAGTCACGTCTCGTCACAGTCCCGGCGCCGAACCGAACAATCCGTCATACAAAATATTCTTTAATAGAAATAGAATGCCGCCGGCATTCACATTCATCAGTTGACGAACATCCCAGCTGTCGGTTGAGTTTACCGAAAGTACAAGCTGATTATAGCCGCAAATGTCAAACATGGAACAAAAAATTTCGGTATAGCAGTGTTGGCATGCTTTTATAATGTAGATGCTGTATGCTTCAAATATAAAAATATAAAGGTTTAAAAAAGTACATTGTGTTTATATTATGTTAAGCGTTCTGCAATTTTTGATTTATATCAAACAACAATGAGTTGCTGTAATATTGCTGTGCAATATTTGTTTCTGTGGAGATTAATTGTAGTAAATTATTAGACATTTTTTTAGCAATTACCCTTTGGTAGATTATGGGATAGATTTGGCAATCGTCAAATCAGCAGTTGCCAGATTACAGACGTTTGCAATTATTCTCGAAAGAGACAAATATCTACTCGTTACTGCTTCATATAAATTAAAAATTGCAGAATTCATAAAATGCTATAATCAAAATATACTTTTTAAAAGCTTTATTTCTTTATATTTGAAGCATACAATATATGCATTATAAAAACATGCCAACACTGTCAAGCCGAAATATTATTGACATTTGCGCCTATTGGCGACGTGCAAGTACTTGGAGGGGATACGAGAAACGATCGTGCGCGAGTAGTGTTTCATATTCGTTTTGTTTATTTACACCTTCTGTCACTGAAGAAAATGGGATTTAGGAAATGCTGTGTTATAAATTGTAAAAATACAACAAAAAATTGTCAATTTAAGTTTTATTCGTTTCCAACTTCGAAGCACAAAGCTACTACAAAGAGAAAAGTGGATTTATATTATAAAAAAGCATAAGTAACATAACCTAAATTATGCATTATTCTTGCGCCCGATTTTAAAGTCAGTTTGAAATAAATAATAAATAAAAGTTCACTTTTAAGTGTAAATTTTAGTTTCATAACACTCACTTAGAGTTCATTTTAACCCAAAAATCAAGTTTAATGTTTGAATTTTATTTTTTTGAAGTTTACAAAAATGCATCAAGTTCAAGTTTTTATGAAGATGCATTAAGATATATTCGCTGTCCAAAAATTTACAGGGAAAGAATTAATTGTTCAAACCAATATGATGATATCATGGGCTTAACCTGCTAATTTATGCATTAGCATTATTTATGGTAATTTATTTTTCTTAATTCTTTGACTCCACATAATTCTTCCATTCTTTTTTGACATTTGCCACTACTAAAGTTTTTTCCCTTTGACCCGTGCTTGGTTAAAAAGTTATTTGGTGATTTACTTTCTCAAATCCAGTTTTTATTATTGCATCCATATTAACAGTAATGCTGTAATTCAATAATATATTTATTTGTATTTACGCTACATCAACGTTTACCTTTTAATAACATACCGACATAACCTCAATCTTACTTTTTCTTCTTATTCTTTTTTGGGGCCACGTCCTTGACAGTTATCCGGTAACCTCGATCTAACATGAAAGTGCAGTAAATTTGGCTGATTTACGACACCAGGTGTCGCTGTTCGGAACTTTCACGGTCCCAATATTCAGCTTGTACTTTCGGTAAACTCATCGAGTTAAAATCTATGGAGAAGCTATGAGCATATTAAAGTATGTATTAAAAACGGCGTAGGTAGGCGTGGCTAACGATAATACCAATATGGCGGTGGGATCAGGGCAAGACTTAATAATATTAAAACTACTATACAAATATGACTAGTTATTCAGAAATTTGAATCATAATCTAAAAAAGTGCAATACATTTTAATAAGCCATGATTTATTTATCCCGCGGTAATCACTAAAAACACGATATATTAATATACATAAAGATAAATTAATACAGTCAAATACTATTAATTTATTCTCTGAAGTACGGGCCATTACTTTGTTTACATATTTGTATACTAACCTGTGGAACGATATTCCTGAACATTTTTTATTAACATTGCTTCTGCTACAGCAACTACGTTGGGAACAAGAAACCATTATTATGCACTATCACAGTACAATATTACAGTTTCTATAAAAGTATTATAAAACTAAAAATATTCGAAAAACAACAAATGTAAACAAACATATACGATTTGTCAAAAGTGTCAAAACAATATTAAAAATATGGCCGAAGTAAGGTCATTTTTAGTCACGTGATGCCCTCTCCATAGATTCTAACTCGATGGGTAAACTCAACCCAGCTGTCAGATAATTAATAGTTCTGTGACCAACCAGGACCGGTTCGGCGCCGGGACTGGGACGGGACTGATGTGTTTGAATCTACCTTAAAAGTTAAAACCAGAGAACTAACAACGACCACAGTGTTACAGAATAATAAACAATCAGATGCCGCCTTTGAAGTTTTTCAGCACGTGCGCTATTTTTTAGAAGGAAACACATAACACAAACATATGATTTGTAAGGTTATGTAATTGTTTATATTTATGTTTAATTATATTATATTTATGTTATTATATTTAACAATGTTAATATAATTGTATAGTATGTTTATAATTGCCGTAACTCAATTAAACCGGGTTAATTTTTCTATGCACACCACATAAACAACACTGGTTCCCTCTAAAACATGGCGGAACGTCTGCGCAAAGGAGATGCGCGTACTTAATTTTCCATGGAGAGTGGGCATTCTGATTGTGATTGTTCATTCTTCTGTGACAGTTGACAGTGTGTTCGTGGTTCTCTGCTGTGAACAGGGAACAGTGTTGAGTGTTGTTATGACTGGTTATGACAGGACCATCATAGAGAAATGGACAGTGCAGTGCAGTGTTAAGGTTGGAGTTACGGTGCAAGGCTGCCAGATCTAGGGATTTATCCCGAGTCTAGGGATATTTCAGCATAAAAGGGACAAAGGGATTTTTTGATATTTATTGTAAAATCTAGGGATTTTTGACCGGCTCAAATATTTACCTACATAGGCCTATTATAATAGCATGTTCTTTAATTCAGGTATAAAACCACTTCGTATTAACAGTACTAAATAAGCGATCTTTTATTACAAATACTTAAACTACTAGTAAACTACTAAAGGATTCTATTATCAGATGTCGCTAACTGTCCACGTTCTTCGAATCTTTATTTTATGCTACCAAATAGATTTCTGCCAAAAATATAGTCCTATATATTTTCATAAAGGAGAAGCAAATTCTGGAGCAGGAATTAGAGGATTTACAAAAATCTTAGGTTTTATAAAATAAATAATTAGGGGATCTACAGTATGAATCGGGTGAATCCTAGAATTCGTGGAAATATATAAATAAAATTCTATGCTTCACCATCTCATTTTTCTTCAAGTTATATTTTGTATTAATTTTATGAAGTGAATAATACTTAATATATTAAATGGAATATTCAAAGCCAAAATAAGTACGTTATTCCGTTTTTGTTAAATTTATTTAAATCATCGCTATTGTAAAGTTTAAAAATGAAATTTTTTTGAAATAAAGGTATAAAACAACAATTATTTTTTTAGGTTGAGTTTACAGAAAGTACAAGCTGAATTTAGCCGCAAATGTCAAAAATATTTCGGCTTGGCAGTGTGGGCATCATCGAGCAAAAAGACAAAAGAGAGAATCTAATCCTTATGAAAAGGAGACCGAAAAAGTGGCCTCTGATGGCGGACATATCCGGAAATGCGAATGCGCCAAATTTGAATTTTTCCGACACTTTATTAACAGTAGCTATAAAATAGTTTTCAGAATGTGTCTTCAAAATGCGACACAATTGTTAAAAAACTTCAATATAAATAAGATTTCATGTGACATTTGGGACAAATAATAATATAACCCAACTAAATTTGATGTCAAACAAGGAGTGAGACTATCTTTCCTTGCTTAATGTGGCCTCTAAAGATCGCACTTCCTGTCTAACAATATTTTTGCCCCCACTACCTTTACAATCCCTCTTTTGTCTTTTTGCTCGAGTATGCTTCAAATATAAAGAGATAAAGCTTTTAAAAAGTATATTTTAATTATACTATTTTATGATATAATGATATTTATGATTTATATTTGTCTCTTTCGAGATTAATTGCAAACATCTGTTGTAATCTGGCAACTGCTGATTTGACGATTGCCAAATCTATCCCCTAATCTACCCAAAGTGTAATTGCTAAAAAAAATTCTAATAATTAACTGCAATTAATCTCCAAAGAAACAAATATTTACATAGCATCTACATTATAAAAACATGCCAACACTGCTATACCGAAATTATTTATTCCATGTTTGACATTTGTGGCTATAATCAGCTTGTACTTTCGGTAAATTCTACCTTTTTTTAATTCCATGTTATTATATTAGGCAACCATCAATACATTCCATCATTTTATTCAGAATTAGGCAACCATATATACCTTTATTCCAATCTAGGGATTTCTAGGGACATTTTAATGTTCAATTTAGGGAGGACAAAAATTTTCACCTGGCAACCCTGTACGGTGTATTATTTAAAAGGATATTCAAAAATGAAAGAATGCTGCGTAATTTTTCCAGTTTGTAATTAAATTCAACATTGAATACTTGCAGTATATTTAATGATACTTTCTGTTCTAGGTTAACTAATAGAAACACACTAATTATACTGCTTAATCGAAATTTCACTTCCCTAGAAGTTTCTACTGCTTTGAGACCCTTTTATTTTGCAGTTCATCCCGATTTATTTGGAAAGTATCCTAGAGAAAGGGTAAGTATATTTATAATGTTTTATATCTTGCATTTTAATCAGTGTTTTTAGGCTAGGAATGAATCATCATTACAACAGTTGAGTTCCATTTTAGAGAAAATTCAAAAATCTAAATTTGTTCCTCCTGTGAGCTTAAGTTTCTATGTTAAAGACAAAGCAAAGAAAACAGGTATATACCAGAAGAATGTAAGCCTTTGAAACATCGCTAAATTTGTATATTTATTCTTATAGTATTAGTATAAACTTATTTGGTTATAATAATGTGATTCTTCTGTTGTAGGCAAATTTCGTTTCATTAACATCCACTTACAGGGTAATGATATTCGTACGACATTGTGTACAATTCTACAAAGCTGTGATTTACCAACTGATTATGTAGATAGAATTATCCCTCTGCCCTCTACAGATAATCCTAACACAAATTTTAAATTCAGATATAAAAATGAGGTTGACTTCACAAAAGTCAATCAAAATCATCCCATTTATGCACACATTAAGATGCAGATGGATATGAAAAGGGCACAAGAATTATTAAGGCTTAAAAACTATTTACAGAAAAATGCCCTTGAAGCTTTGAAGAAGTCTAGAAAGGGAGATATCCATAGGTAAATTTAGTTGTAAAGTATTATTTAAAGAAAATATTTTTTGATTTCTTACACTAGCACTATAGCCCAGATTGAACCTCAGCCTCCTTATTTTTGCATCTCATATTGCAGGTCCTGTGTTCTCAATTTTTTTTTTGGTTTCCCTTGTGGTTATATGTCTTACATTTTACTGTCTATTGCTTATCTTGCCAATATGTTGTCATCCATCTGCACTATATGACTACATAGTCCATCCACATCTGTGGAGTTTAGGCAATTTTGAGTTAAGTGTTCCTGTGAACAGTTGGTAAAGTTCATGGTTTTATTTAGATCTCAATATTCCATTTTTATTGATTGGTCCAAAGATCTTCCTTAAAATTTTTCTTTAAAAAACTTACTAAAAAAATGACATTTTTGTGTTGTCTGTTATCATCTATGTATTGCATTCCAATGTTGATTTAATGATTGTTTTATAGATCTTGTTTTTTTATTTACCTAATTATTTTGATAAGGACACTAGTAGAGAACATACTATATTAACATTCTAAATGAAATAAAAAAATTGAAATTTAGTCTTTCACTCCATCATTATATGCTTTATAAAGGTCCCTATACTATCATAGACTTTATATATTTTCATTATATCTGTAAACCATTATTGCGGTACTGAATCAAAGGCCTTCTCCAGTAAATGGAGGCAATAAAAAGGTTCCTTTTTTTGTGTATTCCTGATTAGAAATGACTTAGTTGATTAGTTGTTCTTTACAGCCCATGGAACCCTTAGCGCATTGTTTCTGTTGAGGCTTTATGCCATTGTTTAGAGAACAGTATTGGTAGATACGCTGGGCTACACAGGATATGACTAATTTGTACAAAGTTGGAAGACAAGTAATTGGGCGGTACTTGGATCTTAGGTGGTATTTTGATCCTTCAGTATTAGATAAATGGTTCCAGGAGTAAGAACATGATTAAGTAATACTGTTAAAAGCTCATGAACACTCTAAAACTTCTTTATCCAAAAGTTTTGAGCTCCGTCTGGTCCAGGAGATTTATAGTTATAAAGCTCTTAATAATGTTCAAGACTTCTTCAGTGGTTTACCACCGATAATTCCTGGTTTATAAGGAATATTACTGTAGTGTTGACAGTTTTTTGTCATGTCTTCAGTCCATCCAGCATTGTTGTTATGAGTAGCTGGCATCTAAAGTTGGTTTTCCCTAAATTCATGAATTTCTTCTTGGATTGGACAGGATTTATTTTTATTTTCAACAGTGGAATGCACTTTCCTATAGAAAGCCTTCTCTGCACGCTCAAAAAGGAAATTGTCGTATTTCTGATTACTAACTTTGTATCTCCATAGGCACCCTGAATAAATGGAGAATTTTTGTTTTAATTTGTCCAGGCAGTGTTGAACTATATTGTTTTTTAGATCGTGTTGTGAGTGTCTTGGAGTGTTCAGAATTATTTCTTCAGCACTTTTAATTACTTTTCGACTTCTTACAGCAGTCGGTTTGCCTAGGTTTGCCAATTGTGTTTTCAATTCTTATAATATTAGTACCTCGTCGTATTCTAATCTTAATGCTCATAACATTAGCAATTGTTGTTCATATGTACAGTGTGGAGTAAATCAGCATATGCAAATATTCTAGTGTATGGGCTTCCACGATATAATTGGGCAGGACTTCAGTGTTCACAATTTGTAACAGCGCACATAGTATTGTTCTGAAGCTATTTTCTTGTGGCATTTTAAATTAATTACTATTTAACTGAGAATAAGCCACAATTAAAGGTAAAAATATGTTTATTGACGTTTCAATTTCCACTTTGGAAATCGATCGGAGAATGTCAATAAACATATTTTTACCTTTAATTGTGGCTTATTCCCAGTTAAATAGTAATTAGCGCACATAGTGTGGTATTATCCCTAAAATATTACAATTCATAACAAAGAATAAGTTACAAGGAACATGTAACACATTCCACATTTGTTTATATAAAATATGCAATAATTCGAATTGAGCACATTCATAAAAAACAGCCTCGATTAGAATGTGTAAGTCAGTAGAATTGTGAATCGCGACCATATTGTTGTCGTATGTTGAAAAAACAAACTCAACCCACTAATGAACGACTGCTGATATAGCAAGGACTATTATAAAAGAGACAACAATTATTATCTCACAGATCAGAACTAAATTAATGTGAAGATGGCAAGTTGTTGTATCACATATTGGTAATTATGAAGTAATATCATAGCAACTTCAACTAAGTACTAAATACAGTTTGGTTAAGTAATGTTCTAAAAGAGTGTACAGTTGTGTTCCAAATAAATGGTTATATAATTGAATAATCACGTTTTTTACCATAATAGTTTCTTACAAGAGTTTATTTTTGGTAGCGGTGGTCTGCCAAGTGTGTTTGTTCCATTAAACTCAAAAACAAAAACATTTCATTTACTAGGCTATAGTGCAACTCATTGTTATCTTGCTGTGTATTAACAGGTTGAGTCTCTTGTATGAGAGGCTTAGGAGTCTGCTCAATAGGGATTTGCTCTACAATTAACTCTCGGTTATGAATCTCCCGTTCAAATTTGCTTCTGATGGTATCGCATTTATTCTCTGGGAAAAGATACAGATGTTGTCGATAGCCAATCGTTTCTCGACCGAGGTTTATCACCTTGTAATAGAAGCGCAAAATGTTTTCATTTATAGACACAGGTCTATTTCATGCGCTATCTCGGTCGTCTCGCTTGAGGGAGCTCCTATTGTTGCTTGGCTCTTCTTCTTCTTCTTGTTGGGCCGTAGCTAGTTGTATGATAGGGCCCCGCCTCCTCAATACCCTGCCATTGACGTCCCGCCTGCTGTCACGTCCAGCGCCGGCACCAGCGCATTCACATTGATATTCTCATTTGCGGAGAAGCAGAACTAATTTGACTTGACAATGGCAACTGTGAGCTTGCCGAAACGTCTCCAAAACGATGGTTTTTCTAAAAACCAAAACTATTTAACGCGAAGTCAAACCCAAATATATATATATATATATATATATATATATATATATATATAATATATATATATATATATATTATATATATATATATATATATATATATATATATATATATATATATATAGTGTAGGTAAAAGTTTATGGTCGGTATGGTAAAATTTAACAGGATATCTAACACAGATATAAAATCATATTTTCAGCGAATAGATAAAGATAACAATCATATTTCTCTTTGGTCTCCCCTCCATAAATCTTCTTGACGCTCATTGCCTATTAGTGAGACGATTAGTTCCGATCAGAGATATTTTACATATTCTCTGATTCCGATCCTAATATAGCTAAGAAACTACAGGTGGGTCCTCTAGTTTTTTTAATTTTTATCGGAACCGTTTTTCGTAAACTGTAACTAGTTGATTGTTTACCAGTATTAAAATTAGCGAGTACACAAACATATTGGCTCTTATCATTTATGTGTATAAGTATTGAAGTGAAAGAAACTAACGAAGGATATATTTATTATAACTTGAAAAATAAATTAAACAATACAAATAGTACTTACATTTACATGGACTTAAGTCATCTTTATCAGTTTCTTTTTCTTGTACTGGTTAATTTTCAATAGTACAATCTTCTTTTTCTTTTTTTTATAGAAGTAACCAGCTTCTTAACTCTTTCTTTTGTTTTTTACATTCATTTTTATCAGAAAATCCCTGCGTTTTAAATCATTATTTGTCATTTACGAATCTACGGTTTCTCACTGGTAAGCCAACTAGTTGATGGTTGACTCAAAAAAACTACGTTTTGTGTAGCCATAAACACGTAAACAGAGGAGCAACGAACACTTTACGTCGACGAGGACGATTATTTGATCTGAGAGACTACTACAAAACTAAAAATAACATGCGACTCTTTCGAGACAGTGGACAGTCGGGCTATCGGTTGACATTGAAAATAAGTATTCTGATTAATGAATGAGTTTCGATTTACGATTGATCTGCATTTTCGAAGGTGATGGATACTTCCATTAATAAAAATATTAGTTTAGAACAAAAGAAACAGATATGGATTTACTTAACCTATGCAAAGACTCGTTTCATCCGTTTTCCATAGTTAAAGAACGAGCTTTTAAAAAGTTTGCAGGGTGGATTCTTGGATATAAACCGTTAACAAGAAAAACTTTGTCAAGTTCATTACTTCAGGAATGTTATATCAAAACTGAGCAAATTATTAGATCACAAGTTGTTAAAGAAGTAGAAAATATCTGTATTACTACTGACCTCTGGACATCTGGAGTAACTGAGAGTTATATCGCATTAACAGGACAATATTTAACCTAAAATTTAGAATTTAAAACGGTTTTATTAGGCTGCTGCCATTTTTCTGGAAACCATAATTCAGAAAATATCGCTTTTAAAATTAGTGAAATTATTATTCAGTGGGGTCTAAAACGAAAAGTAAATTTTGCAGTAACTGATAATGCGTCAAATATGGTCAAAGCTATTAAATATGTTTTGGAATGAAAACATTTAAATTGTTTTGCATTAAATTTAAATTTAATTTACGTTAAATTTATTGATGGAGGACGCACTTAAATGCTGTCGTGTACAAATAGATAAAATAAAAAGTCTTTTTTTTTCGAAAATTCGGCAAAAAACACATTTCAAAAAAGTACCTTATCTTCAGAAAGGCTTTTAAAGTATCAATTACAACATAACAATGTTCCCAAACGGCCAATCCAAGACGTGGAAACTAGGTAGAACTTCACCTATTACATGTTAAAAAGAATGACCAAGTTAGAAGAGGCAATCCGTTCCACATTGGTATTAGTTAATACAGACTAAGACTTAGACCAAATCTAAATAATGAAGACTGGATTATTTGTTCTTAACTGTCCCAAATTTTACGGCCTTTTAAAGAAATAACGAGTACAATGAATGGTCAAAAATACTTGAAGGGTAGTTCAGTGATTGTTATGGTACGCTGCCTGCAAGAATCTTGCAATAAAATTTTAGCAAACGGTAACCTTACATCCATAGTATCCGACGTAGTACAATTACTAATATCGGGTTTAGCAAAAAGATTTAGAGGGATAGAATAGAGTGGCACATTGTCATTATGTACATTTATGGATTCACGATTTAAAGTGCAGGGATTTTCTGATAAAAATGACCCTAAAAAACAAAAAAAAAAGAGTTAAGAAGCTGGTTACTTCTATAATTAAAGAACAAGAAGATTGTACTATTGAAAATTAACCAGTACAAGAAAAAGAAACCGATAAAGATGACTTAAGTCCATGGTGTATTTTTGATGAATTAATTGGACATGACTCATCTAGCGAGAGTCCATTACAATGGTGGAAAAACCATCGCCATGTATATCCTAACTTAACCACTATATTCATAAAGTATTGTAAATGTGAACACATGTTCAAAATTTGGTTTAATTTTAAATAAAAGGAGAACACGGTTAACAAGAAGTAAAGTAAAAAAAACTTATGTTTTTAAATGTCAATTTAGACGATTCGTGATTTAATAATAACGAATGTAAACGTAAGTACGATTTACTATTTGTATTGATTAGTTTAATTTTCAAGTTATAATTAAATAAGCACGCAACCACAAATCTTACGGCCACTTGTTATAGAAAACGACGTCATCGAAGCAGTGAACGAATTTGTATACCTGAGGGCGCTGCTTAACGCTGAAAATAATACTAGCGCAGAGATAAACGGCAGAATTTGTGCGGCCAACTCACTTCTTAGTTTCTTTCACTTCAATAAATATACACATAAACGATAATAGCCATTATGTTTGTTTATGTAGGTACTCTCTTGAAACTACTATTAAAAAATCATAATTACTTGTTTACGAAAATCGGTTTTGCGACGTCAACGACCCACCTCTATTCGTATCTGTGTACGCTTTGATTCGGTGTTATGACCAAGCGACACGATACGCTGCCAAATAATTTTGTATGAAGGTTTTTTATTTATATACAGTTTAATGTTTTTGGAAATAAGGCACAATGTGACTTTAAAATAAACTTATTTTGATGTTTAGATTTTTAATTCGGAAATCGTACTTAAAATACGAAACATTAATAAATTTTATTTATATAAAACGATTTCCGAAGTATAAATCAAAATGTTATATTACACTTATTGTAAAGTAAAATTGTGGCATATTCCCAATAAAAAACAGTAAGCTGCATCCATTTCGCCCAAATTTGATTATCTTGGAGCATTGTTCAAATGACAACTAAAACTGTGCTCAAAAGACAACAGGTCAAATAAAACCAATAAGTTTGGCAACGTTGAACTTGCCCTTTTTTATTATATCCACTCATTTAGGTTCGGTGATATAAAGGGCGGACCTAATATACCTCTCTCTTTTTAAACAGTTGTTTCTCACTCCATCTCATGTAAGGTCCATACCGACCATAAACTTTTACCTATACTGTATATATTATATATATATATATATATATATATATATAATATATATATATATAATATATATATATATATATATAGAAATGGATAATGCGAGTGAAAAATAAAAGTAAACATTAATGGCCTGTCTCGCAAAACTAAAAACCAAAAATGGTAATAGATGGAAGACAACCCTATATACGTATTTCTGACTATTGGTTGTCTTCAGTACGGTGAACAAGTTAGAAAAGGAGCACATTAACTTGGGAAATGATCACTACAGGAGCAATGCAACCAATTTGTGGCATTAGAGATATCATGATCTATCTCAACTACGATTTTTTTAATAGCTCAATATAAATTGCAAATTACATTAAATCTGCAAATATTTACGTTTTACATTATTTTAGGGAAGAGGTTAAAAGGCTTCAAGAAATAATTACAAATGAACTTCAAGTGGAAGATTTACGTTGGGATTGTAGTTGGAATGAAGAACATCGTAAAGGGTGTTTACTCAGTTTTATGTCTCTGGTAAACCAACATCCCAGAATTAAATATGTTTTAAAAGGTAAGTGCATGATTTTTTATTTTTCTTCATTTTTATAACTAATTTTAAGAAAGACTACTTTACTTTTTAGGTAGAGTGCTCATATTTTCCTCATTTTTTACTGGTGTTAGCCTTGATGGACACATAATGCTTTACAGTGGAGAAGTTCGCAATAACTGGTTAGATGTAATTTACATTTCTAATTAACACTTTATTCTGTACTCACATTGTTCCTTTTCAGTTTTTAAAGAATATTGACAGATATGATGAAGCTTTGAAGAGAATACCAGCTTTTGAAAATTCTTTGTCTCATGTATTGAGAAAAATTAAAATTGGCAGGAGGTGAGTGGATAAGATATATAAACTAAATATGTTAAGGCTATATATTCAAATAGGATTAGATAATCAGGTTGAAATTCACTTTTTTCATATTGATCAACGAATCTCTCCTTTCCTTCTGCTTTGCGAACATAGTTGGCAATATTGTTCTTTTGTGGATTTCTTCTTAATTTATTTGTAGCCATTCATTAAGTTCAGTCCGTTGTAATGTTTATTTAATGATAAGATTGTCATGTAACATTTAATTTTTAACTCGTCGTATATTAGAATTTGGTTCTATATTCTATAAAACAGATTAATTTGCTACTAAACGGTCTTGCTACATTCTATTGATGTGTTTCCTACACATTTTTATTCATTTGGTAAGATGACTGCTTCTATGAATTTTCATCCTTTTTGCTATCTGTTTCTTTTATGATTACTGATGTATCTTTGCATTACACTGTGTATTCATTATCCTAAGCATATTTCCATATCTGAGATTTGTCTCTTGTTTTTAATGTACGACTCATGTTCATTTATCCTATAGTGTATTTTTATGTATGAGAGAGTAATAAAACAATAAATTATGTATGCAAATCCCTAAACTGTTGATACGAGTGACTCAATGAAAAACAGATATTTGTCAACAAGTTTACAGAAGTATATAGGAAAACAATTTTAAATTGAGTATGACCATCAGGTATAAAGGTTGGAGCAGAATAGAATGCAATAGTTGTGAGGGTTACTAACCCTAAATAAGGTTGCCAGTGTCGGAGTGATGGAGGTTAACAGGTACTAATGAATTTGCAAGAAATGTAAGATGTTTATTTTATTGGTTATATATAACCAATAAAAGTTTAATAAGTACCTAGCTATTTGCAAAATAAAGTTTAATTCTTTAGATAAAATAAAACGTTTTATTTTATCTGAAATGAGTGCATTCCACGAAGTAAGGGTTTCAACAATCAAACATTTAATTCTTTTATTCCAGGAATCTATGACAGTAATTGACTAGATAATTACCTTCTAAACTTATTCCACAGAAAATGTGATAGTGGGTTTTTCCATTTTGTAGGAAGGTCCAAGTGGCGTATTCAAAATTCTTAACAGTTCACTAAAAGTAGGTAATTCAGTTGCAAGGTGCAGTTTATTGTGTATACTAGTGTTATGGAAAATTTGGAAGTGCCGTGTAAACGCCGAAAAATTGGTCCTTTAACAGTTAATGAAAAAACATTAATATTTAATTGTTTTAAATCATTTATAGACAAACGTTTATGTGAAAGTGTTGATGAGACCGTTGAGTTAGTTAGCAGTACACTTGGTGTTGGGAAATCTACGATTTACAGAGTTATTAAAGAAGAGAAATGTGGTAGTTTTCAAATGCCACGTAATGCACCAGGGAAACCAAAATTTCAAATAGAATATCATTTTAAAGAAGGACTTCGACGGAAAGTGCATGAATTCTTCTTTAGACAAGAATTTCCAACATTGGATAAAGTTCTTGTCTCAGTTCGAGATAATAAGGATTACCCAGAAATGAGTCGAAGTACGTTATGGAAACTTTTAAAAGAAATAGGCTTCCGCTGGAAAAAGAATCCCAGAAAGTCTATTTTATTAGAAAGAAGCGATATTGTTATATGGAGAAGACATTTTCTAAGAACCATAAAGGAAATGAGAAACCAAAAAAGAAAAATATTTTATCTTGATGAAACATGGATCAACGAGGGTCATAAACCAAATAAATTTTGGCAGGATGAAACTGTTACAAGTCAAAGGCACGCTTTTGTAAATAACTTATCTACTGGTTTAAACCCACCATCAGGAAAGGGACGCAGGCTGATAATAGTACACATTGGCAGTTCAGACGGTTTTGTTGAAGGTGGTTTATTAACTTTTGAATCAACTCGTACCGGTGACTACCATGAAGACATGAACGCTGATGTCTTTCAAGAATGGGTCGAACAAATGATAGATCTTCTTCCCAAGAACTGTGTAATAGTAATGGATAATGCAAGTTATCACTCCAGACTTATAGAAGGACTGCCCACAACCAAGTGGTTAAAAAAAGACTTGCAGAATTGGCTGAGTTCAAAAAATATTACGTACCATCCCGGATCTATAAGAAAGGAACTTTATTCGTTGTGTGCACTTCATAAAGAAAAATTTTAAAAATACGAAATTGATGAAATTGCCAAAAATCGTGGAATGACAGTACTTAGATCCCCACCATATCATTGTGAATTAAACCCGATTGAACTGGTATGGGCACAGATAAAGAGTGAAGTTTCAAGAAAAAATACCACTTTTAAAATTCATGATGTTAAACAGTTGTTTTTGGAGGCCGTAAATAATGTAAAACCTGAAAACTGGGAAAAGGCAGTAAATCACACTATTAAAGAAGAGGAAAAAATGTGGAAGCTGGACAATATTACTGATAAAATGATCGAGCCAGTTATTATAAATCTTGGGGTTCTGAAAGTTCATCTTCTGAATCTGATTTGGATTTGTAACAAGTAGCTGTAAGTTTTATATTAATATTTTTATTCATCTATTTAACATACCTTAGACGGTTTTAAAAACTCTTTTTCTCTTTTGTAATTTTTAAAAATTAAAAAAAAATTTGAATTTTTTAAAATCCTTTTTAATGTAGGCCAGTCAGGTCTAATATATTGTGTGATAAAAGAGGTCACTTTTGTTTACATACACATAACACTTTATAACACTAAAATAATTCATTTATTTTTTACAATTATTCAAAGTAATTTTTCAATTAATCTTGAGCACGCCCATGGAGTGGTCGGAGGTACCAGTTAAAATTATGCTAATTACTCTCTCGTTCATAAAAATAAACTATAAAACTTGG
This sequence comes from Diabrotica balteata, assembly GCA_918026665.1. Classification (NCBI taxonomy): domain Eukaryota; kingdom Metazoa; phylum Arthropoda; class Insecta; order Coleoptera; family Chrysomelidae; genus Diabrotica; species Diabrotica balteata. The sequence continues at coordinate 65,616,999 of OU898278.1, forward strand.
TGGTGTTGGAAGTTTCTCTCAGATTAAAAATTCTTGAATTCATAAAGTATTTTATTTCTTTTATCTTCTCTGTGTGTTGTTGTCGTGTATTGGGTGTTTTAAATGTTATTGTGAGAATGTATTTATTTCCTATCCTGTTTTATTTTTCTGATAAGCCCTTTACATATGGTCTGGTAGTTATCTCCAAATCCCTTCTTGTGAGCATTTCTGGATCGTTTTTGTTGTTTTGTTGTTTCCTTTCTGCATTCTTGTGGAATTCTCATGTGTGTCACAATCTTTGTTAGAAGATTTTTTTCTTCATAAAATGCAGTTTCGTTGGAGCAAGTATTTTGGTCTCATAATACAGTGATTTTATGATTTCCTTATTAAAATTTATGCTGTGGTTTGAGTGATAATTTAAATACACATTAAGAAATAATGGAGAATTGTTTTCAATATATATATATATATATATATATATATAAATATATATATATATATATATATATATATGAGTAAGAAAAAAAGAAGTACTTGTGACTCGTTTGGAAAAAATATAATACTGTTTTTGATGGGTTGGAGTCAATAAAAGGGGCTATTTGTTGACTATTTTTTACTCGAGCTTTCACAGATTAGAGATTACAATTTTTATCAAGAGCTTCTAAAAAATACAAAATGTCTTACAAAGTTGAACTAGAAATAAAAAATTTTTTGTTAACTCACCAAATAAAATTAGTTTTTTATATAAAACTACTGCTTACATATTAAATACAAAAAATATTAATAAAAAAATGTCTTATTCTAATAAATATTTCTCTTAAAAATTTAGATGAAGTTTCTTAAGAAAAAAAAAAAATTGAATTTATAAACAAAAACAGAATAGCTACAACCAGCCTAAATGTCATAAATACTAACTTAAAATTTTTTATTTTTGACAATATGTCAAAAATAAAAAATTTTCAGTTAGTATTTATGAGTTTTTATTTTTGACATATTGTCAAAAATAAAATTTTGTTTAAAAAATTCTTCTTTGTTTAGTAACAAAAAAGAAGAAGATTTATTCACCATTGATAGATGCCCGAAAAAATGTAACAAATACATGGAAAATTCAAAATGTGATATTTTACTGACTGCATAAATTAAATAGAAATTATATAATTATAAATTTTGCTTAAATTTTGAATTTCTGACCTTTTGTTTAAATTATTATCACTTTTGCTAATACAAACCATTTCCAAAAAAGTTCTTTTAAATTTATTACTTTCATTACATAAAATTTTAATATTATCAAAATCCATAATATGGTCTTTGTCTGTTACATGCTCTGCCAAAGCACAAGATTGTTTCTTAATTCTACAATCACTCTTGTGAGAAATAATGCGATTTGAGAGATTTCTTCCAGTCTCACCAATATACTCAGCTTCACACTGAGTACAAACAATGCTGTATACTACATTTGTTTGATCTAATTTGTCTATAGGATATTTAGTTTTGGAATATAAAGATGAAATAGTTTTGATGTTCTTTGTTGCTATTTTTATATTGTCAATAACCTTTAATGTTTGTATTAATTTAGGAGTTAATGATGGTATAAAAGGTAGTCAATGATAATATATGTTTTGATTGTTGGATACAGTGTTTTGAGATTTAGCAAAAAATGGTGTTAAGTTATTTATATTTAATAAATTAGAAAAAAGCATTCTATGTAGCATATCAGGAGGATAAGAGTTTTCAATTAAAATATTTTTTAACAAATGAAGATCTTCTTGTAGATAGTCTGGATGAGAAAGTTTTAAAAAACGTTCCTTTAATCCCGTTATAAGGTTCATTTTCATTTTATTTGGATGATTAGAGTAATAGCTTATAAATCTATTACTACATATGGGTTTTCTGAACCATCTAGTTTTCAACATATTGTCTGTATTTCTTACAATTCTCATGTCAAGGAATGGTAGAAAATTATCTACCTCTTCCTTATGATGATGTTATTAGTGATTGTGTCAATAATTGCACTTTTTTCATTCCATTTATCAAAAGATATGTAGATGATCTAGTTTTGGCACTTCCTAAACACAAAATTCTTGAAACAGTCAACATTTTCAACAATCATAATCAACATATACAATTTACAGTTGAGGAGTCGAGGAAAATGACATTTTCCCGGCGACACTTGCAGGGCTTTGATCGGTAACTTCATTTTACACTACTTTTATAATTTTTATTAATATCACTTATAATGCTACCTAAAGTTAAAATCAAAGCTTAATAATCATAAAATAGTTGGAAGTTATCTATGATTTTCTTGGTTCTTTCTCACTAATTAACATTAAATAACATTTAATTTACTTTAGACCACATGGTCATTTGCTGTGCTAATTTTATAAGTTCGTATATGTTGTTAGTTACATAATTGTTTATACAAAAATCAGCGTATTATGTCCATTTACTTAGTTTCATTCACATTATTGTTAATAACATTGACTGCTACATGTCTTTTTAA